>NC_069444.1:5764853-5814853 GCF_026875155.1 Cherax quadricarinatus | reverse complement strand
GAACTGTTGTAAGTACGTATGTAATGGTATAAGACTACATGGGTATATAAATGTATATATGTGTATGAACTGTTGTAAAGTACGTATGTAATGTTTAAAAGGGACTACACGGGTATATAAATGTATATATGTGTATGAACTGTTGTAAGTACGTATGTAATGTGTATAAGACTACATTGGTATATAAATGTATATATGTGTATGAACTGTTGTAAGTACTATGTAATGTGTATAAGACTACAACGGGTATATAAATGTATATATGTGTATTAACTGTTGTAAGCACGTATGTAATGTGTATAAGACTACACGGGTATATAAATGTATATATGTGAATATTTATGTGGGTACACTTCCGCAATTTTTTTATTTTCAACACACTGGTCATCTCCCACTGAAACATTTTTGACCCATAACATTGTGACCCAAAACATGGTGACCCAAAACATTGTGACCCAAAACATTGTGACCCATAACATGGTGACCCATAACATTGTGACCCAAAAACATTGTGACCCATAACATGGTGACCCATAACATTGTGACCCATAACATGGTGACCCATAACATTGTGACCCATAACATTGTGACCCAGATGAACAAGGAGGCTTTAGGAAAGGTAGGGGGTGTGTGGACCAGGTGTTTACAGTGAAACATATAAGTGAACAGTATTTAGATAAGGCTAAAGAGGTCATTGTGGGCAGTTATGGATTTGGAAAAGGCGTATGACAGGGTGGATAGGGGGGCCATGTGGCAGATGTTGCAAGTGTATGGTGTAGGAGGTAGGTTACTGAAAGCAGTGAAGAGTTTTACGAGGATAGTTGGGGCTCAAGTTAGAGTATGTAGGAAAGAGGGAAATTATTTCCAGAAAAAAAGTAGGCCTTAGACAAGGATGTGTGATGTCACCGTGGTTGTTTAATATATTTATAGATGGGGTTTTTAAGAGAAGTAAAGCGAGGGTCTTGACAAGAGGCGTGGAGTTAAAAGATAAAGAATCACACACAAAGTAGGAGTTGTCACAGCTGCTCTTTGCTGATGACACTGTGCTCTTGGGAGATTCGAAGAGAAGTGCAGAGATTGGTGGATAAATTTTTGGTAGGGTGTGAAAAAGAAAAAAATTAAAGGTGAATACAGGAAAGAGTAAGGTTATGAGGAAAAAAAAAAGTTTAGGTGATGAAAGATTGAATATCAGATTTGGAGGGAGAGAGTATGGAGGAGGTGAATGTATTCAGATATTGGGAGTGGACGTGTCAGGGGATGGGTCTATGAAAGATGAGGTGAATCTAGAATTGATGAGGGAAAAGAGTGAGTGGTGCACTTAGGAGTCGTGGAGACAAAGAACTTTGTCCTTGGAGGCAAAGAGGGAATGTATGAGAGTATAGTTTTTACAACGCTCTTATATGGGTGTGAAGCATGGGTGATGAATGTTGCAGCGAGGAGAAGGCTGGAGGCAGTGAGATGTCATGTCTGAGGGCAATGTGGGGTGTGAATATAATGCAGAGAATTCGTAGTTTGGAAGTTAGGGGGAGGTGGGGGATTACCAAAACTGTTGTCCAGAGGGCTGAGGAAGGGGTTTTTGAGGTGGTTCGGGCATGTAAGAGAAAAATGGAGCGAAACAGAATGCTTCAAGAGTGTATCAGTCTGTAGTGGAAGGAAAGGGGGGGTAAAGGGGGCGGCCTAGGAAGGTTGGGGAGAAGGTTTAAGAGGTTTGGTGCGAGGGGCTTGGACTTTCCCCAGGTATGCATGAGCGTGGGTTTTATAGGAAATGAATGGGGAAAAAATGGTTTTTTAATACTTGACGTGCTGTTGGAGTGTGACGCAAAGTAACATTTATGAAGGGGTTCAGGGAAAAACCCGGCCCGGCCGGACTTGAGTCCTGGAGATGGGGAAATACAGTGCCTGCACTCTGAAGGAGGGTGTTAATGTTGCAGTTTAAAAACTGTAGTGTAAAGCACCCTTCTGGCAAAAACAGTGATGGAGTGAATGATGGTGAAAAGTTTTTCTTTTCGGGCCACCCTGCCTTGGGGGGAATCGGCAAGTGGATAATAAAAAAAAATAACATTGTGACCCATAACATTGTGACCCATAACATTGTGAACCCATAACATTGTGACCTAAAAAACATTGTGACCCATAACATTGTGACCCATAACATGGTGACCCATAACATTGTGACCCATAACATTGTGACCCATAACATTGTGACCCATAACATTGTGACCCAAACATGGGGACCCATAACATTGTGACCCATTAACATGGGTGACCCAAACTGTGACCCATAACAAATTTGGTACATATAACATTGTGACCCTAACATTTTGACCCATAACATTGTGACCCAAATACATTGGGACCCATAACCCTTTGACCCATTAACATGGTGTCCCATAACATGGTGACCCATAACATTGTGACCCATAACCATGGTGACCCATAACATGGGACCCATAACATGGTGACCCATAACATGGGGACCCATAACATTGTGACCCAAACATTGTGACCCATAACATGGTGACCCATAACATGGTGACCCTAACATGGTGGGCCCATAACATTGTGACCCATAACATTGTGACCCCTAACATGGTGACCAATAACTGGTGGGCCCATAACTGGGTGACCCATAACATGGTGACCCATAACATGGTGACCCATAACATGGTGACCCATAACATGGTGACCCATAACATGGTGACCCAAACATGGTTACCCATAACATTGGGACCATAACATTGTGACCCATAACATGTTTACCCATAACATTGTGACCCATAACATGGTGACCCATAACATGGTGACCCATAACATTGGGGACCCATAACATTTTGACCCATAACATTGTGACCCATAACATGGTGACCCATAACATGGTGACCCATAACATGGTGACCCATAACATGGTGACCCATAACATGTGACCCATAACATTGTACCCATAACATTGTGACCCATAACATTGTGACCCATAACAAGGTGACCCCTAACATGGTGAACCCCTAACATTGTGACCCATAACATTGTGACCCATAACATTGTGACCCATAACATTGTGACCCATAACATGGTGACCCATAACATGGTGACCCAATCCACATGGTGACCCATAACATGGTGACCCATAACATGGTGACCCATAACAGTAGAAAACTTTTCACCATCATTCACTTCATCACTATCTTTCCAAGGGACGCCTGTACCCACAGTTCAGCAGCTGCAAGTTCCCTCACCCCCGTCCTTCCTTCAGGGGGTACATTCCCACTACCCCTCTTTCAATAATTTCCCACCTCCACCCCTCCTTCAGAAAATTCCCACCCTCCACCCCCTTCAGGTCAAATTCCCCCCTCCACCCCTCCTTTAAGTACATTCCCACCTCCCCCTCCCTTCAAGTACTTTTTCCCCCCTCCACCCCCCCTTAGAGACATTCCCACCTCCACCCATCCTTAGAGTACATTCCCCCCTCCCCCCCTCCTTCAAGTCATTTCCCCCCTCCACCCACCTTCAGATACATTCCCATTCCCCCCCCTCCTTTAGATCATTCCCACCTCCACCCATCCTTCAAGGGACATTCCCCCTCCCCCCCTCCCTTCAAATACATCCCCCTCCACCCATCCCTTCAGAGTACATTTCCCACCTCCCCCCCCCTTTTGGTCTTCCCCCCTCCACCCATCCTTCGAGTACGGGCACTGTATTCCCCCCCCCCTCCCCCCACCTTCAAGTACGGGCACTGTATTTCCCCACTCCACCCCACCTTCAAGACGGGCCTGTACTTCCCACCCCCACCCCCCTTTTCAGAGTCAGGCACGTACTTCCCACCCCCCCCCCCTCAGAGAAGGCACTGTATTCCCACCTCCCCCCACCTTCAAGTACAGGCACGGAATTTCCCCCACCTGCACCCCACCTTCAGATACAGGCACGTATTTCCCACCTCCACCCACCTTCAGAGTACAGGCACTGATTTCCCACCTCCCCCCCACCTTCAGAGTACAGGCATTGTACTTCCCACCTCCACCCCACCTTCAGAGTACAGGCACTGTACTTCCACCTCCACCCCACCTTCAGAGTACAGGCACTGCACTTCCCACCTCCCCCACCTTCAGAGTACAGGCACTGAAACTTCCCACCTCCACCCCACCTTCACAGTACAGGCACTCTACTTCCCACCTCCACCCCACCTTCAGAGTACAGGCACTGTACTTCCCACCTCCACATCCCCTTCAATTTACAGGCACTGTATTTCCCCCACCCCACCCTACCTTAGAGTACAGGCACTGTACTTCCCACCTTCACCCCCCTTCAGAGTACAGGCACTGACTTCCCACCTCCACATCACCTTCAGAGTACAGGCACTGTACTTCCACCTCCACCCTACCTTCAGAGTACAGGCACTGTACTTCCCACCTTCACCCCACCTTCAGAGTACAGGCACTGTACTTCCCACCTCCACCCCACCTTCAGAGTACAGGCACTGTACTTCCCACCTCCACCCTACCTTCAGATTAGTCTCTGTCTTTCCACCTCCACCCCACCTTCAGAGTACAGGCACTGTACTACCCACTTCCACCCCACCTTCACAGTACAGGCACATACTTCCCCCCTTTTAACCCCACCTTCAAGTTAGGCACTGACCCCCACTCCCCCCCCCTTAAAGGGGTACAGGCACTGTATTCCCCCTACCCCCCCACCTTCAAGTACAGGCACGTACTTCCCCCCTCCACCCCACCTTCAATACGGGCGCGTCCTTCCCACCTCCCCCCCCACCTTCGGTACAGGCACTGTAACCACCTCCAGAACTCTACCCCAGATAACGGGTTTTCCCGAATCCCTTCATAAATGTTCCCTTTGCCTCACACTCCAACAGCATGTCAAGTCATAAAAACACTTCCCTCCATCACTCTTACCCAAACCACCCTCACATAGTTTGGGGATGTTATCCCCCGACCAATCCTCTTTAACCCTCCCCCCAACCTCTCCAAGGACTATCTCCATCCGCCTTCCTTCCATTACATATTAATACCCCCTCCAACCGCCCTATATTTTTCCAGCGCTCGGATATTATTTGCAGAAACCCCCGCACCTCCTTCAATCTCCAAGGAAAACGAATTTTTCCACAATCACAACACACATTGCCCTTAGACACACATCCCCACATCCTCCGCTTTCTCCCTATCCTGACCCTCTTTACTCCATACATTCCCCTTTGCTTCCAGAGATAACATTCCGCTCCACAAATTCCAAAATGCACCACTCACCTTTTTCTCCTTCAGTTGTATGGTACACCTCGTCGCCCTAGACCTATATACCAACCCACTCCCAAATATCCAATACATTTACGTCCCCATTCCCCCCCCCCCCCTTTATCACAACTTTCACGCATCAGTATTTTCTTACCCTCAAAAACTTGGCTTTCCCAATGTTCACTTTTCTTTCTTTTTTTTACCAACCCCATAAACCTAAAAAAAAAAAAGCGATTTCTTTTTTTTTTTATTTTTAAAGTTCTATTTTAGTTCTCTAAACTTTTATCATATTAAGGAAATCCTGCTTAATAAAATTAGTGTAAAAATTTGGTAAAATGGCGCCCAAACAGCACAAAGTCAATATAAAAATATAAATATCCTTATTTCTTCCAGCCATTACACTGTCTTTAGAAATTTCAATGGATTTAAACTTTGCCAGCTTACTGACAAATGTTTTAATCTTCAGTAGAGAAGTAACCTAACTGACTCACACTGTCTCCTCACTCCTCACTCTCTTAACGTCAATATTGACTTTTCTTTCCCTATACTCTCACTTGTGACTTACTAATAGAACGTTACTGACCGATAAGTCATAGAATTTTAATTTTCTCATTGAATGTATGGTGCAAATTTTGAGGTCAGTTGCGTGTTATGATGTCAGCTCCAGCAGAACCAAACAATTATTGGTAATGAATAAATCTAAATACATTGTTAGTTAAGAACATCTCTGTAAGAAACTCATTAATGTGTTTAATTAATATCCGAATGTATTCCAGGGTGCATTCTTCATCCTGGTGTCTGGCTTCTTGCTCTCAGGTGGAGCATTCTTCTGTGAGTGTGTGAGGCGCTGGTACTTGATCACTAGCATGACGGTGAGTGTGTGAGGTACTTTGGTACAATATCACTAGCAGACGGGGGAGTGTGTGAGGTACTGGTACATGATCACTAGCATGACGGTGAGTGTGTGAGGCGCTGGTACTTGATCACTAGCATGACGGTGAGTGTGTGAGGTACTGGTACATGATCACTAGCATGACGGTGAGTGTGTGAGGCGCTGGTACTTGATCACTAGCATGACGGTGAGTGTGTGAGGTACTGGTACATGATCACTAGCATGACGGTGAGTGTGGGGAGGCTGGCGTACTTGATCACTAGCATGACGGTGAGTGTGTGAGGTACTGGTACATGATCACTAGCATGACGGTGAGTGTGTGAGGTACTGGTACATGATCACTAGCATGACGGTGAGTGTGTGAGGTACTGGTACATGATCACTAGCATGACGGTGAGTGTGTGAGGTACTGGTACATGATCACTAGCATGACGGTGAGTGTGTGAGGCCAGGTACATGATCACTAGCATGACGGTGAGTGTGTGAGGCGCTGGTACATGATCACTAGCATGACGGTGAGTGTGGAGTATGGTACATGATCACTAGCATGACGGTGAGTGTGTGAGGTACTGGTACATGATCACTAGCATGACGGTGAGTGTGTGAGGTACTGGTACATGATCACTAGCATGTCGGTGAGTGTGTGAGGTACTGGTACATGATCACTAGCATGTCGGTGAGTGTGTGAGGTACTGGTACATGATCACTAGACATGTCGGGGAGAGGTTTAGGGGTAGGGTACTGGAACATGATCACTAGCAGCGGGTGAGGTGTGAGGTACTGGTACATGATCACTACATGTCGGTGAGAGTGTGAGGTACTGGTACATTGATCACTAGCATGTCGGTGAGGTGTGAGTAATGGTAAAATCACACTAGCATGTCGGGGAGAGTGTGAGGTAAATGGTACATCATCACTAGCATTCGGGAGTGGTGAGGTATGGTACATGATCACTAGCATGTCGGTGAGAGTGTGAGTAAATGTACATGATCACTAGCATGCGGTGAGTGTAAGGTACGGTACATCATCACTAGCAGTCGGTTTAAGTGTTAGGTACTGGTACATCATCACTAGCATGTCGGTGGAGTGGAGGGACTGGTACATCATCACTAGCAAAGTCGGGGAGAGTGTGAGGTACTGGTACATCATCACTAGCATGTCGGTGAGAGTGTGAGGTACTGGTACATGATCACTAGCATGTCGGTGAGAGTGTGAGGTACTGGTACATCATCACTAGCATGTCGGTGAGAGTGTGAGGTACTGGTACATCATCACTAGCATGTCGCTGAGAGTGTGAGGTACTAGTACCAGGGGCGGCCTACCTTTTACATTCCATGCGCCACATTAGTTGAGATGCAACATACGGCACTTGTGCCCCCATTCTGTTCTTTAAAAATATGTTATTATGGACTTATATAACATTTTTACATAAAATAATTTAATATAAAGACAAGATAAACATTACTTACTTTCAGGAGACTTTTGAGTCTGCTTTGATTTCTCTAAGTTTGTAATGCTATTACATTGCATTGTACAGACCTCCTCAACGTCGATGTTATAAGTGTCAACGCTGGGGTCACATCGCCAGGAAATGCCCATCTAAGTCACACTGGTGTGCAGTGTGTGCCAACGCTCATCCTTCTGAACGGTGTTATGATATTATCAAACAGCAACAGACTGTTGCTAAACAATGTATCAATTGTAAGACCTCAGGAGTCACAGCAGCTCATGCTGACTGCAGTGTGAGGGCTGATCGCATCGCAGCCAACCGCACTTCACCCTGTACCCCTCATTATGACCCCCCAGGACTACCAGGGACCTCGGGCTGAATACTGGCTCATGCCTGCCCTTTAGACAATGGGTTGAGCACCTCACCTGGGGGAGCACGTCAACAGACCTCCATCACGTCGGCTGTCAATACCAGCCTAGCTGAGTCAGCTGACAGTCAGCCAAATACTCAGCTGACCGGGACTTCACGTCTCCAGATGTTCCAAGTCTTTCTCCTGTGGTATACAATCTAATGTCGCGCATAAAAGTACTGGAACACAACAATTTCTCCTGAAACAACAACTTGAACAACACAAGGAAAAATGTGTAGAGTGTGCCAATAACAAGATTGTCACAATTTGTGAAAGCAAGTGTAAGGCTGCTGAACAAGGGTGGTGGTGTTCTTAATCACAGTAAATGACGAATATAATACTTGTGTTGATAACTGTAGTGAGCATCATAACGAAGGCTAAAGGGGTCAATGATGTTAGTAATAGTGATGACCTAATATAAATGGTGGTGAAGAGTGGGGATGAGGGCTATGGGTCTAAAAATGTTAGTAATAGTGATGAGCGAATTTTAAATGTGGGAAGAGTGGATTTGGGGCGGAAAGGGGTGTGCCCCCCCTTTTTGAACGGGTTTGTATTTCCCCCGTTTTTAAAAATGAAATTGGAAAAAGGAGGAAGGGGTGATGGGGGGGCACCACCCAAACCCATTCAAAATATAAACCCCCGCCCTTCCCGGGGTTCCCGAAAGGTACCTCCCACAAAAGGGGTTCACCATGGGGACACGTCAAAACCCCCAAAATAAAAAAACCAAAATATCCCCCAACACCAAAAATAATTTTTAATTTAATTTCCCTCCAAAAACTTTTGGATAAAATATAAAAAAAAATTTTCCCCAAACACAACTTGAAAAAAAAAAATTTAATTCCAAAAAAAAATTTGTAAACAAAAACCTTAAAATTTTTTTAAAAATTAATGCAAATAAACAAAAAAACATCAAAAAACTAAAAAATTATAAATAAAAAAAAAAAGGGGGGTAAAGGGGATAAAAATTTCAAAATTTTAATTAGGGAACAAAAGGGGGTTAAATGGAAAAATTTCAAAATTTTAAAAAAAAAATTTAATTTATAACCAAAATTTTTGGTGGAAAATAAATTTTCAATTAATTTAAAAATTCTTTAAAAAAATTTTACAAATTAATAAAACAATTTTTAATCCTTAAAAAAATTTTTTTCTTAATTTAAAAAAATTTGGGGGGGGCATTAAAAACAAAAAACATTTGTCTTTTAAAAAAACCCCAAAAACCTTAAAGGATCAAAAAAACTAGGGAAAAGGGAGCACGGGTTGACTTGATAAGGTCTGCTATTTATAGAAAAATTTTTTCTTTATCTGAAAAACCAAGAATCCCGGGACACTAAATGGATCAAACTCGTAAAAACTTTCTATTTTTAACGGGGAAAATTTGCATCACTTGAAAAAATTTCCTGAATTTCATCATAAAGTAACCACCGAACCCTTTTGATGTTTGTGTCAAACAAGAGGCAAGTCCCTAAAAAACCCAACCCCCTAAATTCCACTTTTTTGCATACACCCCAAATCTACAAACTCTTGTGTTCTATATATTAAAAAATCACTTCCCCATCAACTTCTTGCACACAAGAAAAAAAGGGGGGCTACAATATCACGGGTTTTTAGTTTTTAAAAAAGGAACTCCCTCAACATTTTTAACTTGATGCTCCTGCATAAATTTTAATTACTTGGGCCCCAATTTGTGCTCATTCTGACCTACTCTTTTTATTGGGGCGTTTAAATGCGAGACACAAAAGCTTTGGAAACTCACATTTTTTGGAAATCGAAATGGCAACAACTGTTGTCACTCTTAAACGTCATGATAATTCCAAATTGTAGGTGACCTTGACCCACACATATTAGGGGAGGCGTCCTTGATCTGTCCCGGGCTTCAACATTATTCTGCCAGCTGTGAGTCTTCCTTGAAACAATATAGCGTCGAACCTTTCCCGGGGGCAACCTCTCAAATTTTGGGTAATACAAACCTTCCTGGGGGGAAAACAAGGGAAAAAACTTTTAAAAATGTTCCCACAATCAGCATGATGACTTTTTTCACTGTGCTGACGGTATAATTCCATGATGTCCTCTGTAGAGACCTTTAAAAATGACTTGTACAGTATTCAGAACTACTTAGAGCTGCCATCAACCTTTTGGCTCAAAACCCCAACAAATTTCCATAAAATCATACCCCCTTTAAAAAACCATACTTATTACAAGATTCAAACTTCGACACTGAAAGACTGCCGCAACTGGGCCTAGCCTATAGAAAACATCGTACCCCTGGAATGCGGGGGCTCTTCCAAATGCCCTTCTGCCCCAGAGAGCGAGACAAGCGCGGCAAACCGAGGGGGGGAAAAAAATTTTGTCAAGGGTCTTAAGCTCACACCCCCTTAGCCGGGCATGGAGGAACATAAAAGAATTAAGGGAACCGAACGGGGCAATCGCGCACCCTCATCCCTTGAAAGGGGGCAAAAGAGTAAGCAGGCTTGGGCTGCTACATCACTATACAACTCCCCAGACCACACAGCAAAATTAAATACAAAATGAGAAAGGGAGAGACTTTTTGCTTATGCTCATAAGGCAGATATTGAAACTTTCCCTTTCACTAATTAAACTTAAAATGCAGCGCAAGGGGCAACCCCACGCGCCTGGGAGGATGGATTATTACAACATACTCAGTTTGCGTTCGAGACCAGGTAATCCTTTACTTGAATTATATAACATGAGCTATGTAAGGGGGGACCCCCTCAACCTTGGGACCAACACCCCAAATCATCCAATTTCCCTAACCCCAATCAACAAAATGCATTTCGCCCATATCCTTACTACCTTGTGTAAAACTTGAGAAAAAGATTCTTAATCGCCAGTACAGAATCAAAAAAATTTTTGTCTCCCCGTTACAGGGTTTTTTCCATGCTGGAAGAGGTGCATCTTTCTAGCCCCCTTTTCTCACCCTCACACTGACAGCTCCTACACTACCTTCCTTGACCTTAAATCCGCTTTCGATGTACCCAACCGACATGTAATAATTGGGAAATTTTTCCAAAGGATTTTGGAGGATGGCTTCTCCCGCGGGGTTTAAAAGGGCAACCTTCCAACAAAAAACGTCTGTGTTTTCCAGGGCATAGAATTAACAAAAGATTTTAAATTAGGAACCCCCACGGAGGTGGGCTCATCCCCACACGTTCAATATTCTAATTATGCTTACTTAAGCACCTTCAGCCCCATAAATGTATTAGTTTTGCGATGAATAAGATTCCACCACCGACCCAACACCCAAAACATTCTTAATCATGTACACCCGTGTCGGACCGGGGTTGAAATCTCTCGATAAACAAAAACCAATAGGCGCCTCCTCGACGAGAGGACTTTCCCAATCCAATTTGCATGAGGGGCTTTTCTAGAAATTAAAACAGAACGGGTACAGGCTTTGGGGTTCCACTACTTGGGACCGTTGTAAAAAACTTTGCGCCAAAAAGAACGACAAAGCACTTAGAGTTGTGGGAGGGCTTTACCCCAGGTATGGTGCAATGTTAAAATTGTAAAATGATGTATCTTGCTTATATTAATCTTTGGGTTATTTTCCGCCCCTACTTTCTCTTGGCGACGGAAACTTGAGGGGTGGAAAAAAGCAGAACAAGCAAAAAAAGGGCATCCTAAGCCCCCCGTACTGCCAAAAAATTTTTAAAAAGCAAAAAAAACTTGATATTCCAACTCAGAGAATCGTTTACTGAAAAAAATACCTAATTGGGGGGTTAAAAAAGCTCAGGCAACTCATTAAACCCCCGCACAAAGCCCTCCAAAATTTCCCAGCACTGGGGAACACTCCCCCCAATGGATCGAAAAGACTGGAACCCGACCTTTCCCCATAATCAAAACGATCATGTCAAATAAGGCAACAGCCACTTCCCGCTCCCTGGAATTTACCCCATTCCAAAAAAACCATTCCTCCATTCCCCCCAAAATACTCTTAAACACAAACCCAAAAATTCGCCTTGAAGCCAAAAATGGGCCTTAAGCGATGATAACTAGTCCACAGCACACACTCTCGCAAATTTTAAAGTTGATGGTTCTGTTTACCAATCCACGGTTCAGCTGGGGATGCGCTGTGTCGTACAGAGTGATGCTCTCTTAAAGAAATTTGGGCACCATCAAAATTTGGGGCCCCTACCTTTAACAGAACGTTTGCCATACCCTTGCACTGAAATGCATCTATTATCAAAGATTTACAGTTTAATTTTAACGATTCCTTCATCCATAAATGCTCTTAGCTCATTTGCATAAATTTGGATGCTTTTTGTCAAAGCCAAAACAGGTTGGGAGATTGTGGGCTGGAGCAAGTGCAAGCATGGATCCTCCCAATTGTCTTCAGAAAGCAGTAAACTGATAAAATTTCTAAGCGTATCTTTCAAAAAGGGAGAATTTTCAATCTTTTCTTTCAGGGAGTATTTGAAACAATAAACAAAAGAACCCCTTCAGCTGAATTTTTTTGGACTTAAGGCTCAGGGGGATTGCACCAGTGGTCCATCATCACATTCATCATGGGAGGAGGAGCCACAAGTCTATGGGCACCAACAAAAACAACCTTGGAGTCATACCCCCGGTCCGCTGGGTTACAAAATCTTTGGGGTTAAACACCACCACCAATTAGACCAAACGAAATGTAAACTTATGTTTTTGTTTTGGTTTTGGGGTGGAGTTGTTGGTGTGTGTTTTTGTTGTTTTTGGGATGAAATTTATTGTGTGTGTGTGTGTGTGTGTGTGTTTGTGTGTGTTGTGGGTGGTTTTGGTTTGGTGTGTGAGTAATGATGTGTGTGTGTGGGTGGTTGTTTTTGTATGATGGTTTGGTTGGGTGGTGTAATTTGTTTGTTTGTGTGGGGTGTGGGGTAGATTTTTTTTTTGTTGATGGTGGGAGAATTTGTATTGTGTGTGAGGTGTGTTGAGGAGACTCAGCAATCAACATTTGCACCAAAAAACCCTCAGTTTTTTTACCGGGTTGGAAGTGTGAATTTCCATTACCTTTAACCATTCAACCATCAAAACTTTGGACCCGGCCCCTGACCCCTTGTGTACCTTGTAATCGTAAATACCTTTTGTAACTTTTTTATATTGTGACTAGACCACCCGGAGTTATTACCTTTGAAATTTTTGATTCATTACCTTTTTAATTTGTGAATTCATTACCTCTGAATTGCTCAGCATCAAAATTGAGGGCCCAGTCCCTGGACCCATTATGACCTCTGAAAAATTTTGCTACCGCCCACAGATGGGTATGGGGGGGCTAAAAAAACATATTAAAAAAAACTTGTAATGTTTTTATTTAAATTAGTTACTGAAACAGCAGAGAATTATTCAAATTAACAGTCATCGCGCCTCAGTTTGTTTGTAATCAATTATGTGGATGAAAAAACTATTCGCATCTGTACGTTTTTTCCAAAAGACAGAAAAACTGGGAAAAATTTTTTTATTCTGGAAAATGTTCCCCGGGTAATAATTGCCAAATTAAATTTTTTCAGAAGCTTTGGGGTTTTAAGGAATTTTACAAAATTTTGTTTTCAGAAATGAATTTGTTTTTCCAACCAAAATTCCTCTATTTACTGGGCATCTTCGGGTTTTTGTTCCAAGTGAAAAAGTTTATAAATGCTAATATACATCTTCTTCCCTTCCGCAAAAAAAATTAAAACGACTTTCAAATGACCCTGCAATAATCCTCTTTTTTTCCATCGACACCAACCTAAACCCCCTTTTAGGGGAGGGTAGGTGCCTGACCCACCTTTAGCTCATAAGACTGCATTCCCCCTTTGCCCCCTTGTGGCGGGATGGCAGACCAGAGAGGCCACTTTTGGCTAGGCCTGGGACAGTTTGGGCCCAAAAATGAGGAGGTGCTTTTTCCCCCTCCCAGGGGGGCTTAGGGCTCAGACACTCCCCAAAAGGGGGCCAAGGCCCGGCCACCACTTGGGCAAGGCCCCCCGGGAAATAAACCCCAATCTTTAAAATAACTTTTTTTCAATATAAAAGGCCCCCCTTAAAAATTTTTTCACCCAGAATGTTCGGGGCCAGATACCCAATTTTTCCCAAAGGAATATTTTAATAAAATAAAATTTAAAAAAACTCCTACAAATTACATAAATAACTTAAAAATTGGGGATTGGAGGGGGGTTATCGGATCCACAATATTTTATAATAAACAATCTTTTTCACATTCTTGTTCTTTAAATTAAAAACTGCTCACATCTCATTACTCTCACATAAAAGTTTTTTTTGAATAATTTACAAAGAAATAAATTTTTTCTTTTTCCTCATTTCCCCAAATTTAGTCATTGAATTTTATAAAATTAAAAAAAATTTAATTAAATACATTGATCACGGAAACCCACGGACCCATTTTCCCCCCCACAAAAAATCCTGGAAACAAATTTTCCCAACTCCAAAATCAGTGATTTGCTAAAAAAACCTCAATGAACCTCACATGAACCTCAATGAACTCACATTTAACCTCACTTGAAATTCGCATTAAAACCCAATGAACCCCCAATGAACCCCACATGAAACCCCCATTGAACCCACATGAACTTCCCTTAAAAAATCACAATGAACCCCCCACAATGAAAACTCACATGAACCTCAATTTAATCACATTAACCTCCATTAAAAATCACAAAAACCTCAAAATGAACCTCACTTTAACCCAATAACCTCAATTTAAACCCACATTTAACCCCACATTTAACCTAGCTTTAAAACTCACAATGAACCTCCCAATGAACCTCACATTTAACCTCACATTGAACTTTGCTTAAAACTCACATGAACCCACATAACCTCACATTTAACCCAACTGAATTAGCATTAAAAACTCACAATGCACTTCACAATGAACCTCACAATGAACCCCCACATTGAAATTACACAATAAAAACCCCAATGACCTCACAATAAACCTCAAATTGAACTCACATTAACCTCAAAATAAACCTCACATTTAACCCACAAAGAAACCTCACAAGAAAACCCCACAAAGAACCTTACAATAACCTCACAATGAACCTTTCATTGAACCTCACAATGAACCCCAAATGATCTCACAAAGAACCCACATTTAGCCTCACAATAAACCCCACAAAAGAACCTCACAGTGAACCTCACAATGAACCTTACTAAATTACAATGAACCTCACAATAACCTCCCAAATGAACCTCACATTAAAAAACCCCACAATGAACCCCACAATGAATTTTTTTTTTTTATTGAAACCCAATTTAATCTCACAATGAACCCACACGAACCCCACAATAACCTCACATTGAAGCTCCCCTTAAAATCAGAATGAAACTCACAATGAAACCCATATTGAGCCCACAATAAAACCTCAAAGAACCTCACAGTAAAATCTCGCAATGAACCTCGAAAGAACCCTTGAACCTCACAATGAACCTCACAATGAACCTCACAATGAACTTCACAATGAGCCTCACAATGAACCTCACAATGAACCTCACAATGAACCTCACAATGAACCTCACAGTGAATCCCCAACATAAACCCTCACAATGAACCTCACAATGAACCTCACAATGAACCTCAAAATAAATCTCACAATGAACCTCACAATGAAGCTCACAATGAAGGATCAGACCTCACAATGATGGATCAGATCTTAGAATGAAGGATCAGATCTCACAATGAAGGAACAGATCTCACAATGAAGGACCCAGAATCTCACAATGAAGGATCAGATCTCACAATGAAGGATCAGATCTCACAATGAAGGATCAGATCTCACAATGAAGGATCAGATCTCACAATGAAGGATCAGATCTCACAATGAAGGATCCTGACACAAAGTTATCATAACCAATGATCAACAGTTTTCCTGACGGACCTACAATAAATAACAACTTATTTTTCCACTGTTTATTAAGGTGACGCTTATTACCGTTTTCTGTGTTTGTCTTGCTTGTGATGGGTAACTGTAAGATAAACCGTGTTGTCTTGCTTGTGGGGGTAACTGTAAGATTAAACCTGTGTTTGTCTTGCTTGTGATGGGTAACGGGTAAGATAAACCTGTGTTTGTCTTGCTTGTGATGGGTAACTGTAAGATAAACCTGTGTTTGTCTTGCTGTGATGGTAACGTAAGATAAACCTGTGTTTGTCTTGCTTGTGAGGGGTAACTGTAAGATAAACCTGTGTTTGTCTTGTTTTGTGATGGGAAACTGAAAGATAAACCTGTGTTTGTCTTGCTTGTAAATGGTAACTGTAAGATAAACCTGTGTTTGTCTTGCTTGTGAGGGGTAACTGTAAGATAAACCTGTGTTTGTCTTGCTTGTGATGGGAAACTGTAAGATAAACCTGTGTTTTGTCTTGCTTGTGATGGGTAACTGTAAGATAAACCTGTGTTTGTCTTGCTTGTGATGGGTAACTGTAAGATAAACCTGTGTTTGTCTTGTTGTGATGGGAAAACTGTAAGAAAACCTGTGTTTTTCTTGCTTGTGATGGGTAACTGAAGATAAACGTGTGTTTTTCTTGCTTGTGATGGTTAACTGTAAGATAAATCCTGTGTTTGTCTTCTTGTGATGGGTAACTTAAGATAAACCTTTGTTTGTCTTGCTTAGTGATGTGTACTGTAAAGATAAACCTGTGTTTGTCTTGCTTGTGATAGGTTAACCTGGACGAGATAAACCTGTGATTGGCTATGCTTTGTGATGGTAACTGGTAAGATAAACCTGTGATTTGTCTTGCTGTGATGGTAACTGTAAGATTAAACTATAAGTTTTAAAAGTACTAACCTTCATTGTATGATCATAAAAGTGCGTTTCAACCTGTGGACTCACCCTAGGAAAGGGTTTTTCGGGGGTCAACGCCCACCGCGGCCTCGCGTTCTGGAAACCAGCCTCTAGGGTAGGATCAGGGTCTGATCAACCAAGGCATGTTTACTGCTGGCCGCACGTAAGCTGCACGTACGTACCACAGCCCGATTTTGGTCAGGTTAACAGACATTAAGAGAGCTGTCCAGTGGCCTTCCTGAAGACAGCCGGGTCCTAATGGTAATTTTGCCCCCTTATTTTGAGTCAATGTGAACAGTCTTGGACCCCGGAACACTTATTATGTTGTCTTCTCCAGTGTACGAGTGGCCCGGGTGGCCTAGTTGGCTAAAGCTCCCGCTTCAACACATCGGAGGGCACGGGTCTGATACCTCGGCTGGGTTGGAGTAAACATTTAGAGCACCTTTCCTTACACCTTGTTGGTTCCTGTTCACATAGCACACCAAATAGGTACTCTTGGTGGTGTTAGGCGACTGTGTTGGTCGCATCCTGGGGGACAAGATTAAGGACCCCATATAGGAAATAAGTATAGACAGTCCTCGATGAACAGCCACAGACTTTCTTGGGTGTCCTGGGTGGCTACCCCCCGGGGTTAAAAATCCGAAACGACATCCTATCTTACTCGTTGTGACGCACAACTAAAACACACGAGGCCAGATGAAAAGTGCACAGGGTAAAAACTTGGGCGAGCACTGCTGGTGCTGACGCAGTGTTACCACGTGTGAGTTCATGAGGCACTTCACAGGCACTGCTAGTGCCTGTGACGCTGGTAAACACTTGTGGAGGCTACCGCAGGCACTGCTTCGGTGCACGTGACGCTGGTAAACACGTGTGAGGCATCCGCGGCAGGCACATGCGTGTGTGCCTTGCTCCTCAACAACAAACAAGTATCAAATCATGCACACTTAGTGGTACAACTCCTGTACAAAAGGTCCCACTTTGTCTACAATGTTCCCTATAAGGGCAGAAACACTGTATGTAGTGAACATATAACAACTGGATGATCACTTTGTGTTTGTTCACTGCAAGTTGTTCTTTATTCTTACTGAACATTAGACTGAAAACCTACATTAATGGCAACAAGAAGAAACATATACAAAAAGACACGTGTTTTGTGGCCATACAAAGAGTACGTAACCTTTACTTTCGGCTCATGTACACATCCCTATTTACAGGTCAAAATCTTCCCCCAACCAGCGCAACCAGGTTTGCGACGGAGTTGATGAATGTGTGTGCCCCGTCGTATCATACTAGTGACCAGGTTACTAGCCAATAAGATTGATTTTTTTTGGCAATGTCGCAGAGGTTATGTAGTGTACCGCTCTCCTGTCTGCACTGTCATTTCCCATACTAGAGCTGGTAGAAGCACACGGTCTTCTCATCTTGTGGCTTCTATTGTCTGCCTTGCTTACGTGGAGTGCACTGGTATCTGTATCCAACTGTACATAGTGTCACATATTGTTGTTCTAATTTTGAGGTGAAAGGATAATATACGTCCTAAACTTTTTCTGTGGTGTTTGATTATTTCTCCATTTACTCCCCGGTAACCAGGCCATTTTTGAATCCTGGGTTGTGATATATGAGAACAGTAAAATCAATAATAAAGTTAAGTTATTAGAATTTTATTCTCGTAAAACTTATTTCTTGCTGTAAGATACAGAAACTTCTGTTATAGTTTTTTAACAAGTCTTTTTTAAGTATAAAACTTTTTGTGTGAGTAGACTTCTGTTTTATTTAATTTTAAAAACTGGTTTCCAATGTACCATAAGTTTGGCCATTGAAATCCTGTTTACAATGTCACCGATCATGACTTATGTGCACGGGAGCATCTATTAAGTACATGGTCACCAGCATTTCAATGTTAGGAGCTAGTACATGGTCACCAGCATGTACTAGTGAGGAGCTAGTACATGGACACCCAGGCATGACTATGTTGAAGGATCTAGTACATGGTCCACCGACATTGACTGTGAGTAGCTAGTACATGGTCAACCACACGACGTTGAGGAAGCTAAGTACATGGTCACCAGTCATGACTCTAGGAGGCAAGTACATGGTCACCAGCATGACTGTTGAGGAGCTAGGTAAAACTGGTCACCAGCATGACATGTTCGGAGCTAGTACAGTGGTCCACCATCATGACGGTAGGAGCGATGACATGTTTCACCGGCAGCATGACTATTGGATGAGCTAGTAACAATTGTCACCAGCATTACAAGTGAGGAGCTATACATGGTCACCAGCATTGACTGTTAGGAGCTAGTACATGTCACCGGCATGACTATGTGAGGAGCTAGTACATGACACCATCCTGACTATGTAGGGTAGCTGTACAATATGGTCACCGCAGCAAAGACTATGTGTAGGACTAGCGTAATGTCCCCAGCATGACTATGTGAGGAAGCTAGTACATGGTCACCTAGCATGACTATGTGAAGAGCTATGTACATGGACAACCATTGCCAGCATGACTATGTGAGGGATTCTAGTATTGGCAATGGTCACCAAGCAATGACTATTTGAGGCAGCTAGTAATGTCCCCTAGCATGACTGTGAGGAGCTAATACATGTCACCCAGCATTAGTAAGGTGAGTAGCTAGAACATGGTCACCGAGCAGACTATATGAGGAGCTAGTACATGGTCACCCACAGACCTATGTTAGAGCTAGTACCTGGTTCACCCGATCATTACTATGTGATCAGCTAAGTACAGATCACCAATGGCATGTACTATGTGAGGAGCTAGTACATGTCACTCAGCATGACTTTCTTTGTGAGACGCTAGTACATGGACTCACCATCATACTATGAAGAGTCCTAGTACATGACACGCATCATACAACTGTGAGGAGCAAGTACATGGTCACCATCATTTCTAAGTGAGTGAGCTAGACATGAGTCCCACCGAGCAATGACTTATATAGAGGAGCTCGTACATGTTCACCATCATTACTATATGAGGAGCTAGTACATGGTCACCACATGACTCTGAGGCAGCTAGTACAGGTCACCAGCATGAACTATGTGAGAGAGCTACTACATGGCACAGCGCAGCATGACTAGTTCAGGAGCTAGTAAAAACATGTGTCAGCCATCAACTACTGTGAGGAAGCTAGTTACAGTGGTCACCGATCAGACTGTGAGAGCAAGTACATTGTGCCACTCCATCATGACTATGTGAGAGGAGCTAGTACATGTCACATCATTACTAAGTTAGGAGCTAGCTCAATGGTCCCCGCACATCGACTCTATGGTGGTAGGGCTTAGTTAAATGGTTACAGCATGACTATGTTAGGAGGCTATTGACATTGTCACCATCATTCTACTAAGTGAGGAGCTAGTACATGTGAGTCATCTCATCATGACTTGTGAGGAGCTAGTACAAGGTCCACCATCATTACTAAGGAGGAGCTAGTAACATGGTCACCAGCATGACTATGTGAGGACTAGTACAGGGTTCACCATCATAATAAGTTATGGATCTATACAATGGTTACCATAGCATGACCTATGTAGAAGTAGCTAGTACATGGTCACCAGCATGGACTATGTGGAGGGACTAGTACAGGTCACCATCATTACTAAGTGAGGAGACTAGTAACAATTGTGTTTACCACCAGCATGACTATGTTGAGGAAGCTAGAACATGTCACCGAGGCAGGAATTAGGTGAGAAGCTAAGTACATGGTCACCATCACTATACTAAGGAGGAGCTCGTACTTGTGTTACCTTGACAAGACTATGTGAAGAGCACGTACCTGTCACCTACAGCATGATCTATGTGAGAGCAATACATGAATTCCGAGCCAAGACTGTGAGGAGGTAGTACATGGTTCCATCCAGCAGACTGTGAGAGCTAGTACATGGATTTAACGTAGCATGACATGAGTAGGAGCAAGTACAGTGGGTCCAACATTTATTACTAAGTGAGGAGCTAGTACAACTGTCACCAGCATGAGTAATGTTGAAGTCGCTGGTGCGATAATGGGTTGCTAGAACCAGTGTCAAACAGTATGATAAGGCTGAGGCGACTGTGGGAGAATTGGGATCACGAGGAGGACCAATAGAGAGAGTAGAGAGTAGAGATGAGAGAGAGAGGGGGGAGGGGACAAACTAGCAAGACATACTTAACATAGAAGCCTTGACCCACAAATGAATCCTGGAGTAAGCAAAGACCATCCACCGACTTCACCGTTCTTTTAGAGCCAAGTAAGTCCTTTTGGCTAAGAACCACTCCCACACCGGTTCTTTAAGACCATGTAAGTCCTGGTGAGTTAATACCACTCCACACCGGTTCTTTAAGACCATGTAAGCTCGGCTGGTAGTTAAGAGACCACTCCTCCACCACCGGTAGTCTTAAGGACCTATGTAAGCCTGGTGGTTAAGACCACTCCACAATGCGCGGTTTTCTTAAAGACCATGTAAGTATCCTGGTGGTTAAGACCACTGCCACAGACCGGTTCTTTAAGACCATGAAAGTCCCTGGTATGTTAAGACCACTCCACACCAGTTCTTTAAAGACCATGTAAGTACCTTAGTGGGTGTTAATTACCACTCCACACGGTCGTGTATATTGAAACTTTGTAACGATACGCATTCCGGTTTCACGCCGCGCGATGCAAAAAAAAAACGAAAAAAAATATGGAAATCTTTAGTATTGTTACCCAAAAAAAATTAGCTTAACTTTACTGACTACACTCTGGAAAGATTATAATCCTTGTAGCGCAGTTTTCTAAAAGGAATACAACCAATTATAACAGGCATGGTGACAAGCGCTTGCACGCAAACAAATTGTCGTCAAGAAGCGCTGGACTCAGCAATTGTTGACGTTAATGTTACGTAATTTCCCCGTTTAAATTTTAACGTATTACTTATATCTTATATCTGTTCTAAACTATATACAAATCTCACCACTCTTTGATTCATCCAGAGAGGGCGGTGCAGCTAATTTGAAGCAAGTCACCCAGTCATGTACCTTCTGACGGACGCCGGTATTATTAACCCAAAAATGAGCCCGACACCTCCAGCCAACAAAATATTCAATAAATATTCCCATAACCACCTAATACACAAATTATATATAGCTTATTTATCAATACAATTATCTATTATATACATAATGCAATATAATAAGTAGCATAATAAACATAAAAAGTACCCCTTTAAAAAAAAATATATGCATAAAAATCACGGACCCAAGGAAAAAATTTCTGATCGATATTTTCCCCTGAAAGGTGAACATAGGGTCCGCCCTCTCTCATCAGTGATCAGATAAAACGGATTTACAATGGTTACTACAGTAATAAACACTCGAATGTCGCGAAAAAATTGTGTAAAATAAGGCAATTTTTCGGGAAAAAAATTATTCCCGGAGCAGAGCGGGGTGCCGCTGTCGCCTTCGGCTATATCTCGAAAGTAACATATTTACCTAATTTAGGGGGAATGCATTCCTATATATTTAGTAATGAAATAGACTTGAATTTTTCCACAACAAACATAGGATAATGATTGATTCTAACACGACCATCCGTTCCTTTCTGAACTATCCCAAATATTTTTAATTTATGGGCGGAAAACAAGAACCGACAAACTTCCAATAGACAAAAAAAGTTATAAACTTATTTTTTTATTAGTCAAGAAGATAAGTTTTATTTTAGAAAGGAACCTATCTCATTATGTAATTAGGTGTTCACGTCAGAGCATCAAGTGTCAAAACCTGAGACTCTTTATCCAAGTACCGAAATGAGAGGACTCCTCCCCTTCCAACTGCAATTTTTTCCGTAAATATTTGCTCTTCATGTTACTTCTATTGGCCGATATATGATTTGAAACTTCAGCACAGGATGTTTTATATAAGCTTCTATATAATACACCGCAAAAATGTAAACTTAAATCGGTTGATCCAATAAAAAATACGATACTCACCCCGGAAAATTGTTCTCCCTTAAGAGCCGTCATCAATTGTTCAAACCTTTCTAAGTTTCGAGTACCTTTCTTGAAATAAAAATCTTTTTAAAGAACCATTTTTTAGGTGGACAAGAGAAGAGAAACCATATTTAGAAAAGATTATGTTTGAAAATTAGAAAATGGTTTAAACGAATAACACACATGAAGAATTAGCCACATTTGCAACAACTTTATTGTAGAGTCTGTATCAACAAGTGACAGTGAATATACACACAAATTTCAAAGTTTATATGTGCAAAATGATGATAGGTAGATTCAGATCCCTCATCTCGCCTTGAAGTTTGAAAGAGCACAGTAGATCATAAGTCAGACAGAAAGCCAGAGACATGAAGGCTGGTGCTTATATACAAGCCATCATTGTCACTGTATGGATTCCCAGTGAAGAAAGTTCATAACCGAGTAGGACGGGCCATATTATTCTTAAGGTGAAGTAGAAATTCCCTCTGAACCAAATTCCATGTATATTGCCTGTCTGACAACTTGTAAATGAAAAGTATACAGTACCGACAAGATGTAAAATTATACACATGTGCAATCTGGGTGTCTACTGTCAGACATTCGCAGAAAATTTTACCCAGATGTTGCATATTTATAAATTCTTACAACTGTCCGGTATTGCATACCAGCTCATTACAATCAACAAATAGAAATATGTGAAATATTTAGCATGCATGTTCATGGGAAACAGGAAAACTCACACCCTGAAGTATAGGTATGTAACGTTTTCAGACTTTCTGCTGAGCAACAATTATGGTCCAATGAACTACCTATGAAGGATTAATGAAGATCGTGTATTGTCTAGTTTAACCAGTCACAGGACAGGAAAGAACAGTCTTCCCTCTCCGACCCACCAACTTCTTCCCACAACTACGCAGGTACACAAATGGTGGTAACTTATTCAACTATCATATTGAGAAAGAGTGGCATGGAATTTATTGATACATGGTACTGCATGTAAGACCTGGCTACATTCAAGCCACTATTAAATATATTTTCTTTTTGAGTCTTCTAAACTGGCTTTATGCGGTACTACTCTGCCACTCACAGAACTGTGTAATATAGAGGATTCTAACTTCTTGTTTACACCCTTTGTTTTGCAAGTGAGACATCACAACCCTACTAAATCTACCACCTAACATAGACAGTTTATAGGACCGTCAGTTTGGTCTGTCACTGTCACACATTGTAGTGTACTATCTAGATGCAGTCAGTGAACAAGACACCATGCATTTCCTTTCTTTAACACGGACATGACGTTCTATCTGAAAATATACTCAATATCGATTAAGGTCTGACTAAAAAACTACGTGTAATCCATTTACCTAAGCAATAAAAATGGGTTGAATATATTTTTCATAAAGGTTTGTTTTTGAGTGACTCGCGAGTTAGGAATATGCTCTCTGCTGTGTCCGTAACTTTACATATTACAGTGGCCTAAAGAACTTGGAGACTCTCTATACTGAACGACATATTAAAGAGAAATCAGTCTAACAATTGCAATTATAGAGCTCAATTTGTGCCTGTTTTGGAGAGAACAAAGGTTTCTAGCTGAGATAAACCTGGCATGTGTGCTAGCTCTGTGCTCATAGTAAGACGCAGATTCAGTAACGAGTATAGAGTGCGTTACACTTATAAATGTGTCCAATATCCTTTTCTCACCTTGCATCAGATAAGTTTGTTGGCGACGTAAGACATTCCTAGTTTGAGACTGTTATGGCACGAAAGAATGGTATCGTAGCTTATCTGTGGCATTGTATGTTTTACAATGAAATTCATCAATGACCGATGCCCTATTTTTTCAAATTTGGTTCGTCATTCAAATTTTATGTATAATGGTGAAGTGTAAAAAAGTAATACTAAGGATCAATTTTATTCAGTAATAAACAAATAACAGTCTATACGTAGAATTACATCATACATAGGCAGCATATGTCAGAAGAAACACTAGTATAACACCGCAAAAAAGACAGACGAGTGACTTATTTCCATTGTTTCCTTTTACCATATTATTAAAATATAACAGGTTAATAAAATTTTCTTTATTTTTATAAAATGAAGAAAACTTCTTAAAAATTCAAACTAAAAAGACAATCTAATCTACCACACGAGGGTCAAAATGACTATCTACAATAACGAGGGTCATTACTAGGAAAAAGTAAAATTTACAACGTATGTTAGCTAAAAAAATTAAAATCATTCCCCTCTGCCTTTCTTGTAGCTACATCATCAGACAAATCCTTTTGGCACTTTTCTATGAGAACTGGTTCATGCTATGACTGGCTTTACATGTGGCGGAGCAGTTTTTCTCCAATTCCTGTTATTGCTGTACAATTCTATCTAGGTGTTTGAAATGCCTGGCCATGACTGTGGCTACAACAAAGTTGCTTGCTCTCTCCCCCTTAGTACATCAAGATACGCTATAGGGATCGCCAACCTTTATAAAATTGGAACACTGCAATATATTCATTGTACACTGTGAGCAATTTTTCTATAAACATGATTTAGCTTCAGTTGTTTTTACTCTGTCTTCGACTATTTCAGCATATCAACTGCTGTAATTCAACCAGGTGCCTACATGTTCTCAATTGGTCCCATCCCAAGTATGAAACAATAAACGGATTTATTTTCTGGGTGATTGTGGCAGTTCTATCTTTTCATTAATTTTCGTCAAGGCAGATTACCATGAAGAGTAATCTTAATCCATAATGGTCATGTATAAGGGATAGACATAGGGTCCTGCGAGCCTCAGTATTTATAACACGTGCTTTGTCTATACAGAAGTTTTTTTGTCTTTCAGTCTTGGCATTCGCTCTATCTTTACTAACACTAGTTCCCTGTCAATTCTCCCTGACAATGCATGGGTCAAATGGTGATTCCCAGATATTTACTGGATGAACCAAAGTGATGGCACCCATTCCACTGGACATTAAAATTATTTACCTTCTCTTTTATGTTTCGTCCAAAAGAGAATGGCCTTCCACGTTTTCACCGAGTGTAATGAGATAGTTTGTTGTCTACTAAGCCATTTGCTGCATGGACTCCAGTCATCATGTAATACATTAGATATATCTGTGGGTCATTCTACCTGACACTAACAGAGCACTGTCATCTGCATACAGTTAGTAATATTTCACACATGACACTGTGATAGTCTATCATTGACATAACATAAGCCTAGTAAGGGACCCAGAATACTACCTATGGGGAATCCACATTCTATCTGCAGGGGTTCCTGATTCCGTTTTTTGTTGATTTGACAATTTGTCCCGTTTCTGAATGTATGACTTCAAACCAGATCCTACAAGAACCTATACCGATAGCTTGAAGTTTAGAACATAAGAACATAAGAAAGGATAACTCTGCAGCAGGAGTCCTGTTGGCCCAAACTAGGCAGGTCCCATTAAAATTCATTTAATACCACAAACAAAACATTAGAGCCAACCCAATTTTCAATGCACCTACAAGAGAACAAGCTCCTATGAGACAAGTCCCACTCAAATACCAACCCCTCCCACTCAAAGTACTTATCCACCTAACTTTGAAACTCCCCAAAGTCCTTAGCCTCATATAACCCACTAGGATAGACTGTTCCACTCACTACTACCCTATTTCCAAACCAATACTTTCCTATGTCCTTCTAAATCTAAACTTATCTAATTTAAATCCATTACTGCGGGTTCTCTCTTGGAGAGTTATCCTCAAGACCTTGTTAATATCCCTCTATTAATACCTATCTTCCACTTATACACTTCGATCAGGTCTCCCCCATTCTTTCGTCTAACAAGTGAATGTACTTAAGAATCTTCAATCTTTCTCATAAGGAAGATTTCTAATGCTATGTATTAATTTAGTCTTTCCTACGCTGAATGTTTTCTAACGAATTTATGTCCATTCTGTAATATGGAGACCAGAATTGAGCTGCATAATCTAGGTGACGCCCTAAAATGATGTATAAAGCGCAGTATGACCTCTGGACTTTGTTGCTTAGCTTTTTGATATAAACCCCAGTAATCTATTTGCCTTATTACGTACGCCTAGGCATTCCCTGTCTTGGTTTAAGGTTTTGCTGGCTTACCATAACCCCCAAGTCCTTTTCGCAATCTGTATGGCTAAGTTCTAAAATTATTTAAATTATAAGTGCTGGGTTATGGACACTCCCTAGCTTCAGAACCTTGCATTTATCTACATTGAACTGCATCTGCCACTTTTCTGACCAAGAGTAGAGTTTGTCTAAATCCTCCTGAAGTTCCCTAACATCTAACGTTTGAATCAATTATCCTACCCATCTTTTGTCATCGGCGAATTGCTCATATCACTAGTTTAAACCTTCATCAAGATCATTGATATATATTATAAACAACAACGGGCCCAAGACTGATCCCTGTGGAACACCACTTGTTACTGATCCCCACTCGGATTTAACCCCATTTGGACACTCTTTCTTCCTGTCTGTGAGCCAATTTATTCGATCCATGAGAGCACTTCTTCCCCCAAAGCCATGAGCTGCTACTTTCTTTAACAGTCTTGGTGCGGAACTCTATCAAATGCCTTACTAAAATCTAAGTAAATAATATCAAATTCTTTATCGTGGTCAACAGCCTCAAAAGCTTTACTGAAGAAAGTTTTAATAAATTAGTTTAGACAAGACCGGCCTCTTTGTGAATCCATGCTGAGTATCATTAATCAAGCTATGCTTATCGAGATGGCTTCTTATAATCTCAGCTATAATTGACTTAGTAATTTGCCTACAATTGAGGTCGTTATGGCGGTAAATTTGACGGTAACGACTTTCCCTGTTTTAAAAAGGAATTACATTAGCCATCTTCCCCATATCAGACATACACCTTTTTGAAGAGATAAATTAAAAATATTAGTTTAAGGTTCACAGACTTCCATTTTGATTCCTTAAAACCCCTTAAAAAAAAAACCTCATCAAGCCCCGGGTTGACTATTTGCTTTCGTTGGGTCTACTGCTTCACAACCTTTCCCTGGACTGTGATTTAATAATTTATCTTCTTCTGGCCCACTAAAAAAATTTAAATTCCCGGAATTTTATTATGTCTTCCGGTAAAAACCGAGAGAAAATAATTTTTTAAAATCGAGCACATTTCATTCTCTTTGTCGTAAGACCCCATGTTATTTTTAAAGGGGACTATCTTATCTTGATTTTTGTTTATATACGGAAAAAACTTTTGGGTTAGTTTTAGACTCCCTAGCAACTTTAATTTCATAGCCCTTTTGCTTTTTTATCCCCTTTTTCTGTCCTCTTAATGTCAAAATACTGTTTCATAAGATGACCTCGCCCTTTTGATGCCCAAAAATTCCCTTTTTTTTTGCCCCTAGCAGATTTTCAGCCTTTTTGGGCATTTCTATTTGATCTAATTTCTTTATAAGGGGAAATAAACTTTCTTTGAGCCTGATTTTTTGTTCAGAAAATGTCTATTGATACTCTCTTCGTTCCCCCAGTAAAGTGATAAGGTTTTCTAAGCCATCGAAAATCTGCAAAGCGAAATTGGGACTTTTCTGAGTTACCCCTTTCTATCATATTCCATTAAATTTAATGAAATTGATTTGTGTAGCTAGCACCCCGTTCCCCTGAAAATTCTAAATTAACAAGGGGATTATTTTTTGCCCAAAACTAAATCAAGCAGGTTTACCCCTTTTAGGGCTTCACAAACCCAAAAACAACTGACCCTTCTAAGAATGTTGATTCTAAAATTCCCCCTCAAGAAATTCCCAAACAATTTAAAATAAATTAAAAACTCCCAGAATTATACATTAAGGCCTTTTGGGGGCCAACAATTTCCTCCCATAGTATCCCTGGCCCCACTAAATTTGGGGGACGGTATACACACCAAAGTTTAAATTTTTCATGCCCCTCTGAAAATTTAAACCAAACAGACTCGTAGTGTTACTTCGACTTTTACCCGTTTTTTAAAGTTCAAGCGAATCGGACATACATGCCCCCACCCCCCCTTCCCGTACTTTATCATTGGAACAATTTAAAACCCCGAAAATGACATTCTCAGGCATGCCCCCGGGTTTTTTAATTTAAAACCCCTCCAGAATGGCAAAAACCATGTTACCGCACTAGCAATAGTTCAGCTCGTCCCCCTTTTTTTCCCAGCACTGCGACTATTTTTGGGAAAAATACTTAAAGACCCTCCTCTTTACCCCCTTTCCCGCTTCTGTTTTTCCCTAAAACCCATTTCTGTCCTTGTCAAATTTGTGCCACTGGCTTTCAATATCCACCTCATTTTGCCTATTACTAGTTCTCCTTACCATATTATACCATGGACTTCAGGTTTTCCTAAAAAACCCCTCCCCATAACTTTTCCCCTATTTTAAAAGACCTAACAGCTCCCTCCACGCTTTGGCCAGTGTCCCACCCCAACCTAGAAAGTAAACCCCCTCCGGGCAACATGTCATTTTTGCCATAAAAGGGTCCATTGTAATAAATGTTACCGCTTTTTCCTTACAGTTTTTCCACCCGCAATGACCTAATGTTGGGGACAACCATTCTTTCCAAAAACCCCTCCCTTGGCAATATGCCATATAACAGGTTCCCACCCTTTTCCCCAAATTATCTCTTTGTGACCTATACCTGCTAATCAGGCCCTCACTCCTACGCTGCCAACACGTTGCCTCCAGCACTGAAAAGAAAATGGATTGCTCCCTTTCCCTCTCATGATTACCGGGGACGGCAAACAATACCCTTTAAACCCAGCCCCGGAAAAACCCACTTTCTGCCTCCTACTCCTGTTTCAACAGAATGCCCTATCCAGTACCTAATCGGCTTCCCCAACAACAAAAATGTTTTCCCTTCCCTTGGGCGTCGTCCTTCGTATGCCCCGAGTAGTCGACCACTTTCGCCAGGTAGCATTACACCACTTGTAGAATTCGTCAAGACTTCTCCATGGTCTTCGTTTGGGGGTTTTTAGGGATGTCCACTCACGCTGCCATTGTTTCTTTGGTCCGCTGTGGCTTCCCCGAGAACACTCACATTTGTCGGGTAGCACCCAGAATGAGTTGAATTTCCACGGGCTTCTGGTTTCTCGTTGGTTTCTGCCTCTCCAACCCTTTTTTTGATCTTCAGCTTGGTTCCATTGTTGCCCGGCCACTGACCAAGCTCCCCTCTTAACCGGGGACTCACAACAGGAGGATTACTACGAATCCTCTTGTTCTCCTTCGTAATCGCCGTATCTCCAGCTTAGCCACTCTGACTCTTCTCTCAGCTGCTGGTAAAGTTGCTCAAGAGAGGGCATCCTGGTTCAGATTCACAGAGAGCACACAAACAGGTCTTCACAGAGCTAAGTACACGTCACCATAATATATTGTGGTTGACAGTTTCGAAGGCCCTTTTGCAGTCTAAGGTTACTATACCTTTTGAGGTTCCCCTTTGACATTTCAGTTCTCAGGTAATCCAATCGATTAATTAGGGAGGTGTCGGTTGAGTAGGTTCTTCTAAAGCCCGATTGATAGCTATGGAGAATGTTGTTGTCATTAAGGTACTTAACTACTTGAGAGAAACACCGCCCTCTCTAAAATTTTTGGATATTATACTGAGTATACAAACAGGCATACAGTTGCTTACATCGGGACCTACTATTTTTCTTGAAGATAGGAGTAACTCTAGCCCCCTTTGGGAGCCCATCCGGTATGATATTAGTGGTGTTTTGATAGATTTATTATGTGAGCAATAGGGATTGAGAGTTCAGAAGCACATCTTTTAGGAATACACGGGATGTTATCCGGGCCAGTGCTCTTAGTTGTGTTTACCTGCTTAGTTCTTTTGAATAAACAATTTGGGGTTCCCCCTTTATTGGTAAGTATGTTTGAAACTTATCAGAATCTGTGTTAAAGGTATTTGATGCAGCTGGTAGTTTACTTACTAGTGTTGATGCAACAGATGTGTAGAAGGAATTCAAGCAATTTTCCACCTTAGATGTTTCGTGGCATACCTCGTTATCGATAGTGAGTACTATGTTAGACCTATCTACTGGCTTATGGCTGTTTTAGTTGTTGCCAGAGCTTTCTGGGGTTATGCTTTTACTCTTCAATTTTTGAGCAATAGTGCTTTGCCTCTGCTCCTTTTATAAGTCTCTGTACTCTGTTCCTCACCCTTTGGAATTCATTTAGTGCTGCAATATCCTGTCTGTTTGCTTTAAAACTTTTTAGCAGCTGGTCTCTGAATTTCATATTATGTAATATCTCAGTAGTCATCCAGGGTTCAGTTCTTCGTTTAATCCTAACCTCTTTAACTGGTGCAATATTATCAAGGATGGTAGTGAACATTGTTTTGAATTTTTCCCAAGCATCGTTTACGTCCGTGCAACTTGTTATCATTGTCCAGTCACAATCGTGTAGCCAATTTACCAGTGTTTCTTTACTGTAGTTTCTAGTTGACCTCATTTTTATTGTCCTGTGTAGGCCTATCCTATCCCTAGTGATTTTCCTAGTGCAGTAAATGATGAAATGATCACTAAGGCCTGTGGTAATGACGCCTGACTGACTAATGTTCTCAGATCTTGGTGGATTGGGGTAGTAGAAGGGTTGGTTTTGTAGGGGTATATGGGCCGGCTGAACATGATGTTAATATTAAAAATACTTTTTTAGAGATGTCTTAGTGTATTATTTGAGGTCCCTGCCGGAAATTACAGTGGTCGGTGGTGATTGGAACTGTGTGGTGCGCCGTGAAGACGTTGAACCGAGGGGGGCAGGTTTCTGTTCGCTTATTTTGGGTGACTTGTTGTCTGGGCTGGGGTTGGTAGATGTACGCGGAGGACGTGACTTGGGGATTGAGCATACTTTTGTACGTAGGGGCTATGCGGCATGTTTAGATAGGGTGTATGCGTCTCGGCGGGTGGTCGTAATCAATGTGCGTGTGTTGAATGTCTTTTTCTCTGACCACCGGGGAGTTTTTGTAGAGCTCGACTGGGGGGGGGGGTCTCCCGAATCGTTTTAAGGGGTACTGGAAATTGAATACGCGGATGTTACAAAGTGCAGATGATCGGGAAGTATTCGCGGACTTATGGGCGTCTATGGAAGTAGACTCCTGGGAGGGGTGGGATTTAGTGCGACGGTGGGATGAGGTTGTGAAGCCTCGAATTAAGGATTTTTATGTGCATCGGGGTAAGGAGGCCACTCGCATGGAGTATGGTTTTCTGAGGTATCTGGAGAGTCAACTACAACAATGTTATGCACAGGGAGAGGCATCTGGGGTTTACCCAGTGGATTAGATTGATGCTCTTAAAGAACAAATCCAGGTATTTAAAATAGGATTTTTGATGGGGCCGCATTTCGAGTGGGGTGGAAGAGGGTTTTTTGGGGGGACAAACCGTCTGCTTGTGTCTTTACAAAGTCAGACACAAAAGCGAAAGGCGACGACATTGTGAGTTTAGCGGTACAGGATGAATTGACGGGTTTTAGTGAGGGACAGGTCTTAACAACAACTGAGGGGATAAGTTTTTATGTTGATACTGGAGTAAGCTCCAGATGCAGAGTAAAGACGTGAGTGAGCATGCAATACAGGAATTGTGGAGAGGAGTACGTTGCGAGTTAAATGATTATGATCGCCTTCTCATGGGTGGGCCTATATCTGAGGCAGAGGTGTGGGAGGCACTGCAAGGAATGAGTAAGGGGAAGGCACCAGGGCCCGATGGCATCCCTTGTGAATTTATATCAAACATTGGGAGGTAATACGGACTTTTATGGTTCGTTTACTCAATGCGATGAAGGAGGAAGGGGGGGGGGTGTTAGGTCTGTCTCAGCGTACGGCGGTGTTGGTCTTAGTTAGGAAATGTGATGTGCCGTTAGCGATTAAGGACTACCGTCCCATATCGTTGATGTGTAGTGACTATAAACTACATGCGAAAATTTTGATGAATACAATAAGAAAGTGTTTGATAAGGTAATCCATAAGAGTCAGTTTGGTGTGCCAGGTAGGTCAAAAGTATGATGGTCATGGGAATATCAGGGAGTTTGTTGAGGAATGCGGGGTGAGGGGTGGGGGTGGTGTTTTGGCTTTAGACTGGCGAGCCGTTTTTGATAGTGTGGAAAGGGAGGTTCTGTGGAAATTTATGAGATGGCAGGGTTTTGGAAATGAGGTCATCATGTGGGCCCGTTCGTTGTACAATGGAGCAGGATTTAAGTACAAGTTAATGGGAAGTTAGGTGTTTTGTACACTTGAGCAGGGCATTCGTCAGGGATGCCCCATGTCTCAAATGCTTTTTGCATGTATGCAGGACCCTTTTTACTGGGCTGTTTGTGGGCGGGGAGTAGAGTCATCGTGGGGTCCGAGTAGTAGTCGACCGACCCTTGTGGGTTATGTAGATGATACTACTGTGTTATTACGTTCACGGGAGCAATTGGGGTTTCGTTTTGGGAAAACTTGTTGACATATTTGGCAGGCTACGGGGATGTGTGTTAATAAAAGAAAATCGAAGATTCTGGAGTTGGGGGAGTGGGTGGGGGATGGGGCGGATGCAGAGGGGTGGACTGTAGTTGATCGTATCACTATTTGTGGTGTTCATTATATGCGGGAGGTCGATCAGATGAGGGCGTGTAATTCGGGAAGGGTTGTACATAGTGTCTTGGGGCGCTTAAATAGTCTACGGCCGCGACATTTAACCCTGCATCAGAGGGCGGTGCTCATTAATGTCCTGCTTTATAGCAAAGTATGGCATGTTGCTGCACTGTATCCTCTGTTGCAGGGGGACGTCAAACGTCTTTTGCATAGAGTTTATCGATTTTTGTGGGGTTCAGGTTGCGATTGGATTGGCTCACAAGAGCGGTGGTGGAGACACCAGTGCATCAGGGAGGGTTGGGTCTCATTCCTCTAGAAGCTCGTGTCATGGCATGTTACGTGAAGCGTCGTTTTCTCCGACTGGGTGGGATGCATGGTGGGTTAAGTGAATTGTATAACGACCTGCGCAGGTGGTGGGGAGGGAGGAATTTAATTAGGTGCGACACGATGCTCCGCGTATTATTGAGCATGAGGGACGTGCGCTGTGTAAAATTATGTACCTTAGAAAGGGCGGGTATGAAGAGAGTCGTGGTGCGAGTTGAAGGAATGTATCCCATGTATGCGTGGGGTGATATATGGAGGCGAGTTCAACAGTTGCGTCTGCCTGCTCAAGTACGGGAAGTGGGTTTTAAATTTTTACATGGAATCTTGCCGTCCGGGGTGGTGTATAATAGGCATTTGGGGGAAGACTGGGGTTGTCCGGCGTGCGGAATGGAGGAATCTGCTTTTCAAGTTGTGTATTTCTGTGAGACTTTAGGTATGGTACGAGAGTGGTTTGGTAGGTTTTGCGTTTGGTGGGGGGGGGGGGAGGTTTGTCAGTGCTCCGAGCGTTGAGTTTTGATGTAGGTGGGGGTTGACATGCGTGTACGTGCGGTGTCGTACGTAGTGGCCGATTATATTTTCGTGTCGTGGGCTATGAGGCACGTTGATGGTAACAGTAGAATTAGGGTTTTAGCGGGGACAATATATAGGACAAAATGTCGAAACAGGTTGGTATATGAGGGGGGATGGGAAAGAGACTTCCCGTCTGAATATAAAGCCTTGGAGTTACGAGATTTGATATATGAGTGTTCAGTGGGTAATCTAACGGGCTGGTCAGCTGTGTCTAATTGTGTATTTCAAGTGCGTGAATGTTTGGTGATCTCCGTGTTTATGTACGTCTCCTATGTGACGGTGACGACGATATATCTTAAGGCTTCCCGTTGAACACTGGTGCAGTTGATATGGGGGTCAGTTATTTCATTGTAGTGGAAAACGTCTCCTGTCTGGTTGACGTCTGGCAGCAGGTCTGGTACCTGAATGCCGGTCCCTCTTTTGTCATATTTAGTCCATTTCGTTGTCGTCACCGTCAGTTTTCATGTTACTATAGGTTCCTTGCATGTTGTTGCAGCAGTACTTGCAATTTGGCCATCACTGGAGTTCGGATAGGCTCAGGGGACGGCAAGATGTAGGAGCAGCCTTGTTGCTGCTTGCTGCGGCTGCAGCTAACTCTTAAGCACTTAAGCTCTTAAGCTCTTAAGTGGATTGAACCAATTACCAACCCCTGGGGAACTGTACTCTGCGGGAAGTCACTCAGACACTTCTCAATTGAGTAATTCACTTATCCAGGTATTAAGTTTGTCTCCTGCTCATGTATTTTTATTTTGACAATCAGTCTTCAGTGGCGTTCTTGATAAATGTGTTTTGGAAACCTGGCTGTACTACATCTGACTGGACCTTTCATCCCAGGTTTTTGTGCATATAATTACAAAATTCGAGTGAGTTACTGAGGCATAATATTTAATACGGAATCCATGCTGGTTTCCGGTTATTAGGATGTTATTAAAAAATAACTATCGTTTTCCTAAGAATAATCTCCATTTGTTTACTTACAATTGATATTAAGGTGATGGAACAACAGTTAAGGTCACAAGTGTTGTTCCCCTTATTGTCAGTTTCCAATATTTTCGCAGCTTACCTTCGTCTACTGATTTGTTAAATATTTCCCTCAGTAGATAAGCTGCGTAGTGTTGTTATTTGTTATTCTGCTGTTATTGCTAAGGAAGACTATCCTTGTTTACCCATCCCGTCCCTCCTTCCCCTCACTGACGCACTTGAAGCACCCACCTTCCCCTCACTGACGTACTTAAAGCACCCACCTTCCCCTCACTGACGCACTTGAAGCACCCACCTTCCCCTCACTGACGTACTTGAAGCACCCACCTTCCCCTCACTGTCAGTACTTGAAGCATCCTCCTTCCCCTCACTGACGCACTTGAAGCACCCACCTTCCCCTCACTGTCAGTACTTGAAGCATCCTCTTTCCCCTCACTGACGCACTTGAAGCACCCACCTTCCCCTCACTGACGCACTTGAAGCACCCACCTTCCCCTCACTGACGCACTTGAGGCACCCACCTTCCCCTCACTGCCAGTACTTGAAGCGCCCATCTTCCCCTCACTGACTCACTTGAAGCACCCACCTTCCCCTCACTGTCAGTACTTGAAGCGCCCATCTTCCCCTCACTGACGCACTTGAAGCACCCACCTTCCCCTCACTGACGCACTTGAAGCACCTACCTTCCCCTCACTGTCAGTACTTGAAGCATCCTCTTCCCCTCACTGACACACTTGAAGCACCCACCTTCCCCTCACTGACGCACTTGAAGCACCCACCTTCCCCTCACTGACGCACTTGAGGCACCCACCTTCCTCTCACTGACGTACTTGAAGCACCCACCTTCCCCTCACTGACGCACTTGAAGCACCCACCTTCCCCTCACTAAGGTACCTGAAGCACCAACCTTCCCCTCACTGAGGTACCTGAAGCACCAACCTTCCCCTCACTGAGGTACCTGAAGAACCAACCTTCCCCTCACTGAGGTACCTGAAGCACCAACCTTCCCCTCAGTGAGGTACCTGAAGCACCAACCTTCCCTCACTGAGGTACCTGAAGCACCAACCTTCCCCTCAGTGAGGTACCTGAAGCACCAACCTTCCCCTCACTGAGGTACCTGAAGCACCAACCTTCCCCTCAGTGAGGTACCTGAAGCACCAACCTTCCCCTCAGTGAGGTACCTGAAGCACCAACCTTCCCCTCACTGAGGTACCTGAAGCACCAACCTTCCCCTCACTGAGGTACCTGAAGCACCAACCTTCCCCTCACTGAGGTACCTGAGGCACCAACCTTCCCCTCAGTGAGGTGCCTGAAACACCAACCTTCCCCTCACTGAGGTACCTGAAGCACCAACCTTCCCCTCAGTGAGGTACCTGAAGCACCAACCTTCCCCTCACTGAGGTACCTGAAGCACCAACCTTCCCCTCACTGAGGTACCTGAAGCACCAACCTTCCCCTTGTAGACAGCCTGTACTGTCTGCACAGACAGCCCATGCTGTCTGCCAGCTTAGTTCATATTTCGCGCTATGCTGGTGCTGCCATCTATAGGCCTTGCCACTTCAGTATGCCCAGTCTTGCCTCGCTCTCACTCACACAGCGGCCTGGCATCAAGACACAAGGCCTCCCAGCTCTCTCTCGTGGGCATGGCCCTGCCCGGGCCATGGGCACAAACACACAAGCCTGTGTAATCCACAACGACTTAATAAACAAAGAAGCCCCGAAGAAAAAATCATAACCCCCGCTACCAAAACCAAACCTACAACCCCGTTATAAAGGGACAGCGGTGCTCGCAGCAGTTGTGTTTGCCTGGGAAGGGGGAAAAAGGGGAATAAGCATCTTCACTTCATCCCCCACACAAGAAGCAACCGTCCCAAACGAGTTATCCTGATTCTGTCTGCACTTTGGCATCCAACACAGGTACTAGCAGGATCCAGCCAAAATTTACAAAAATTTCTCCGAAATTTGTAGTGCGTCACAGTACCCCATGCACACGTCCCAGGACCCCACGCTTTTTCTCAACATGGTTCCGTCACTTGTATGTTTGCTTTTTTTTGTTTTTCACTCAGAAACAGCTGTTTCAGCAACCCAAGTGATTTTGTGGTGATTTCTGCGTCCAGGTGAGTTTCCCCCTTTTTTGTGGGTGGAGGAGGGGGAAGGAAGCCAGATCCCGCCCTGCATACACTCACGCACGCTCCTCGCCACCCACCTACCAACACTCACCACGCCCATTTTCCCTCTGCTTGTTTTCTCTTTTTTTCGTATGAATTCATTGCCAGTCTGTGATCCGAGTCCCCGGGCCACTCAAACTAGTGGATTACGACGTCACTTGGTGTGGGCGATGTCACGTAGACCTACAAAGCCACGTGAGTTACCAGATGTCCCAGGCCTCAGTTGGTCTGCTGCCCCATCAAAACGACGCCACCACGAGCTGCCCACTTCATGACGCACGATTCCCTGACGTCCCCCTCGAGATTTCCTGACGCCCCCTCACGAGTCTGCCTGACGTCCCCTCGAGATGTCTGCTGACGCACCTCACGAGTCTGCTGACGTCACCCACATGTCTCTGACGTCACCTCACATGTCGCCTGACGTACCTCGAATGTCTCGACTTCACAGTCCGCTGACGCACCTCCGACATCACGCCTGACACACATGATGTCAAAAACCGATGTTCTAGTAATTATTTAGTTTTGGGTCAGAAATTGAGAGGAAATATATTTTGTTGTTAATTAATTCCTCCATCAGGGTTTTCACATTTTAGTAGTCCCTTTGTGCAGTTTTGTGCACAGAGAACATCATTTGCTATTAAGCCTGTTTTCCTATGCACAGCGGTGTTTTGTAAGTTTTCCGGTTCCGTGGTCTGTGGGCAACCCTTGAGTTTTTCCATAATCACCCCGTGCCAGGTTTACAGCTGATTTACCACCCTGAGCATACGACCCCCCTTTTACAGAAACTTTTATGCCGTCGCTCGTGATGTTCGTAAAACGTACCTCTACGATTTCCCCTCGAATTTGTTTCATTTCACCTCCAGACCTTCAGATGCAGTTATTTGAGAAACAATCTGGGGGCCTTTTGACTAACCTCTCATAACTCCAACTGTCGAGAGATGATACTCGTCAAGCCGCAGCCAGCCCCGTTGGGAGGCGCGGTCACCTCGGTCACAAGCTTCATGAGGGACCTGTACAAAAAATGTCACTTTTTACTGCTAGCTCTCTCACGCAGTCTGGTGTATATGTTAGACTCCCAATGTTTTTGCCCCGTCGTCCTGCACACTCGCCCCAACTCGCTCCACCTCGCCGGCAGGAAACCCCAGCGACAGTACCAGTCGAGATTGCCTGAGTCGCTTGCCAAAGTCCTGCCCAGTTTCCGAGTTTTGTCGACCCTCACCAGGGACCAGCAGTCTGCCCCAGGTTTTTGTGAAAACCTGCACGACCCCTACGATGTCTGCTTAAAACCCTTCCAGAGGGACCGACCCCGTTACGTCACAGCCCCCCCACATTTCCCGTTTGCAGTATCTTCCAGACGCAGGGAAAGGGGTGCAGTATGCACTCGATGTCACTCCTTTGACCACATGTTTAGCACACCCCCCATGTTTTTTTCCCCCCCTGTAGAATTTTTTTTTTCAGTCCATATTATATATGTTTTTATTTTGTGTTCTGTGCCCTTTCCTACGAGAAGGACCGATTTTTTTTTTACTACCACTATTGCGCTCGGGGGGCGACGCGCGGTAGGGCCGAGCGTATGTAGACAGCCTGTTTTCTTCGCACAGACAGCCCCTGCTGTCTGCCCTTTAGTTCATATTTTTGCGCTATGCGGGGCTGCCACTATAGGCCTTTTCCATTCATATCCCAGTCTGCCTCGCCTCACTTCACACAGCGGGCCCAGCATCAAGACACAAGGGGCCCCCCAGCTCTCTCTCGTGCGCATGGGCCCCGCCCGGGGCCCTGGGCCCAAAAACACAAGCCCGTGTAATCCACAACGACTTAATAAACAAAGAAGCCTCCGAAGAAGTATATCATTAACACCGCTCTACAGCCAACCAAACAACCTTATTATACCCTCACTGAGGTACCTGAAGCACCAACCTTCCCCTCAGTGAGGTACCTGAAGCACCAACCTTCCCCTCACTGAGGTACCTGAAGCACCAACCTTCCCCTCACTGAGGTACCTGAAGCACCAACCTTCCCCTCACTGAGGTACCTGAAGCACCAACCTTCCCCTCAGTGAGGTGCCTGAAGCACCAACCTTCCCCTCACTGAGGTACCTGAAGCACCAACCTTCCCCTCACTGAGGTACCTGAAGCACCAACCTTCCCCTCAGTGAGGTGCCTGAAGCACCAACCTTCCCCTCAGTGAGGTACCTGAAGCACCAACCTTCCCCTCAGTGAGGTACCTGAAGCACCAACCTTCCCCTCAGTGAGGTACCTGAAGCACCAACCTTCCCCTCACTGAGGTACCTGAAGCACCAACCTTCCCCTCACTGAGGTACCTGAAGCACCAACCTTCCCCTCACTGAGGTACCTGAAGCACCAACCTTCCCCTCACTGAGGTACCTAAAGCACCAACCTTCCCCTCACTGAGGTACCTGAAGCACCAACCTTCCCCTCACTGAGATACCTGAAGCACCAACCTTCCCCTCACTGAGGTACCTGAAGCACCCACCTTCCCCTCACTGAGGTACCTGAAGCACCAACCTTCCCCTCACTGAGGTACCTGAAGCACCAACCTTCCCCTCAGTGAGGTACCTGAAGCACCAACCTTCCCCTCACTGAGGTACCTGAAGCACCAACTTTCCCCTCAGTGAGGTACCTGAAGCACCCACCTTCCCCTCACTGAGGTACCTGAAGCACCAACCTTCCCCTCACTGAGGTACCTGAAGCACCAACCTTCCCCTCACTGAGGTACCTGAAGCACCAACCTTCCCCTCACTGAGGTACCTGAAGCACCAACCTTCCCCTCAGTGAGGTGCCTGAAGCACCAACCTTCCCCTCACTGAGGTACCTGAAGCACCAACGTTCCCCTCACTAAGGTACCTGAAGCACCAACCTTCCCCTCAGTGAGGTGCCTGAAGCACCAACCTTCCCCTCAGTGAGGTACCTGAAGCACCAACCTTCCCCTCAGTGAGGTACCTGAAGCACCAACCTTTCCCTCAGTGAGGTACCTGAAGCACCAACCTTCCAATCACTGAGGTACCTGAAGCACCAACCTTCCCCTCACTGAGGTACCTGAAGCACCAACCTTCCCCTCACTGAGGTACCTGAAGCACCAACCTTCCCCTCACTGAGGTACCTAAAGCACCAATCTTCCCCTCACTGAGGTACCTGAAGCACCAACCTTCCCCTCACTGAGATACCTGAAGCACAAACCTTCCCCTCACTGAGGTACCTGAAGCACCCACCTTCCCCTCACTGAGGTACCTGAAGCACCAACCTTCCCCTCACTGAGGTACCTGAAGCACCAACCTCCCCTCAGTGAGGTACCTGAAGCACCAACCTTCCCTCACTGAGGTACCTGAAGCACCAACTTTCCCCTCAGTGAGGTACCTGAAGCACCAACCTTCCCCTCACTAAGGTACCTGAAGCACCAACCTTCCCCTCACTGAGGTACCTGAAGCACCAACCTTCCCTCACTAGAGGTACCTGAAGCACCAACCTTCCCTCACTGAGGTACCTGAAGCACCAACCTTCCCTCAGTGAGGTGCCTGAAGCACCAACCTTCCCCTCACTGAGGTACCTGAAGCACCAACCTTCCCCTCACTGAGGTACCTGAAGCACCAACCTTCCCCTCAGTGAGGTGCCTGAAGCACCAACCTTCCCCTCAGTGAGGTACCTGAAGCACCAACCTTCCCCTCAGTGAGGTACCTGAAGCACCAACCTTCCCCTCAGTGAGGTACCTGAAGCACCAACCTTCCCTCACTGAGGTACCTGAAGCACCAACCTTCCCCTCACTGAGGTACCTGAAGGACCAACCTTCCCCTCACTGAGGTACCTGAAGCACCAACCTTCCCCTCACTGAGGTACCTAAAGCACCAACCTTCCCCTCACTGAGGTACCTGAAGCACCACCTTCCCCTCACTGAGATACCTGAAGCACCAACCTTCCCCTCACTGAGGTACCTGAAGCACCCACCTTCCCCTCACTGAGGTACCTGAAGCACCAACCTTCCCCTCACTGAGGTACCTGAAGCACCAACCTTCCCCTCAGTGAGGTACTGAAGCACAACCTTCCCCTCACTGAGGTACCTGAAGCACCAACTTTCCCCTCAGTGAGGTACCTGAAGCACCAACCTTCCCATCACTGAGGTACCTGAAGCACCAACCTTCCCCTCACTGAGGTACCTGAAGCACCAACCTTCCCCTCACTGAGGTACCTGAAGCACCAACCTTCCCCTCACTGAGGTACCTGAAGCACCACCTTCCCTCAGTGAGGTGCCTGAAGCACCAAACCTTCCCCTCACTGAGGTACCTGAAGCACCAACCTTCCCCTCACTGAGGTACCTGAAGCACCAACCTTCCCCTCAGTGAGGTGCCTGAAGCACCAACCTTCCCCTCAGTGAGGTACCTGAAGCACCAACCTTCCCCTCAGTGAGGTACCTGAAGCACCAACCTTCTTCTCAGTGAGGTACCTGAAGCACCAACCTTCCCCTCACTGAGGTAACTGAAGCACCAACCTTCCCCTCACTGAGGTACCTGAAGCACCAACCTTCCCCTCACTGAGGTACCTGAAGCACCAACCTTCCCCTCACTGAGGTACCTAAAGCACCAACCTTCCCCTCACTGAGGTACCTGAAGCACCAACCTTCCCCTCACTGAGATACCTGAAGCACCAACCTTCCCCTCACTGAGGTACCTGAAGCACCCACCTTCCCCTCACTGAGGTACCTGAAGCACCAACCTCCCCTCACTGAGGTACCTGAAGCACCAACCTTCCCCTCAGTGAGGTACCTGAAGCACCAACCTTCCCCTCACTGAGGTACCTGAAGCACCAACTTTCCCCTCAGTGAGGTACCTGAAGCACCAACCTTCCCCTCACTGAGGTACCTGAAGCACCAACCTTCCCCTCACTGAGGTACCTGAAGCACCAACCCTTCCCTCACTGAGGTACCTGAAGCACCAACCTTCCCCTCACTGAGGTACCTGAAGCACCAACCTTCCCCTCAGTGAGGTGCCTGAAGCACCAACCTTCCCCTCACTGAGGTACCTGAAGCACCAACCTTCCCCTCACTGAGGTACCTGAAGCACCAACCTTCCCCTCAGTGAGTGCCTGAAGCACCAACCTTCCCCTCAGTGAGGTACCTGAAGCACCAACCTTCCCCTCAGTGAGGTACCTGAAGCACCAACCTTCCCCTCAGTGAGGTACCTGAAGCACCACCTTCCCCTCACTGAGGTACCTGAAGCACCAACCTTCCCCTCACTGAGGTACCTGAAGCACCAACCTTCCCCTCACTGAGGTACCTGAAGCACCAACCTTCCCCTCACTGAGGTACCTAAAGCACCAACCTTCCCCTCACTGAGGTACCTGAAGCACCAACCTTCCCCTCACTGAGGTACCTGAAGCACCAACCTTCCCCTCACTGAGGTACCTGAAGCACCCACCTTCCCCTCACTGAGGTACCTGAAGCACCAACCTTCCCCTCACTGAGGTACCTGAAGCACCAACCTTCCCCTCAGTGAGGTACCTGAAGCACCAACCTTCCCCTCACTGAGGTACCTGAAGCACCAACTTTCCCCTCAGTGAGGTACCTGAAGCACCAACCTCCCCTCACTGAGGTACCTGAAGCACCAACCTCCCCTCACTGAGGTAACCTGAAGCACCAACCTTCCCCTCACTGAGGTACCTGAAGCACCAACCTTCCCCTCACTGAGGTACCTGAAGCACCAACCTTCCCCTCAGTGAGGTGCCTGAAGCACCAATTTTCCCCTCACTGAGGTACCTGAAGCACCAACCTTCCCCTCACTGAGGTACCTGAAGCACCAACCTTCCCCTCACTGAGGTACCTGAAGCACCAACCTTCCCCTCACTGAGGTACCTGAAGCACCAACCTTCCCCTCACTGAGGTACCTGAAGCACCAACCTTCCCCCCACTGAGGTACCTAAAGCACCAACCTTCCCCTCACTGAGGTACCTGAGGCACCAACCTTCCCCTCACTGAGGTACCTGAAGCACCAACCTTCCCCTCACTGAGTACCTGAAGCACCAACCTTCCCCTCACTGAGGTACCTGAAGCACCAACCTTCCCCTCACTGAGGTACCTGAAGCACCAACCTTCCCTCACTGAGGTACCTGAAGCACCAACCTTCCCCTCACTGAGGTACCTGAAGCACCAACCTTCCCCTCACTGAGGTACCTGAAGCACCAACCTTCCCCTCAGTGAGGTACCTGAAGCACCAACCTTCCCCTCACTGAGGTACCTGAAGCACCAACCTTCCCCTCACTGAGGTACCTGAAGCACCAACCTTCCTCTCACTGAGGTACCTGAAGCACCAACCTTCCCCTCACTGAGGTACCTGAAGCACCAACCTTCCCCTCACTGAGGTACCTGAAGCACCAACCTTCCCCTCACTGAGGTACCTGAAGCACCAACCTTCCCCTCACTGAGGTACCTGAAGCACCAACCTTCCCCTCACTGAGGTACCTGAAGCACCAACCTTCCCCTCACTGAGGTACCTGAAGCACAAACCTTCCTCTCACTGAGGTACCTGAAGCACCAACCTTCCCCTCACTGAGGTACCTGAAGCACCAACCTTCCCCTCACTGAGGTACCTGAAGCACCAACCTTCCCCTCAGTGAGGTACTTGAAGCACCAACCTTCCCCTCACTGAGGTACCTGAAGCACCAACCTTCCTCTCACTGAGGTTCCTGAAGCACCAACCTTCCTCTCACTGAGGTACCTGAAGCACCAACCTTCCCCTCACTGAGGTACCTGAAGCACCAACCTTCCCCTCACTGAGGTACCTGAAGCACCAACCTTCCCCTCACTGAGGTACCTGAAGCACCAACCTTCCCCTCACTGAGGTACCTGAAGCACCAACCTTCCCCTCAGTGAGGTACCTGAAGCACCAACCTTCCCCTCACTGAGGTACCTGAAGCACCAACCTTGCCCTCACTGAGGTACCTGAAGCACCAACCTTCCCCTCACTGAGGTACCTGAAGCACCAACCTTCCCCTCACTGAGTACCTGAAGCACCAACCTTCCCCTCACTGAGGTACCTGAAGCACCAACCTTCCCCTCACTGAGGTACCTGAAGCACCAACCTTCCCCTCACTGAGGTACCTGAAGCACCAACCTTCCCCTCACTGAGGTATCTGAAGCATCAACCTTCCCCTCACTGAGGTACCTGAAGCACCACCCTTCCCCTCACTGAGGTACCTGAAGCACCAACCTTCCCCTCACTGAGGTACCTGAAGCACCCACCTTCCCCTCACTGAGGTACCTGAAGCACCAACCTTCCCCTCACTGAGGTACCTGAAGCACCAACCTTCCCCTCACTGAGGTACCTGAAGCACCAACCTTCCCCTCACTGAGGTACCTGAAGCACCAACCTTCCCCTCACTGAGAGTACCTGAAGCACCAACCTTCCCCTCACTGAGGTACCTGAAGCACCAACCTTCCCCTCACTGAGGTACCTGAAGCACCAACCTTCCCCTCACTGAGGTACCTGAAGCACCAACCTTCCCCTCACTGAGGTACCTGAAGCACCCACCTTCCCCTCACTGAGGTACCTGAAGCACCAACCTTCCCCTCACTGAGGTACCTGAAGCACCAACCTTCCCCTCAGTGAGGTACCTGAAGCACCAACCTTCCCTCCACTGAGGTACCTGAAGCACCACCTTCCCCTCACTGAGGTACCTGAAGCACCAACCTTCCCCTCAGTGAGGTACCTGAAGCACCAACCTTCCCCTCACTGAGGTACCTGGAGCACCAACCTATCCCCTCACTGAGGTACCTGAAGCACCAACCTTCCCCTCACTGAGGTACCTGAAGCACCAACCTTCCCCTCACTGAGGTACCTGACAAGCACCAAACCTTCCCCTCACTGAGGTACCTGAAGCACCAACCTTCCCCTCACTGAGGTACCTGAAGCACCAACCTTCCCCTCACTGAGGTACCTGAAGCACCAACCTTCCCCTCACTGAGGTACCTGAAGCACCAACCTTCCCCTCACTGAGGTACCTGAAGCACCAACCTTCCCCTCACTGAGGTACCTGAAGCACCAACCTTCCCCTCACTGAGGTACCTGAAGCACCAACCTTCCCCTCACTGAGGTACCTGAAGCACCAACCTTCCCCTCACTGAGGTACCTGAAGCACCAACCTTCCCCTCACTGAGGTACCTGAAGCACACCACCTTCCCCTCACTGAGGTACCTGAAGCACCAACCTTCCCCTCACTGAGGTATCCTGAAGCACCAACCTTCCCCTCAGTGAGGTACCTGAAGCACCAACCTTCCCCTCACTGAGTACCTGAAGCACCAACCTTCCCCTCACTGAGGTACCTGAAGCACCAACCTTCCCCTCACTGAGGTACCTGAAGCACCAACCTTCCCCTCAGTGAGGTAACCTGAAGCACCAACCTTCCCCTCACTGAGGTACCTGAAGCACCAACCTTCCCCTCACTGAGGTACCTGAAGCACCAACCTTCCCCTCACTGAGGTACCTGAAGCACCAACCTTCCCCTCACTGAGGTACCTGAAGCACCAACCTTCCCCTCACTGAGGTACCTGAAGCACCAACCTTCCCCTCAGTGAGGTACCTGAAGCACCAACCTTCCCCTCACTGAGGTACCTGAAGCACCAACCTTCCCCTCACTGAGGTACCTGAAGCACCAACCTTCCCCTCACTGAGGTACCTGAAGCACCAACCTTCCCCTCAGTGAGGTACCTGAAGCACCAACCTTCCCCTCACTGAGGTACCTGAAGCACCAACCTTCCCCTCACTGAGGTACCTGAAGCACCACCTTCCCCTCACTGAGGTACCTGAAGCACCAACCTTCCCCTCACTGAGGTACCTGAAGCACCAACCTTCCCCTTAGTGAGGTACCTGAAGCACCAACCTTCCCCTCACTGAGGTACCTGAAGCACCAACCTTCCCCTCACTGAGGTACCTGAAGCACCAACCTTCCCCTCACTGAGGTACCTGAAGCACCAACCTTCCCCTCACTGAGGTACCTGAAGCACCAACCTTCCCTCACTGAGTACCTGAAGCACCAACCTTCCCCTCAGTGAGGTACCTGAAGCACCAACCTTCCCCTCACTGAGGTACCTGAAGCACCAACCTTCCCCTCACTGAGGTACCTGAAGCATGCCTTTGGAGTACCTTTGATGTTTAGTACATTTCTTCTTTCAATTTATTTTCAACATTTTTTATTGGTTTTTTCTCTTTCAGTAACAGTGTAGTCAGTGTGATCTTCGAGGTTAACAGTCACTTTAAATTTCGTCTTTGCATTAAGTTTTTTCCCTATGGTACAATAATATAAAATACTGTTCGTTGTACTATGGTATAATTTATCTTACTAAATTATGGTCAAATAAATTTGTAGAACAACCCAAGTAACTCTGTATCAATAATGAGGATACTTAGCTTTGTTGCTGTCTCTGTCCAATCGCAGCCTCTGCTGATTGTCACCTTCGATGTGAGATTGTTGTTCTACGACCACGTGGCTGTCAGGAACAAGTACTTATAAGTATAATTACCCCCTAAGGGTGTTGTATCAGTATTTCATTGAAAACTGAATACTGACGAGAGCCGCCTTATACTCACGTGACACAAGAACTGAAGAACTGCGCAGTTCCATGCATGACAAGCAACTTCAAAACCTACCCTGCTCTTGTAGCGTGAGCTATGGGGTTGTATGCACCATTTTCGACAGATATAGGTGACTTAATAGAAGCTGAAGTGTCCTTGGATGTCCACGTCTTCCACAGTCTAGGAATACGCACACTGGTACACTTTGTTCCACAAGATTTGTCCTTTTCACAGTGATATAATTACAGGAAGCTGATCACACTTCTCTGAAATTGTTCTGCTGTGTCTATTGAGATTCTTTTATGCACAAAAATACGCGGATCAGTGTTCTTTGTTCGTTATCCCAGCGTTAATGTTTCCTTTGGCTGGGTTTAAAGTAATCTGAAGACGCCACTTACGCCACGCCTTACGCCTTACGCCACTGTTCCTCCTACCTACAAAGATTAGATTTTAGATTTTGCCACCGAAGTGGCTAGTTTATTGTGCACCCCATATCCATCCTGTGGACGGTAGCGCGAGAGCATGTGGATACACAAAAGGCCTAGGAACTAGGCCCCAAAGGGTTAACAGGAATACATATGGATTTATATCTACATATCTATAGTTCACTTATCTGTTACAAGCAGATTTAGGAAATTTGCCTAATATATCTGGTATCTTATTTTCATTAATAAGATATCTTGACATGTCACATAGGTTATTATACTGTCTGTCTCTGTATTCCTCAATAAGTGAACAATTAAGCACATAGTGTTCAAGAGAGTGACCATATGCCTGATCACATAATTTACATTTAGTTTAATCATCATCTGTGTGTCTCCCAAACTGCCAGAAGTACTTGTAACCAAGCCTAAGCCTGGCCACTACAACATCAGTCAGTCTGTTCACATTGCAAGTTGCTCCATAAACATACTTATCTACGTTCATGTTATCATAGTGGGTTATAGATCTACTCAGGCTTCTAACTGCATTCCTATAACAATCATCTTCATTATTTACTTCTCTCCTAATATTATTCCTAATGCTAGACACAGTTATACCAAAGTTATATTCTACGTTCTCCTTCTGGATACTCTTCTTGGCTAACATATCAACTTTATCATGAAGGAGTAATCCAATGTGTGATGGGATCCATAGCAATTGTACATTAATTCCTTTGTCCCTAATTTTTGAGTATCTATACCTGGCTTCCCCAATGAGCATGTTGTTGGAGTCATTATATGAGCCAAGAGCCTTCAATGATGACATAGAATCAGTAATGATGATAGAGTCAAGCTCAGTGTCATAGGTTAGCTTTAGCGCCATTAGGATTGCAAACAATTCAGTTTGCAGTGTAGACGCCCAGTTGTTAATTCTTATGCCTAACTCAACAAATTTATTATCGTTCTTAACTAGGGAGGTGGCAACAAGAGCAGATGCAGCCCTCCTGTTTAGATCCATCAGTGTATATAACTTGTGATAACTTATTACTACCAGCTAGGCGAAAAATTTCTTCTTGAGCAGTTGCTCTAACAAGAGATTTAAGGAAGGGATTACTAGCAATGAGCTTCTTGGGAGGGACTTGTAGGTATGTGATATTAAATGAACACATCTTCCATGGAGGGGTGAAATGCTCTTGTTGCCTACAGTGATACAGTTCATGCAGGTTATAAAACTTAATGCAATTGCACGTTTTCACAATCCATTTAGATCTGTGTGTATTTACCTCTAGACACTTGGTAAGATTCACTGTGACAGTGTCTGGTTCGTTTCTCAACATTCTAATACCGAGTACAGTGTTAATTTCAACAATCCTATCACTGATACTAGAAATACCAAGCTCCTTCCTCATGTTAAGAACTTTTGTAGATCTGGGACAGCCAAGAATAGTCCTGAGAGCTTCATTTTGCATTAACTCCAAGGGTCGGAGGGAACTTTCTCTAGCTAATATCAACATGGGAGCAGCATAATCAATTAAGGACCTAACATAGGCTATGTACATCATTCTCACGATTCTCACATTAGCACCATAGTTGGGATTGTAGCCAGCAACAGCTTTGAGAGCATTTAGCCTATTGGGCCGTGCGGACGTGCTGCGCAGTAGCTCCTGATTGAGTTGGCATTTGCGCAGTGTTGACGTGTACTTGGCTCTGTGAAGACCTGTTTGCGCGCTCTCTAGAATTGAAGCAAGATGCCCTCCATCGAGCAACTTTACCAACAGCTTAAGGAAGAATTGAGGTTGGCGAATTTGGAAATTCGGCGATTGACCGAGGAGAACAAGAAGATTCGTAGTAGTCCTCCTGTTTTGAGTCCTCAGGTCAAGAAGGGAAACTGGTCAGTGGCTGGACAGCAGGGAAAGAAGTTGACGATCAAGAAGACGAATGGAAAGGTAGAAACGATGAAGAAGAAAGAGACTGCCGTGGAAACTGTTGTGGAAACATCCAATACATTCTCAGTGCTACCCGACGAATGTGAGTTGACTACTGGGAACGACACGACGAAAGACATTAAGGAAGGTAAGAATATTGTTGTTGTTGGGGATAGCCAAGTTAGGTATATGGATAGGGGGTTCTGCTTGAAGGACAGGAGTAGGAGACAGAGAGTTTGCTTTCCTGGGCTGGGATGGAGGATATTGTTAGCCGTCTGGATGACATCATGAGAGGTAATGGGAGCAATCCTATTATCTGTCTCAGTGCTGGAGGCAACGATGTTGGCAGACGTAGGAGTGAGGACCTGATTAGCAGGTATAGGTCAGCAATAGAAATAATTAGAAGTAAGGTGGGAACCCTCTCATATGTGGATTTTGCCAAGGAGGGGAGTTGGAAGTGAATGGTTGTCCAGGGCAATTGGTGTCAATTGCTGGCTGGACAAATACTGTAAGGAAAATGCGGTAACATTCATTGACAACTGGGACCTCTTCTATGGCAGAAATGACATGTATGCTAGGGATGGGGTTCACTTATCTAGGTGTGGGGTGGGAGCACTGGCAACTGCAGTGGAGGGAGCAGTTAGGACTTTAAACTAGGAATAGTTAGTGGTATGGGTTTTGGCAGGAAACAGTGAAGTCCAGTGTAGTAATATTACGAGTTCTAGGGGACTAGTAATAATAAGAACGA
>NC_069444.1:5743675-5764353 GCF_026875155.1 Cherax quadricarinatus | reverse complement strand
TGCAGTGGTGGGGGGTGGTGTTGCGGCTGTGGGGCGCGCAGTGGGGTGTGTTCTTTTTCTGCATGTGTGGTGTTGCTGTTGCTGGGGGTTGTGGTGTTGCTGTTGCGAGTGGGGGGTGTTGCTTTTGCTGCAGTGGGTGGTGTGCTGTTGCTGCAGGGGGGTGGGGGTTGCGTTGCGCAGTGGGGGTGGCGTTGTTTTGTTGCAGTGGTTTGGTGTTGCTGTTGCTGCAGTTGTTGGTGTTGCGTTGCGCAGGGTGTTGCGTTGGCGTATTACACTGAAGTAAAATTCCTCTCAGATTTGTACACTGAGGATAAATTTTCCTCAATGTACACTAGGATGAAATCTCTCAGAGTAGTACACTGAGAGATAACTCCCCCTCTCCTTTAAAAAATAAAAAGTTCCATTTAATGTCTGGGAACAGGTACATGAGGCCTTTTGGCCGCGTTAAGTCTAGGCTGTAACTCCCCAGTAACCAACTCATCAACACGTAAAAAAATTATTTAAAACAGAGAGGTAAAGGGACTCAGAATACAGAGAGGTGAATATTGCGACCCCGAAGGGTCACAATGTTTTAAGTATATTACCTGTTCATAAATTTTATTGTTTATATTGCGATAAAGCTAAACGAAATATATTGCTTTTATTTTTTATTTACTTAGTTATATATTAGGTAGGATGTAACTTTTATATATTTTTTAATGCTCGTTGCTCAAGAGTGTTAAGAAAGCGACGGCATTGTCTAACAAATGTAACTACCCGCCCACTTTTTTTCCGGGGCTTCTCTGTATTTTCTGGGCAGCACCCGTCCATGGAGAGTCACGAATCAGGGGGGTACCCAAAACCCCAAATGGGAGGAGACGCCTGGCCTGCGCTACTCTCTCTCTCTGTTGACGATGATTCCAACACCTCCCTCTCCACTCCCCTTGCGGCCCTTTTTGGGAAATCATCCTGTTGCTCTCTCTTCTTGTTTTCTGTGTACTCTTTTCACAGAACATAACCAACCCTATGATTTTCGACTTTTCTGGGGTTGTGTGTCACACTGAACTCTGAGAAACCAGGCCTGACGTAGTTTATCCTAATTTTGTACTGGTATCTGTGCACCGTTACAGTGGGGATTTTCTTATCTGAACTTTAATTCAGTATTGGGAGTTTTTGTGACTTCTGGGGGATCTGCAGATGGCCCTCTTAGGGTCGTTAATTAACTCCCTTTTTCCTGATTCTGGTTGCTGCTGCGCTTTTTATATGCTTTCGTCGAATCGTCGTTTTAACTATTCAACAAACTGTTCTGATTACCGGTTGGTCAAGAAGTTTGTTCTGGAGGCTTTTAGTCATCACTGGGTTTAAATCAATCGATCTTGAGACATACGAAATACTTAAGCACTCACACAAAACACACAACCACTTTTATAATTATAATGTTTCTTAAATGTTAAAAATGTACCAGACGGACTTTAAAAGTCATAAAATTTTTGGGTATGTGCCTCCGCACAATACTACTGTACTGAGAGAAGTGTAGCAAAATTGTATCCTATATTTTATTAAATTGTTACTTTGATTTACTTTGATATTTCCACCTAGACAACTTTAAAATAAACTTCTAAATTTTAATTTTTTTAGTTAGTAGCCTACCATTGTAACCTGAAGCACTATTAAATCTTCTATTAAATTCTACTGATAAATTTGGGAAGGGTACTGACACTTGTTACGAAAAACCCAGTAACAGGCTGATGCTAGAGGGGCAGACCTTTTAGTTTCACTTGAGATCTCTACAAAAATAGATACCGCGTTTTTTTTAACCCGGGAAAGACCAAGATATACAAAAAGGGGCACGACTCAAGGTATACCGAGAGAGTATGAACCAATATACGAAGTGTATGCTCAAGGTAAACAGAGAAAAGTATGACTCAAGGTAACAATTTACTGGTGATACTAGACCCCCCTTTGTGTAGTGCCCGTGAACCAAATGGTAACAAGGCAACCAAAACAAAAAAAACACATTAAATACACAGAATGTACACCTTGCACTAATTCTGAGGACATTACCCCGAAATCTAAAAACTCCTCACAGCCTCTTTCCCCCAGTCATAGGCTTTCATCTTTCCCCCAAAAACAGTAAATCCAGCCATGCTGAAAAATAACCCAATGGTAAAATGTTCACTTTGCCTCTGTAAGTGAAAACCTTTACTGGGGTACCTGACGATAACCCCCCTTGGTCTATAGGTCTCGAAAATAGGCGATTTAAATACCCTGCATGAACTCCTTCTGCCTATGAAATTGGGCTGGAACAGCTTTTTACCACGTGTAATTATCATAGAAGTTGCATACCACACGCCCTTTTCCCTCTCCAGGAAATGCTTCCACGATGGTGGCTGGCTTTTGATCCAAGGAAATGAATTTGTTCCTCCCTTCCTTGGAATGAACTTCCCCGTCGCAGGTCATAAAGGCCCAAGTGTTCAGCATCTTTTCCAAATAATAATAGTGATAATAGTAAAATAAAATAAAAAATAAAAAAATATTTTAACACGCACACATTTTTTTTTAGCTTACATTACTGCAAAGTTTTGTTTTAAAATTTCTGTATCCGGTGGGACTCAAGTTCGAGCTTTTGTAGAAGCTTTAGTGGCACAAAACCCCTTTTTAAAGGGGCAGTAAACAACGTGTTAGCGTTAATAACAGTTAACACCACGCAGCCGTTAGTGGCAGGTTGACAAAAACGTTAAAGTTAGTAAGGAAGCACACACCCCCCTTACCGTGTAACAGTTCTCGTCGCGGGTCAAAGTGACAGGCACACAAATTTTTCGTGTTTCTCAAATTACTTTTACTTCCCTCTCTCTGGCCAGCCACCGCAAGGCCCCCTTTTGGCCTTTACTCTCAAAAAAGAGAGTCTAAACGCTTCCTTCTCGTTAGTCAACCACTTGACGCTGAATTACTGCAGAAGACTTGACGATGTCAAAATTTTTATATTTTCACACTTACAACTACAACACATCATCCTCTACTCTTTAAACCTCAAAAGGTTGCCTGATATAATTTTTTTTTGTCCCCCAAAGTTTCACGCTTATGACATGAGAACCCTCTCCGATTGCTTCAAATTCTCATCGTTTTTTTAGTTATAATTAGGGAAAGATCCTGTAACTGCTAGCATGTAATGGTCCGCCTCTTCCTGGGAAACCAGGGCCCGGATAGGACCCTTCTCGTTTTTAACCAATCATTTGCTTTTTACCTGCTATTTGTAAGTTACTGGGAAGGTTGAACAATGTGGAAATTACCACAATAGTAAAGTAAAAAGGGCAAAAGTGCAACAATGTACTTTTTTTTGTGGCAACGTTTTGCTCTCCAGAAGCTTTTGTCAAGCCGTCAGAAAAGCATATGGCAAGAGGGGAAAAAAGGCCAGAGTGGGTGCAAAACTTGGGATAAGTAAAATGACAAAAGTTTTGGGAGAGAAATAATCAATAGGTAAGGGAATTAATTTTTACATAGTAAAAGGATTAAAAGCTATTACTTGGTAACATAAAAATAGGGTTGACAATATAGCTGGAAAGAGCACCGTTTCAGTGTTCCTCAGAAGTGCTTTGGATATAACGGGGAGACAATTTTATGGGGGGTTTACTGTTTTCGGGGAATCTTTTCTAAGACTTCAGATGGTGAACTGCCGGTTTTGGTTTAATTTTATTCGAAACAGCATCAGTGCTGATTCGAGGCACTTTTCGTCTGCAGAAATTATGTAGACAGCCGTACTGTCTGCACAGACAGTCCATGCTGTCTGCCACTAGTTCACAATTTCGCGCCATGCTGGTGCTGCCCCCTGTAGGCCTTGCCACTCAGTATGCCCAGACTTGCCTCCCCACACAGCGGCCTAGCGGGAAGACACAAGGCCTCCCAGCTCTCTCTCGTGGGATGGCCTGCCCAGGCCATGGGCACAAACACACAAGCCTGTGTACCCACCACGACTTAACAATAAATGAAGAACCCTCCGAAGACGTATATCATTAACCACCCGCTTGCAGCACCTACCAAATAATCTCGTTATAAATGGTACCAGCGGTGGTCGCGGCAGTTGGGTGTTTGCCCTGATAGAGGAAGAAGAGGGATGAAGTCATCTTCACTTCATCATCCCATGCAAGAAGCTCCGTCTCTCAACAAGTTATCCTGAAGTCGTGTCTGCACGTTGAGAAACCAGACACGGGTTACAAGCAGGATCCAGCCGAAATTTGCCGAAATTTCTCGAGAATTGTGAGTGGATCCCAGTGACTCCACGCTACAGTGTCCCAAGCTGTTTCTCAAGTCACGTTTTCAGCGTAAACTTGTATGTTGCTTTTGTTGTTATCAGCTCAGCACAGCCTTTCAGCAAGCCAGAGGTGAGTTTTGTGGTGATTTCTGCGCCCAGTGTGAGTTCTCTACGTATTTGGGGGGGGGGGAGGAAGAGGAGAGAAGTGGCTGTTCCTCACCTTGCCCATGCTTGCCCTACTCACGCTCACCCACTACCATACACCACTCACCACTGCCCACTCCTCTGCTGTGCTTTCTGCTGTTTTTCGTGTGAATTCATTGCCAGAGTTGTGTACTGAGTGCCCGAGGCCACTCGAAGCTACGTGGATCAGCAGCCACGTACATCACGACACCATGTGGGATCACGACGCCACAAGGGTGTGGGCGATGTCACGTAGACCTACGAGCTACGTGAGTTACCAGATGTCCCAAGGCCACTGCTGTGGTCTGCTGCCCCATCACATCGACGTCACCCACGTTTCTGCCCGACTTCATGACGTCACGATGTCTGCTGACTCACCTCACGATGTCTGCCTGACGTCCCCCTCGAGATTTTGCTGACGTCACAGTGCTGCTGACATCACCTCGCGACATCACGCCTGACATCACATGATGTCACCACGATGTTCAGTAATTGTTTCAGTATTGTCGAGAAGATTGAGAGAAGATATAATGTCGTGTGTTAATTAATCCTCTCAGTCAGTTTTCCCCACATTTAGTATATGTCTTAGTGTCAGTTTTATGCACAAAAAGCAACATTTGCTTTTTTTTAAGCCATGTTTACCGCATTTGTGTGTAAAGTTTCCATGTGTCCAGTGAGGTCTGAGCCAGACCTGAGTAGCACCACGTGTTAAGTCACCCGTGTGACCAGGTGTTTGACAGCTGATTACTCAGCCCTGAGCATATGAGCCCCTTGTACAGAAATCTTTTTTTGCTCGTCGCTCGTGATGTTTTCTGCAGAATCGTACCTGCTACAAATTCCATTGAGATTGTTTCATTTCACCTCCAGACCTTCAGAGTGCAGTTATATGAAAGAGAAACAAGTCTGGGGACGCTTAGACTAATCTCGCTATAACCCAACTGCCGAATGATACTCGCCAAGCCGCAGTTAGGCCTGTCGGCAGGCGCTGTGTCAGCCTCGTGTCACAAGCTTCAGTGAGCAGCCTGCACAAAGATGATGCCACTTTTGACTGCTAGCTCTCTCACTGCAGTCTGTGTATGATGTTACGACTCCCAGTTTTTTCCGCCCGTCGTCTCTGCCACGACTCGCTCCACAACTCCTCCACGCTCACCAGCAGTGACAGCCCAGCGACAGTACCAGTCGAGAAGGTGTCCTCCTGAGTCGCTTGTCAGAAGTCCTTCCCAGTTGCCGAGCTTTGTCGACGCCTCACTCGGGGGCACCAGCATGTCGTCCCCCAGGTTGAGTGAAACCTGCAGCGACTCCTACGATGACTGCTTCACCGTTCCAAGGAGACCGTAAACCCCGTTACGTCACAGCTCAGCCGCAGCGAGTATCCCGGTTGTAATACTGTCGAGACGCAGGAAGGCATGCAGTGATGCACTTCGATGCTCATTGCCTATGACACGATGTTTAGCACACCCCAAAATTTTTTTTTTTCCTTCCCTCCCTTAGGAAGTTTTTTTTTCCATGTCCATATGTATATTATGTTTTTATTTGTGTTCTTTGCCTGTTCCTACGAGAGAGAGACCGAGTTTCTTTTACCACCAGTATTGTCGCGTCGGGACGATGCGCGGTAGGGGCCGAGCGTAGTAACAGCCTGTACTGTCGCACAGACAGTCCATGCTGTCTGCCCGCTTAGTTCATATTTTGTGCCATGCTGGTGCTGCCCCCTATAGGGCCCTTTCCACTTCAGTATGCCCAGATTTCCTCACCCTCACTCACACAGCGGCCTAGCAGGAAGACACAAGGCCTCCAGCTCTCTCTCGGGGAAGGCCCTGCCCGGGCCTGGGCACAAACACACAAGCCGTGTACCCACCACTACTTTAACAATAAAGTAAGAAGCCTCCGAAGTTTTCATTAACAACCCGCTTGCAGCACCTACCAAACAAACCCGTTATAATTAGTTTCTTTGATCACTAAATTTCATGAGATGATTGGGGAATTTCGGTGTTGTAAAACAGGGGTGTTCAAGTTATTCTACATCGTAAATGTGTTCATTGAGGGGGGTGTCGAGGTTTCTTGCTGTTTCACCTACGTAAATCTTGTCGCAGGGCCCCCACAGAGTATAGTGTAAACTCCTGCATTGACTGGTTCGTGTGCTTGGATTTTGCCCGGTTAGATCCTATATTGAAAGTGCTAGAAGCGATGGCGACTCAGGAAACAGTAAGCCCTGCCATCACATAGTCTTTCTGTTATACTACACAAAGCACATTACAGAGAGTGAACACTGAAACAAGGGTGCCTCTATCCAGTCTATATTTGTCGAACCTATTTTTTGTTACCCAAGTAATAGCTTTTATATCCTTTTACTCATGTACGAATTAATTGCTCTAAAATATTGTATTACGCTACTACCACTAAAAAACTTTTGTCATACTACACATTACTACATACTACAAACTACCACTAGTGAACATCGAAATGGTACTCACTAGTATGCACCTCACTCTGAGCCTTTATATACCCTCTGTGTCCATATACTGTTTGTATCGGCTTGACAAAGCTCCTGGAGAGCGAAACGTTGCCACAATAAAATGTCACATAGTTGCACTTGTGTCCTTTTACTTTACATACTGGAATGGTGTTGCGCCTTGAATTCGAAACTGTGTGTCCTCATAGTCTGACCTGATGTGCCATTCCATTATCCACTTTTACGGGGAAATACATTTGATGGCAGAGCCTGTGCTGACAAGGAATTATTTATTGTTATTTTAGTTTACTTCCTGCATTATAACATGTCTTCCCAAACCCACTCCTTCAGAACAATGAAAGTTTCTTAACAGAAAAACCTCAGTTTCGAGTAAAGTCCAACTTTTCCCTATTTTTTTTTTCAACCTGAAGACAGATTGCATGGCTGCGTTCTTGGCATAACCTACTTTCCGATGCTTATTAATTAACAATCTTAATCCCTATTTTCGTCCTCAGTCATTTGGTCGTCAATATTTGTTGATTTTGATACTCCTTGTGCTAGCATGGATGCTCAGGTCATACAAATCTCTCTCTGATTCAGTTAATTCACTCAGCTTCAAGTTTTCCACTGACAAAATAATCAGTTAAACACGACGGCGTAATCACTTGCATCCCACTTTACCTCTGTTTGGTCGCTCTCTCTCCAGCTATGTAACAACATCAAAATTATTGCTTTTTCTTTGATTATCAGATGTTGTGGAAATTTCATATAATCTTCCTGTTAACACCTATTAAATTTTTTTTTTTCAGGGACCAACTAAGCACATCTTTTACAACTTCATCATCACTGTTGGCTAAACCAGACATCAGAAACCTAATATATTCCTCATCCTCCTCCATTATTCAGTCTAAGCTAAATGTAATTCATCGTTCAGGATTACTTTTGTATCTTGGAGCTTGTCGTTCTTCCCCGTCAAGAATCTTTATCAAGATATATGCGTTCCTTCTCTGCAAGATCGTTTGCAGTGAGAAATATCTTGGTTTTTCATGCAGCCTTGTGACCCCCATCATCCTGCTGTATTTACAATTTTACTATATTAGCAAAACTAATTTCTTTAATAGTCGTCCCATTTATTACCTCAGTTTAATCTATGTTGTCAAATCCTCCTTGTTTCAGAACACTCGGTATATATATCACAATTAGAACAATCTTACCTGCATTAATAGATGGGTTAATAGTGCCTTTGTCCACTTTGACCACTGTAATGTACTCGTCCTGCCTTTTTTCCACTTTGACCACTGTAATGTACATCGTCCTGCCTTAACCACTTTGACCACTGTAATTTTACTCCCTGCCATTTATCCACTTTGACCACTGTTAATGTATTTCGTCTTTGCCTTTACCACTTTGACCACTGTAATACTCGACTGCCTTTATCCACTTTGACCACTTAAGTACTCGTCCTGCCTTTAACCCCACTTTGACCACTGTAATTTCTTCTCCTGCCTTTAAATCCACTTTGACCACTGTAAGTACTCATCCTGCCGCCCTACTCCACTTAACCCACTGTAAATGTACTAGTCCTGCCTTTATCCACTTTGCCACTGTAATTACTCGTCCTCCCTTTATCCCACTTTGACCACTGAAATGTAACTCGTCCTCTTACCCACTTTGAACCACTGTAATAACTCGTCTGCCTTTATCCACTTCTGACCTGTAATGTACTCGTCCTGCCTTTAATCCACTTAAACCACTGTAAGTCCTCGCCCTGCAGTACACACAAGTATTTACATCTTTTAATCCTGCTTTTTTTAATTTCTGATTTGATGCTTCTCTCTTTGTTAAAAACACTTTTGTTGCTCTTAACAGTCTCATCTTCATGGCTCCCAAAGCTACTTAAGAGCCTCATCTTCATGGCTGCCAGCTACTTAAGAGCCCTCTTTCTTCATGGCTGCCAACTACTTAGAGCCTCATCTTATGGCTGCCAACTACTTAAAAAGAGCTTCACCTTCATGGGCTGCCAACTACTTAAGAGCCCCCATCTTCATGGCTGCCAACTACTTAAGAGCCTCATTTTTATGGCTGCCAACTACTTAACAGCTCATCTAATGGCTGCCAAACTACTTAACAGCCCTCATCTTCAGGGCTGCCAACTACTTAACAGTCTCATCTTCATGGCTGCCAACTACTTAACAGTCTCATCTTAAATGGCTGCCAACTACTTAACAACCTCGTCTTCATGGCCCCCCAAACAAACTTAAACCTCGTCTTCAGGGCTGCCACAACTTAAAAAAAACCCTCGTCTTCATGGCTGCCAACTACTTAACAGCCCTCATCTTCATGGCTGCCAACTACTTAACAGTCTCATCTTCAGGTTTGCCAACTACTTAACACTCATCCTTCAATGGCTGCCAACTATTTAAACAGTCTCATCTTCATCGCTGCCAACTACTTAACAGTCTCATCTTCATGGCTGCCAACTACTTAACAGTCTCATCTTCAGGGCTGCCAACTACTTAACAGTCTCAAGTTCAGGCTGCCAACTACTTAACAGTCTCATCTTCATGGCTGCCAACTACTTAAAGTCTCATCTTCAGGGCTGCCAACTACTTAAAGCCTCATCTTCAGGCTGCCAACTACTAAACCCCCTCCTTAATGGCTGCCAACTACTTAACAGTCTCATCTTCAGGGCGGGCCAACTACTTAACAGCTTCTCTTCATGGCTGCCAACTATTTAAACAACCTCGTCTTCATGGCTGCCAACTACTTAACAGTCCATCTCCAGGGCTGCCAACTACTTAACAGCCCTCTCTTAAAGGCTGTCACTACTTAACAGCCTCATCTTCAGGCCCTGCCAACTACTTAACAGTCTCATCTTCAGGTGCCAACTACTTAACAGTCTCTCTCATGGCTGCCAACTACTTAACGGGTCCCCATCTTCATGGCTTCAATTTAACTTAACAGCCTCATCTTCATGGCTGCCAACTACTTAACAGTCTCATCTTCATGGCTGCCAACTACTTAACAGTCTCATCTTCATGGCTGCCAACAAACTTAAACCCAGCCCATCTTCACGGCTACCAACTACTTAACAGCCCATCTTCAGGGCTGCCAACAACTTAACAGCCTCATCTTCAGGGCTCCCAAACTAGCTACTACTTACAATAACCAGTCATTTTACTCTTATTAAATCACGTATATAAAACGAATTTTCAATTCGTCATGTTCCTCCTAGATAAACAGAAACTCCTTGAGAAATAGAACCTCCTTGAGAAATAGAACCTCCTTGATAAATAGAACCTTCTTGATAAATAGAACCTTCTTGATAAACAGAACCTCCTTGAGAAATAGAACCTCCTTGAAAAATAGAACTTCTTGATAAATAAAACCCTTGATAAACAGAACCTCCTTAGAAAAATAGAACCTCCTTGAGAAATAGAACCTTCTTGATAAATAGAACTCCTTGATAAACAGAACCTCCTTGAGAAATAGAACCTCCTTGAGAAATAGAACCTTCTTGATAAATAGAACCTCCTTGAGAAACAGAAATTTCTTGATAAACAGAACCTCCTTGAGAAATAGAACCTCCTTGAGAAATAGAACCTTCCTGATAAACAGAACCTCCCTGATAAATAGAGCCTCCTCGAGAAATAGAACCTTCTTGATAAATAGAACCTCCTTGATAAACAGAACCTCCTTGAGAAATAGAACCTTCTTGATAAACAGAACCTCCCTGATAAATAGAACCTCCTTGAGAAATAGAACCTTCTTGATAAACAGAACCTCCTTGAGAACTGGATCTCCTTGATTAATAGAACCTTCTTGATAAATAGAACCTCCTTGATAAACAGAACCTCCTTGAGAAATAGAACCTTCTTGATAAACAGAACCTCCCTGATAAATAGAACCTCCTTGAGAAATAGAACCTTCTTGATAAATGAACCTCTACGATAAACAAAACCCTTTCTTGATAAACAGAGCCTCCCTGATAAAATAGAACCTCCTTGAAAAAATAGAACCTTCTTGATAAATAAAACTCCTTCTTAACATTTTAACTCTTGATTCTCAAACACTACAGAAACAAAAACTTAAACGAAAAATTTTGCGTTTTTTTAAAATTTTAGGTGACCTTCCCTCGGTGGGATACGGCGGTTCTCAAGACCTGAGACAAAGTACGAGGAGACCCCGTATGGGATATGATCACCACGTTGGAGAACTCACCGAGAAGTAGAGAGAACGAGAAACAAAACAAAACCTTGATCATTGCAGTGATCCTGACTGATTGTACGAGACAATTCTACATGAAGTGACGTTCAAGAAAAATCTGCTCTTTCGACTTGTGTTTTAATTTGTACAAACTTTGAGGCACCAGGGTGTAGATCCTCACAGAAAAATGATGATTGTATTAAAGTTTGTAAAATGATGATTGTATTAAAGTTTTGTAAAATGATGATTGTATTAAAGTTTGTATAATGATGATTGTATTAAAGTTTGTAAAATGATGATTGTATTAAAAGTTTGTAAAAATGAATGATTGTATTAAAGTTTGTAAAATGTTTGATTGTATTAAAGTTTGTAAAATGATGATTGTATAAAAAGTTTGTAAAATGATATGTTTTAATTTGTAAAAGATGATTGTATTAAAGTTTGTAAAAAATTTGTATTAAAGTTTTTAAAAATGATGATTGTTTTAAAATTTGTATAATGATGATTGATTAAAGTTTGTATTATATTGTTTAAAGTTTTTTTAAAATGATGATTGTATTAAAAGTTTGTAAAAAGTTTATGTTTTAAAGTTTGAAAAAATGTGTTTGTATTAAAGTTTGATATGATATTGATTAAAGTTTGTATAAAAAGATTGTTTTTAAAGTTTGTATAAAATTTTTTAAAGTTTGGATAATAAATTTTTGTATAAAGTTTTTTAAAAAGAGATTGTATTAAAGTTTGTATAATGAGTTTGTATTAAAGTTTGTATAAGATGATTTGATTAAAGTTTGTATAATGAGATTGTATTAAAGTTTGTTAATGAGATGTATTAAATTTTGTATAAGCAGCCAATTACAGACAACGAAAGTGAGGGGAGGTTATGATGAGAACCCCGTAACAAAGAAAACGTAGGGGATGTCATAATTGAGATTGAAAACTTGATAAACGTTTAAAAAAGATGTCTTTAAATCTCATTTGTTGTTGTTAAGATGTGGGGCCCGGAGATAGACTCGTTCTCCAAAAAAAATTTTTTTGAGACCTGCCTGTTTGAAACCGTGTTCAGGTAACTGTGTCGCTGTCCCCGGTGACAGGAAAACTGTGTCACTGTCCCCGTGTACGGTAACGTGTCACTGTCACCCGTGTTGGCCCAGGTTTTAAAACTGTGTCGCTGCCCCACCCCGTGTGCAGGTAACTGTGTCGCTGTCCCCCGTGTGACGGGTAACTGTGTCGCTGTCACCGGGTCAGGTAACTGTGTCTGTCACCCGGGGGCGGTTGTGTCACTGTCACCCTGTGACAGGTAACTGTGTCGGTGTAAACCCTGTGACGGTAACTGTGTCGCTGTCCCCGTTTAAAGGGTAACGTGTCGCTGTCACCTGTGACGGGTAACTGGGGCGTGTACCCGTGTGAAGGTAACTGTGTCGCTGTCCCCGTGGGGACAGGTAACTGTGTCCCCGTCCCCCCGTTTGGGGCTCAAAGATTACGTAACCTTTATTCGGCGCGGGGAAACACCCCTTTTTCGGCATTCCCCCCAACCCGAACCGGGGCAAAGAGTTGATGATGGGGCCCCTCTTTAAATAGTGACCGGGTTTTTCCCAAAGAAGGTGGGTTTGACATCGCAGATTTTATGTGGATACCGCTCTCCTGTCCCCCCTTTTATTCCCACTCTAGACGGGTTTTGAAGCACGGCGTATCTGTGGTTTCTATTTCTGCCTTGCTTACCGGGGGGTGCACTTATTTATCACTGTACATGTTCATATTGCGTTATAATTGGTGAGGAAAAAATTTAATCTAAATTTTCACGGGGGTTTATTTGCCCTTTACACCGGGAAACGGGCCTTTTGAAATCCTGGTTGAATATGGGTAGCCTGTCCGAGACTGGATTTTAGGGAAAAGGGGTTGATTTGAACTTGTAGCGGGGCTTTGTGTAGCTTGTTTTGTTTCGCTTTAAAAAATTTTGCGTGTCATTTGGGTTATGATCACCTTGCTTTTGTGTGATGTTCAACAGCTGCTACAGCTTGCCCCATGGCTCGCTTCGCTACGGTCAATCTTGTGTGAGCGCTTTGGGGGGCGTTTTCTAAATTTCGTACTGTGAATAGAAAGCTGTTTTGCAAATTTAAACTGTTAGGGGGTTTATTTATGTGCTAGCGAAAACTTATGCCACCTAGACATCAAAAGCCTGGTGTCGGCAATACTTTGCTAACCTACCTAAATTTCCCTAAGCGTTGTTGGAAAATTGTCGTTCCAGGGGCATTCCCTATAAACCACCTCACAGCTGCGCAAACTGGTTCCTTATTGCTGAATATTTATTGAAAAAGAGTGGCACATCAAATCCCCCCTTTACGGGAGCAAAGGAAAAAACACTATGTTCTCGCAGGAGGAAGATGATACCCCAAAAGGGAGCAAAATGGCATAAGTGCGCTGGGTTTCTCGGGTGAATCCGTCGTTGGCATTCAGCTGGCAAAAAATCAATCTTGACAAACTGGGCGGACTTTCGCAAGGGAAGAATTTGATAGGAAAGGAAAGGAGGGTTTTCGCATCTGAAAAACATTTCAGTTTACAAAAAGCATACGCTTGTTCCCCGTTTCAATGAGGCCAACCAGAGCAATTTTTCGAAAGCTTTCGAAAATCAGGCTCGACCCTTTGAGGTGGCCGGAACAGCCTGGGCAGCTTTTGGTTCATACAGCATTATTGGGTAAGGCACGGGAAATTTTACGTCGGTTTTAAACTGACGCGAATTCTCTGATTATCAAGTAGTGAAGACCACAGTTTTTGGGAGCATATACATTACCCCAAGCAAATATCGTAAGACTTTTAATTGAACAGGGCCCAGCTGGTCAATCCCGGGGATTTTTGGGAACACAAACCAAAGCTTTTACCAGCGGGTTAAAAAGCGAGTGGTTCTCTAATTTTTGAGGACTGGGCAGCTTATTCTGATTGAAAACCCTGCTGGAGTCTGGGGGACCAAGTTTCGGTCTTTCGGGCGGAACGTGACAAAAAACCACTCTTTTGGGGGGGGCGGCCAGGTTTGGCTGATACCTTCGAAACGAACCCTCCTTGTCCGAGCGGTCCCGTCTCTCTTTTCAACAGTCTGGCGTGAGCGAAAAACGACAACATTGGGAATGAAGTCCCGCCGGGAGGGGAGGGGCTACACACCAAACCCAAGTCCCCTGGTGACCCCCTTTTTCAACATATGGCCCCCCTGGGGAGGGGCAAACTACTTATGGGCTCTCGACAAAAATACCAGGGGGGGCCACCACCAGAACGACCCCATTGAACGCATCGGGGAGAAAAGGGCAAGCCGTCGTTGTTTCGGTTAATAAAGTGGGTAAATACATTCAATTTCCCCCAAACCTCAACCCATCGGGAAAACTCTAATATCCTAGTAATGTCCCCTAGAAAGTAAAAAAGGTTTGGGCCCCCTTATTATTGGAAAAAGTTTTATTTCCCTTCAGGAAAATCAAAACCAACTAAAGTAAATCCCTTTTTAAGGATAGGGGAGCATATTGCTCACTTGCAGAAAAGGAATTTTCCCCTTTTCAGGAAAATTTCCTTAAATTTCCCTCAGTTTTTTTTGGGAAGTTTCGGGGGGAGCTATATATTCGTTCCCTTTGAAATAAAATTTATGTCATGCAAATTTTTCCGGGTATTGACTGTAGGTATCTCAAAAGGGTTTCCCATAAAAAAAGCAATGTTATTCTGGGAATAACATTACACTTTTACTTCGTGTCCAACCCTAAAATGATTAATGCTTCTCCAGTGTTGGCCCAAAACCCGGGCAACACCCAAGGGTTTCTGGGGGAATGTTGACCTATCCTTGGGACACTCCGTCCCCGAATCCCACGTTGTTTTTGAGACACCCGGGCCCGGGAGTCTCGTAAATAAATGAACAACCCCGATCAAGCCTTCCTTTTCCCAGGTTGCAGGTTTCCCCCGATGCCCTTTTTTTCCATGCCCGAGGGACTGTCCTTCCCGAGGAAAAACAAAAGGACCCTTCTTTAAAAATTCGCTTTTGAGGCACCAGGGTAAATCCTTTTGGGGTCTCCAGCAATTATGTTTAAAAAAATGTTTATTTGGATGCACTGAAACGGGGTAAGGAGACAAGGGCCGGAAATTTAACGCAGGTTAGTGGTTCCAAATCAATTATAGACCTCAAATTTTAAAATATAGCTCAAAAATACGTCTCGGAGGTCACTTAGGAATTACAAAAACCGTAGAAAATCACAAAAGAATTTATTGGCCAAACTTTAAAAGAAAATGTGGAAAAATTAGGGTTGCCGAGAATGCAGCAATTAAAAAACCGGGACATTCTTTAAACCTGCACCTCCCCAAACCCATACCGCTGATGGAACCTTTTTGCAGATTTAATTATAGATTGTGTAGGCCCTACCTAAGTCAAAGTGGAAATATATTTTTTTTTAAAATTTATGGAAAATAACCAAATCCTGAAGGATCCCTGCGTAGTAAAATACAAAAAGTATTCCCCAAAGCTTTAAAAAATTCTTTTTTTTGGCTCCAAAAACTATACAAAGTGATCAAGGTACAACTTCACTCCCAAAAAGCATTTAGGGAATATTAAACTAGGTTAGGGATAATTCAAACTTACCACTGCCTATCACCCTCTCCCAAGGGGGGCCTTTAAAAGTTTCCCCCCCCAAACATTAAAAACAATGGGGAAAGTTTTTGCATGCACTTTCCGACAGATTGGGATAATCTTACCGTTTGTTGCTATTCTCAGTCGAGAGACGGTGCAAAGTCTACAGGGTATAGTCCGTTGACTACTTTGGGCAAAATGTACGAGGTCCTTTGGGTGCTCAAAGAAGGAGGAAAGGGAGAAGACGTAAGCTACACTAACAACCGTCTTCAAGGGTTGCGGGTGGACGGGGTTAGCCAGGGCTAACCTAAAGATAGCTCAAAGTAAGATGAAACAGAGGTATCAAAAGTGCAAAATTCCGCTCCTTCCACCAGGAGAAAAGGGGTTTTGGTGCGGAACCTATCCCTGGCCAACCTTGAAAGCTGATTTAGGGCCCTAGCAGTGTAAGTAGATTATCTGATTTAAATTTGTGGTAGCTCCAAATTTTGGTAAACCTCAAAAACAAAATTACCACTTTAAATCAAATAAAGGCCTTTCAACACCAGATAAAGTCCCATAATACTCTGTCCTCTCCCTCTGAGGACGACTCTGATCTTTTGGCACTCTATCTCAAAAATTTAATACTAAACTTTCCAATTCTTCCTCCTCAAGGATCCACCCCTTTTTAAGGGATGGTTTTATCTGAAATACAAGCAACCAAATTTTAACTGAGCTTTACAGTCAAACCAAATTTTTTTTTTCGGAGTCCGAAAAAATGTACTTTAGGTTACCATGATGTAGAGGGGGAAAACAAAAACAATTAAAACCTTCCCCCTACAGATAATCCTGAAAACAAAGGTTATTTTCACGGAAGAAAAAGATTTTTGTAGAACAGGGGTTTAGTGGAGGAGTCATCTAGCCCCATGGGCTTCCCCCGGCATCCTAGTAAAGAAGGTGATGGGGGGTTTTTCGTATGTGCACAGACTACCGTAAAGTGACGAGGTCACAATTACAGATGCTTACCCTTTTCTCGTCGGAAGAAAATTGATTTTTTGGTAAGGCTTTTTTTTTGGGTCCAAATTAGACCCTAAAGGTTACAAATAAAGGTACCTTTGACAGAAAAGGCGAAGGAAATCTTGCCTTCGTATTCCAGGAGGCATTATCAGTATACAGTTACCCCCCCTTCGGAATGAAAAATTCCCCTCTTTATTCCAGAAACTTACCACAGGCTTTAAAGGATTTAAGGACGGGAGCATACCTAATGATATTGTTGTGGGGTCTGATACTTTTGGGGTCAAACCCACTTAGACTTAAAGCTCTGTTTGAGACCTTTTAAAAATTCCCAAAAACAGTTTTAATTTATCTAAATCTTCTTTGGGCCGGCCACTATCACTTTTTTGGCCTGAAGTAGGTAGTGGGGAATTTGGCACCTAAACTTGCTAAAGTTTTTCGATTAAAAATTATCCAGTTCCTCATGATAGGAAATCTCTTCAACGTTTCCTAGGCATGATAGGATTTACGAAAATTCTGTAAAAAATTTTCAGATATTGTAGCCCCTCTTACCCCTCTTACCCGTCTAAAGTTCCCCTTTTAAATTTGGGCGTCAGATTGTAACAGCTTTTAATAAAGCAAAAATTATTGTGCTCTGCACCCATTCTCCTGTCTCCCAAATTCTCCAAACCTTTTTTTTTACAGGTTGATTTGTGAGTCTGGGTTGGGGGCGGTACTATTACAAACGGGGAAAAAGGATTTTCAGCCTGTGCATACTTTTTAGCTAAGTTTCCAGCCACTCAGGACTTACTCTACCATTGAAAAAGAAGCCCCGCGCTGGTAATGGTTTGGAGCATTTGATGTTTAGTGGGGCCAGACTCCAGGGGGTCACAGTCTACAGGGGGATCACAACCCTTTTCTATCTCCAAGCCCTGAAGAATCACAACACAAGGCTTATTTCTTGGACGCTCAGGCTGCAGCCCTATAAATTCAAAATTTGTTACATTGCCGGGAAAGAAAATGGTTGGCAGACTCTTTGTCAAAGCTAGTTTTAAAATTTTTTAGGTTAGGATTTTTTGGTAAACCCCCTTTTTAAACTCTTTTTTTTTATCCCCGATGTGGGGGTTTTTTTTATGGGGGGTAGGGGCTACCGTCCGCTTTTATCTTGGACCTATGTTGGGTTATTGACTGCTGTCTCACTCTGAGTTTAGGGTTTTGGGTTTCAGGCAGGGGGAAACTACCTATCAAGAGTGGATGGTGGAAGGGTAGGCGGTCCCATTTTTTTTTGTCCATGGCGGCACGGGGACCACGGGGGGGGGCAGCCAATCCTGAGCCTTTTTCGGGGGTGGGGGTGTGGCATGCAAAAGGGGACTAACCTTTTTTCGGCCATGGAAAAGCCTCATTTTTCGGCTATCTCCCCCCAACCCCGCGACCAGGGTTTCTAAGAGTTTTATGATGGGGCCCCATCGTTCAACGTGACCGGGGTTTTAGCCAATAAGAAGGTGGGATTGACAATCGCAGAGGTTATGTGGGTACCGCTCTCCTGTCTGCCCCTTTTCATCCCACTCTAGAGGGGTTGAAGCACGGTTGCTATCTTGTGGCTTCTATTTTGCCTTGCTTACCCTGGAGTGCACTATATTTATTGTACATAGTGTAACATATTGTGTTATAATTTGGGGAAGGATAAAATAAGTCCAAACTTTTTCTACGGGGGTTTATTTTTCTCCCATTACACCCTGGGATAACGGGGCCCTTTTTAAATCCAGGTTGTAATACCCGTGTTACAGGGAAATGTGTCGCTGTCACCCTTTTGACAGGTAACTGTGTCGCTGTCCCCGTGGGACAGGGAACTGTGCGTTGTCACCCCGGTGACAGGGAAATGTGTCGTTTTCCCCGTGTGACAGGGAACTGTGTCGCTGTCACCCGTGTTACAGGGGAACTGTGTCCTGTCACCCTGTGACAGGTAAATGTGTCGCTGTCCCCCGTGTGAGGTAAATTGGTCGCGGGGCACCCGTGTGCAGGTAAGTGTCGTTGTCACCCGTGTGAAGGGAACTGTGTCGTTACCCGGGTGACAGGTAACTGTGTCGCTGACCCATGTGACAGGTAACTGTGTTTGCGTCACCCTGTGACAGGTAACTGTGTCGTTGTCACCCTGTGCAGGTAACTTTTTTTGTACCCCTTGACGGTAACTTGTCGTGTCACAGTTGCAGGTAACTGTGTCATGTAAAACCCTGGGCCGGTAATGAGCATGTCACCCCGGGGAAAGGTAACTGGTTTTGCTGTCCCCGTGGACGGGGCTGTGTCGCTGCCACCCGTGTGAAAGGTAACTGTTCCTGTCAAACCGTGGCAGGTAACTTGGGCGCTGTCACCCGTGGCAGGTAACTGTGTCACTGTCACCGTTGACAGGGAACTGTGCCGCTTCACCCGTGTGGCGGTAACTGGTTCATGTTACCCGGTGACAGGGAAAGGTCACTGTCACCCGGGGGGGGCAGGTAAAGTGTCACGTCCCCCGTGACGGGGAACTGTGTCACTGTCAACCGTGTGACAGGTAACTGTGTCGCTTGCACCCCTGTGACGGTAACGTGGGCACTGTCAACCGGTGACAGGGAACTGTGTCGCTCACCCCCGGGGACAGGTAATGTGTCACTGTCAACCGTGTGAAGGTAACTGTTTCGCTTTACCCGTGTGACAGGTAAAAAAAGTTCACTGTCAACCGTGTGACAGGTAACTGTGTCACGTCAACCGTGTGAATAAAATGTGCACTTCACCCGTGTGACAGGTAATGTGTCACTGTCACCCTTTTGCAGGTACTGTGTCACTGTCAACCGTGTGACAGGTAACTGTGCATTTTTCCCCCTGTGCAGGTAACTGTGTCACTTTCAACCGTGTTTTGGGAACTTTGTCACTGCAAACCCTTGGGCAAGTAAACTGTGTCATTTACAACCGAGTGCCGGTAACTGTGTCCTGCACCCGTGTGACAGGGAACTGTGTCACTGTCACCCTGTACAGGTAACTGTGTCACTGTCAAAACCCCCTGTGACAGGTAACTGGTCACTGTCAACCTGTGACAATAACTGTGTCCTGTACCCGTTGACAGGGAACTGTGTCACTGTCAACCGTGTGACAGGTAACGTGTCCCCTGTCAACCGTGTGACAGGTAACTGTGTCATGTCACCGTGTGCAGGGAAGTGCCAACCCGTCACCCCTGTGACAGTAATGTGTCGCTGTCACCCCTGGACAGGTAACTGTTCACTGTCCCCGGTGACAGGTAACTGTGTCACTGTCCCGTGTGACAGGGAACGTGTCGCTGTCACCCCTGTGACAGGTAAATGTGTCGTGTAACCCTGTGACAGGGAACTGTGCCGCTGTCAACCCCGGGGACAGGTAACGTGTCACTGTTCCCTTTGCAGGGAACTGGGTCACTGCCCCGTGTGAAGGTAACTGTGTCACTGTCCCCCCGTGACGGGGAACTGTGTCACTGTCAAAAACCCTGGAAGGGAACTGTGTCGCTGTCACCCGTGTGACAGGTAACGTGTCATGTCAACCGTGTGACAGGTAACTGTGTCGCTTCAAACCCGTGGACAGGGAAAGTGTCACTGTCAACCGTGTGACAGGTAACTGTTCGCTTCACCCCCGGGGGCAGGTAACTGTGTCCTGTCAAACCTTTTGACAGGGAACTGTGTCACCGCAACCCTGTGACGGTAACTGTGTCACTTCACCCGTGGTGCAGGTAACTGTGTCACGTCACCCTGTGAAGGTAACTGTGTCACTGTCAACCGTGTGACAGGTAAATGTGTCACTGTCACCCCCTGGAAGGTAACTGGTCCTGTCAACCGTGTGCAGGTAACTGTGTCACTGTCAACCGTGTACAAGTAACTGTGCAATGACAACCGAGGACCGTAACGTGTCCCCTGTCACCCCTGTGACGGGAAATGTGTCACTGTCACCCTGTGACAGGTAACGTGGGCACGTCACCCGTGTGACGGTCTTGTCACGTCAACCGTTTGACAGGTAAAACTGTGTCCTGTAACCGGGGGGGGTTGGGTGGGGGG
>NC_069444.1:5719965-5743175 GCF_026875155.1 Cherax quadricarinatus | reverse complement strand
TCTCAGGTCATTGTTCTCACATTTTAAGTATAAGTCTTAGTGTCAGTTTTATGCATACAGCAAAAGGCATCATTTGCTAGTTTAAAGGTAAGCCATGTTGTTACCGCAGTGTGTTTAAAGTTTCCATGTGTCCAGTGAGGTCTGAGCCAACCTGAGTAGCACCCCTGTGTTAAGTCAGGGGGCGGCCGTGTGACCAGTGTTTTGACAGCTGATTACTCAGCCCTGGGGAGCATATGACCCCCTGTACAGAAATCTTTTATGGCTCGTCGCTCGTGATGTTCTGCAAGAATCGTACCTGCTACGATTCCCATTGAGATTTGTTTCACTTCACCCCAGACCATTCAGAGTGCAGTTATATGTAGAGAAACAAGTCTGGGGACGCTTAGCTACCTCTGGCTATAACTCCAACTGCCGAATGATACTTCGCCAAAAGTGGGCGCGCAGTTAGGCCTGTCGGCAGGCGCTGTGTTCAGCCCTCGTTTCACAAGCATCAGTGAGGGAGGGCAGACCTGCACAAAGATATGCCACTTTGACTGCTAGGCTCTCTCACTGCAGTCAGGTGTATGATGTTACGACTCCCCAATGTTTCGCCCAGTCGTCTCTGGCCATGACTCGCTCCACAACTCGCTCCACGCTCACCAGCAGTGACAGGCCCAGCGACAGTACCAGTCGAGAAGTGTCAGCTCCTGAGCGCTTGTCCAGAAGTCCTTCCCAGTTTGCCCGACTTTGTCGACGCCTCACTCGAGGGCACCCCAGCATGTCGTGCCCCAGGTTGAGTGAAAACCTGGCAGGGCGACTCTCCTACGATGATGCTTCACCATTCCAGAGAGACCGTACCCTGTTACGTCAACAGCTCAGCCGCAGAGATGTCTCCCCGTGTTGTAATATCTGTCGAGGAACGCAGTGAAGGCATGCAGTGATCACTCGATGCTCATTGCCTATAGACCACGATGTTTAGCACAACATCCCCACATGTTTTTTTTTTTTTTTCCTTACCGCTCCCTGTAGGAAGATTTTTTTCATGTTCCATCTGTATATTATGTTTTTATTTTTGTTCTGTGGCCCTGTTCCTAGCGAGAGAGAGACCGAGTTTCTTTTACCCACGCAGTATTGTCGGGGGCGGTCGGGACGATGCGGCGTGTAGGTGGGCCGAGCGTATGTTAGACAGCCGTACTGTCGCACAGACAGTCCGATGCTGTCTGCCAACTAAGTCCATATTTCAGTGGGCCATGCTGGTGCTGGCCAACCTATAGGCCTTGCCACTTCAGTATGCCCAGACTTGCCACAACCCCTCACTCACACAGCGGGCCTAGCAGGAAACACAAGGCCTCCCCGCTCTCCCGTACGTGGAATGGCCCCTGCCCGGGGCCATGGGCACAAGACACACAAGCCTGTGTACGCCACCACTACTTAAGCATATAAAGTAAGAAGCCTCCGAAGTTTATCATTCTAACAATACCCGCTTGGCAGCAGCCTACCAGACAAACCCGTTATAATTAGTTCTTGATCACTCTAAATTTCATGAGATGATTGGTGGAATTTACGGTGTTGTTAGGCACAGGCGTAAAAATGTGTTCATTGAGGCGGGGTCGAGGTTTCTTGCTGTTTCACCTACGAAATCTTGTCGCAGCCCTCCACAGAGTATAGTGTAAACTCCTGCATTGACTGTTCGTGGTTGCTTTTGGATTTGCCCTGGTTAGATCCTTTAATGAAATGCTAGAAGGCGATGGGCGACTCTGGAAACAGTAAGCCCTGCCATCACATAGTCTCTTCTGTTAAACTAACAAAGCACATTACAGAGAGTGAACACTGAAATCAGGCTGCCTCTAGTCTCAGTCTATATTTGTCGAACCTATTTTTTATGTTACGCCAAGTAATAGCTTTTATATCCTTTTACTCATGTACGAATTAATTGGGCTCTAGCCATATAGTATTACTACTACTACTACAACAAACTACACACGAACTTTTGTCTCTACTACTACTACTTAACTACTGACTACCACTAGTGAACATGAAAATGGTAGCGCCTCACTATATGCACCCCCTCTGAGCCCTTTATATACCCTCTGTGTCCATATATGTTTGTTTCGGCTTGACAAAGGCTCTCTGGAGACGATACGTTGCCACAATAAAATGTCAGGCATTAGTTGCACTTGTGTCCTTTTACTTGTTACATACTGGAAATGGTTTGCGCCTAGAATTTCGAAACTGTGTGTCCCTCATTAGTCTGACCTGGATGTGTCCATTCCATTATCCACTTATTACGGGGAAATACATTTGATGGCAGAGCCTGTGCCTGACAATGAAATTATTTATGTTATTTTTAGTTACTTTCCTGGCATTATAACATGTCTTCCCAAACCCACTCCTCAGAATCAATGAAAGTTTTCTTAAGCAGAAAACCTCAGTTTTCGAGTAAATCGCAACTTTTCCCTATTTTTTTTTTCGAACCTGAAGACAGATTGCATGGCTGCGTTCTTGGCATAACCTACTTTCCGATGCTTAATTAATTAACAATCTTATCCGCTATTTTCGTCCACTCAGTCATTTGGGTCTGTCAATAATTTGTTGATTTTGATACTCCTTGTGCTAGCATGGATGCTCAGTCCATACAAAATCTCTCTCTGATTCAGTTAATTCATCATCATCTTCAGGTTTTCCACTGACAAAATAATTCAGTTAAAAAAACACGACGGCGTAATCAACTTGGCATCCCACCTTTACCTCTGCTTTGGTCGCATCTCTTCCAGCTATGTAAGCAACATCAAAATTATGCTTTTTCTTTGATTATCAGCTGTTGTGGAAATTTCATATAATCTTCCTGTTAAAACACCTATTTTAAAATTTTTTTTTTCAAGGGACCAACTAAGGGGGCACATCCTTTTTAAACAACTTCATCATCAGTGTTGGCTAAACCAGACATCAGAAACCTAATATATTCGCTCATCCTCCTCCATTATTCAGTCCTAAGCTAAATGTAATCATCGTTCAGGGGGGTGAGATACTTTTGTATCTTGGAGCTTGTCGTTCTTTCCCCGTCAAGAATCTTTATCAAGATATATGCGTTCCTGTCTCTGGCAAGATCGTTTGGGGCAGTGAGACAATACTTGGTTATTTCATTCAGCCATTGTGACCGCCCTCATCCTGGCTGTATTTACAATTTTAATCTATAATAGCAAAAACTAATTTCTTTAATAGTCGTCGCCATTTATTACCCCTCAGTTTAATTCTAATGTTGTCAAACTCTTCCCCTTGTTTCAGAACACTCGGTATTATATATCACAATTAAACAATCTTAGCCCTGCATATAATAGATGGGTTAATAGTGCCTTTGTCCACTTTGAACGCACTGTAATGTACTCGTCCTGCCTTTATATCCACTTTGACCACTGTAATGTACTCGTCCTGGCCTTTATCCACTTTGACCACTGTAATTACTCGTCCTGGCCTTTATCCACTTTGACCACTGTAATGTAGGCTCGTCCCTGGCCTTTAATATCCACTTTGATCCACTGTAATGTCTCGTCCTGCCTTAATCCACTTTTGACCACTGTAAATGTACTCGACCTGCCTTTATCCACTTTGACTCACTGTAAATGTACTCGTCCTGGCCTTTATCCACTTTGATCCACTGTAATGTACTCGTCCTGCCTTAATCCACTTTGACCACCCAGTAATGTACTCTCCAGGCCTTTATCCACTTTGAGACGCACTGTAATGTACTCGTCCGCTGGGTCCTTTATCCACTTTGACGCACTGTAATGTTCTCCGTCCTGCCTTTTATCCACATTTAGACTCACTGTAATGACTCGCCTTGCCTTTATTCCACTTTGATCACTGTAATGTACTCGTCCTGCCTTTATCCACTTTGACGCACTTTAATGTACTCGTCCTGGCCTTTATTCCACTTTGATCACTGTAAATGTACTCGTCCTAGGCCTTTATCCACTTGACCACTGTAATGTACTTCGTCGCTGCCTTTATCCACTTTGACCATGTTATTACTCGTCCTGCCTTTATTCCACATTGACCACTGTAAATGTAGCTCGTCCTGGCAGTACACACAAGTGATTTACTACTTTTAAATCCTGGGCTTCTTTTACATTTTCTGAATTTGATGCTTCTCGCCTTGTTGAAAACTACTTTTGTTGCTCTTAACAGTCTCATCTTTCACTGGGCTGCCAACTACTTAAGAGCCTCATCTTCATGGCTGCCAACTATCCTTAAAAGAGCCCCTCATCTTCATGGCTGCCAACTACTTAACAGTCTCTAGTCTCACTTTCACGGCTGCCAACTACCTTAAGCAGTCTATCTTCATGGCTGGCCAACGACTTAACAGTCTCATCTTCATGGCTGCCCAATACTTAAACAGTCTCATCTTCATGGCTGCCAACTACTAAGGCAACCTCGTCTTCAATGTCTGCCAACTACTTAAACCTGTCTCATCTTCATGGGCTGCCAACTACTTAAGCAAGTCATCATCTATCATGGCTGGCCAACTACATAACAGGCTCATCTTCATGGCTGTCCAACTACTTAACAGTCTCATCTTCATGGCTGGCCAAACGACTTAAGAGCCTCATCTTCATGGCTGGCCAACTACTTAAGAGCCTCATCTTTCATGGTCTGTCAACTACTTAAGAGCCTCATCTTCAGGGCTGCCAAAACTACTTAATGCACCTCATCTTAATGGGCTGCCCAACTAACTTAAGCAAAATCTCATCTTCATGGCTGGGCCAACTACTAACAGTCTCATCTTCATGGCTGCCGAACATACTTAACATGTCATCACTTCAAGATGCTGCCAACTACTTAAACCAACCTCGTCTTCATGGCTGCCAACTACTTAACAACCTCGTCTTCATGGGCTGCCAACTAGTGTTTCTTAACAGTCTCATCTTCATCATCATGGTCTGGGCCAACTACTTAAGCAGTCACATCTTCAGGGCTGGCCAACTAACTTAACCGTCTCACTTCATGGCTGCCAACTACTTAACAGAGTCTCATCTTATGGCTGGCCAACTATTCTTAACAGTCCCATCTTCATGGCTGGTCCAACTACCTTAACATTCATCATCTTCAGGGCTGGCCAACTACTTAAAACAGTCTCATCTTCATGGCTGCCAACTACTTAAAGGCAGTCCTCATCTTCATGGCTGCCAACTACTTAAGCAGTCTCATCTTTATGGCTGCCAACTACTTAAGAGGGGGCCTCATCATCTGGCTGCCAACTACTTAAGAGCCTCATCTTCATGGCTTGTCAACTCTTAAGAGCCTCATCTTCAGGGCTCCAACACTTAACAGCCTCATCTTAATGGCTGGCCAACTACTTAACAGTCTCATCTTCATGGCTAGCCATCTACTTAAATTAACAGTCTCATCCTTCATGGCTGAGCCAACTACTTAACAGTCTCATCTTCATGGCTGCCAAACTACTTAACATACCTCGTCTTCTATGGCTGCCAACTACTTAACAACCTCGTCTTCATGGCTGCCAACTTACTTAACAACCGCGTCTTCATGGCTGCCAACTACTTAAGTGCAAGTCTCATCTTCATGGGTCTGGCCAACTACTTAACAGTCCTCATCTTCAGGGCTGCCAACTACTTAACATTCTCATCTTCATGGCTGCCAACTACTTAACAGTCTCATCTTCATGGCTGCCAACTACTTAACATCTCATCTTTCACGGCTGGCCAACTACTTAAACAGTCATCATCTCATGGCTGGCCAACTACTTAACAGTCTCATCATTCACGGCTGCCAACTACTTAACAGCTTCAATCTTCATGGCTGCCAACCTACTTAACAGTCTCATCTTCAGGGCTGCCACTACTTAAGAGGCTTCATCTTCAGGCCTTGCCAACTACTTAACAGCCTTCATCTTAATGGCTGCCAACTATTAATAACAGTCTCATTTTCATGGCTGCCAACTACTTAAGGCAGTCTCATCTTCATCATGCTGCCAATCTACTTAACAACCTCGTCTTCATGGCTTGGCCAACCTACTTAACAGTCTCATCTTCATGGCCTGGGGGCCAACTACTTAACAGGCCTCATCTTCAGGGCTGTCAAACTACTTAAACAACCTCGTCTTCCATGGCTGCCAACACTTAAGTCAGTCTCATCTTCAGGGCTGCCAACTACTTAACAGTCTCATCTTCATGGCTGGTCAACTACTTAAGGCAGCCTCATCTTCATGAGGCTGCCAACTACTAAGCAGTCTCATCTTCAAGGGCTGCCAACTACTTAACAGTCTCATCTCATGGCTGCCAACTACTTAACAGTCTCTATCTTCCAAATTGGGCTGCAACTACTTAAGCAGTCTCATCTTCAAGGCTGGCCAACTACTTAAGGACAGTCTCATCTTCATGGCTGCTCAACTACTTAACAGTCTCATCTTCATGGCTGGCCAACATACTTAACAGTCTCATCTTCATGGTCTGCCAACTACTTAACAGGTCCCTCACTTCACGGCTACGCAACTAGTTAACACCTCATCTTCATGGCTGCCAACTACTTAACAGCCTCATCTTCAGGGGCTCCAACTAGCTACTACTTAAGCAATAACGCAGTCATTTACTCTTAATAAATCATCGTATATAAAACGAATTTTCAATTCGTCATGTTCCCTCCTAGATAAACAGATAACTCTTGAGAAGATAGAACCTCCTATGAGAATAGAACCTCCTTGATAAATAGAACTCTTTCTTGATCAATAGAACCTTCTTGATAAACAGAAGCCTCCTTGAGAAATAGGAAGCGCTCCTTGAGAAATAGAAACCTTCTTGATAAATAGAACCTTGAAAACAGAACCGTCCTTGAGAAATATAACCTCCTTGAGAAATAGGGGTCAACCTTCTTATAAATAGAACCCCCTTGATAAACAGAACCTCCTTGAGAAATAGAAGCCCCCTTGAGAAATAGAACCTTCTTGATAAATAGAACGGACTTCCTTGAGAAAACAGAAATTTCTGATAAATCAAACGATCCTTGAGAAATAGAACCTCCTTGAGAAATAGAACCTTCCTGATAAACAGAACTCCTGATAAATAGAACCTTCTTGATAAATAGAACGCTCCTGATAAACAGAAGCCTCCTTGAGAAATGAACCTTCTTGATAAAGAGCGGTCAGAACCTCGCTTGAGAACTGGATCTCCTTGATTAATAGAACGCCTTCTTGTAAATAGAACCTCCTTGAATAAACAGAACCTCCTTGAGAAATAGAACCTCACTTGAAAAACAGAACCTCGCCTGATAAATAAACCTCCTTGAGAAATAGAACCTTCTTGATAAACAGAACCTCCTTGAGAACTGGATCTCCTTGATTAATAGAACCTTCTTGATAAATAGAACCTCCTTGATAAACAGAACCTCCTTGAGAAATAGAACCTTCTTGATAAACAGAACCTCCCTGATAAATAGAACCTCCTTGAGAAATAGAACCTTCTTGATAAATAGAACCTCTACGATAAACAGAACCTTCTTGATAAACAGAGCCTCCCTGATAAATAGAACCTCCTTGAGAAATAGAACCTTCTTGATAAATAGAACCTCCTTCTTAACATTTTAACTCTGATTCTCAAACACTACAGAAACAAAAACTTAAACGAAAAAATCTTGCGTTGTTTATTTTTAGGTGACCTTCCCTCGGTGGGATACGGCGGTTCTCAAGACCTGAGACTAGTACGAGGAGACTCGTATGGGATATGATCACCACGTTGGAGATACTCACCGATGAAGTAGAGAGAGACGAGAAACAAAACATAAACCTTGATCATTGCAGTGATCCTGACTGATGTACGAGACAATTCTACATGAAGTGACGTCAAGAAAAATCTGCTCTTTCGACTTTGTGTATTAATTTGTACAAACTTTTGAGGCACCAGTGTGAGATCCTCACAGAAAAAATGATGATTGTATTAAAGTTTGTAAAATGATGATTGTATTAAAGTTTGTAAAATGATGATTGTATTAAAGTTTGTATAATGATGATTGTATTAAAGTTTGTAAAATGATGATTGTATTAAAGTTTGTAAAATGATGATTGTATTAAAGTTTGTAAAATGATGATTGTATTAAAGTTTGTATAATGATGATTGTATTAAAAGTTTGTAAAATGATGATTGTATTAAAGTTTGTAAAATGATGATTGTATTAAAGTTTGTATAATGATTGTATTAAAGTTTGTATAATGATGATTGTATTAAAGTTTGTATAATGATGATTGTATTAAAGTTTGTATAATGATGATTGTATTAAAGTTTGTATAATGATGATTGTATTAAAAGTTTGTAAAATGATGATTGTATTAAAGTTTGTAAAATGATGATTGTATTAAAGTTTGTATAATGATGATTGTATTAAAGTTTGTATAATGATGATTGTATTAAAGTTTGTATAATGATGATTGTATTAAAGTTTGTATAATGATGATTGTATTAAAGTTTGTAAAATGATGATTGTATTAAGTTTGTAAATGATGATTGTATTAAAGTTTGTTAAAATGATGATTGTATTAAAGTTTGTATAATGATGATTGTATTAAAGTTTGTAAAATGATGATTGTATTAAAGTTTGTAAAATGATGATTGTATTAAGTTTGTATAATGATTTTATTAAAGTTTGTATAATGATTTATTGTTTAAAGTTTGTATAAATGATGATTGTATTAAAATTTGTATAATGATGATTGTATTAAAGTTTGTTTAATGTGATTGTTATTAAAAATTTGTAAAATGATGATTGTATTAAAGTTTGTAAAATGATGATTGTATTAAAGTTTGTATAATGATGATTGTATTAAAGTTTGTATAATGATGATTGTATTAAAGTTTGTATAATGATGATTGTATTAAAGTTTGTATAATGATGATTGTATTAAAGTTTGTATAATGATGATTGTATTAAAGTTTGTATAATGATGATTGTATTAAAGTTTGTATAATGATGATTGTATTAAAGTTTGTATAATGATGATTGTATTAAAGTTTGTATAATGATGATTGTATTAAAGTTTGTATAATGCAGCTCATATGTACGAGACAACGTAAAGTGATGGAGGTTATGATGATGAATCCCGTAACGAAGATAACGTAGAGGATGCTCATCATTGATGATTGTAACTATGATAACACGATTAAAAAAGATGTCTTAAATCTCATTTGTTGTTGGTTAAGATGTGTGGCCCAGGAGATAGAGCTCGTTCTCGCAAATATATGTTTGAGACCTGCCTGCTCTGACAACCGTGTGTCAGGTAACTGTGTCGCTGTCACCCGTGTGACAGGTAACTGTGTCACTGTCACCCGTGTGACAGGTAACTGTGTCACTGTCACCCGTGTGACAGGTAACTGTGTCGCTGTCACCCGTGTGACAGGTAACTGTGTCGCTGTCACCGTGTGACAGGTTAACTGTGTCGCTGTCACCCGTGTGTCAGGTAACTGTGTCGCTGTCACCCGTTGTGACAGGTAACTGTGTCACTGTCACCCGTGTGACAGGTAACTGTGTCGCTGTCACCCGTGTGACAGGTAACTGTGTCGCTGTCACCCGTGTGACAGGTAACTGTGTCGCTGTCACCCGTGTGACAGGTAACTGTGTCGCTGTCACCGTGTGACAGGTAACTGTGTCGCTGTCACCGTGTGACAGGTAACTGTGTCGCTGTCACCCGTTGTGGCATGCAAGAGTACGTAACCTTTATTCGGCGCATGGACACACCCTCATTTACAGGCTATCTCCCCAACCAGCGACCAGGTTGCTAAGAGTTGATTGATGGGGCCCCATCGTTCAACTAGTGACCAGGTTCTAGCCAATAAGAGGTGGGATTGACAATCGCAGAGGTTATGTGGATACGCTCTCCTGTCTCCCCTTGTCATTCCACTTTTGAGCTGGTTGAAGAAAGGTTGTATCTTGTGGCTTCTATTTCTGCCTTGCTTCCGGGGAAAGTCCCACTTTATTTATCATGTACATAGTGTAAAATTGCTGTTAAAATTGGTGAAGGAAAATTATAAGTCAAAATTTTTTTTACTTTTGTTTATTTGCTCCCATTCCCACCGGGGAAAACAGGCCTTTGGGAAACCCGGGGGGGGTTTATGGGTAGCCCCCGAGAGCGGGACTTTGAGAAACGGTTGGCTTAGGTAAAGGTTGTAGCGGGAAAAATTTGTTTTCCCTTGCTGTTTCGCTTCGCTTTACAAATTTTGGGGTCAGTTGCTTATGATCACCCTTGCTATTTGGGGTGATCTTTAACAGCTCGCAAATAGCTTGTTCAGTGGGGCTCGCTTCGCTACGGTCAATCTTGTGTGCAGTCGGGCTTTGTTGTATGCGTATTTCTGAAATTTTTTACTGTCCCTAGCAAAAGGTGTTTTTTGAAAAATTTAAACGGGGTTTCTTTGGGGGGTATTGTACTGTGCATAGCAAATTTAACTTATGCCCCTAGACGAGTCAGACCCCTGGTTTTGGCATTTACTTTGAAAAACCTTACCTAAATTGTCCCTCCCGCTTTTGTTGGGAAAAAATTTCCCCTGGGTTCCCCTTGGGCATTCCCTTTTAAAACGACTTCACAGCGGGCGAAAATTGCGTTCACTTATTGTAAACAAAACTTATTGAAAAAGGAGGGGGGCCCACTAAAAACTCCCCTTTACGGGAGTTTAAGGAAAAAATACTATGTTCTGGGGGGAAAGATGTTTACACTACGGAGCAAAAAGGGGTCGTTTTAGTGCAGCGGGGGGTTTTTCTCAGGGTGAATCGCGTGTTGGCACTTCGCTGGAAAAAAATCAATTTTTGACCCAAATAGGGAACAGAGAGAAATTGAAAGGGGTAAAAATTGATGGGGAAAGGGGAAAGGGAGGCATTTTTTCGCATTCTTAAAGGGATTTCAGTTTACAAAAGGGAGTACGGGCTTTTTCCCCCGCTTAATGAGGCAAACCAAAAGAAATTTTTTCAAAAGCTTAAAAAAATTAAGGCTGGGCCCTTGAGGGGGCCGGAAAGCTGGGCAGCGTTGGTTCTACAGCATTTTTTGGGGTAAGGCACAGGAATTTACGCGGTATTAACTGAGGGCTAAATTTTCTCTGATTTTCAAGTATTAAAGGGCCCACGTTTTGGGGGAGCATTTTAATTTTATCCCAGCTAAATATCGTAAGGACTTTAAAATTTGACAGGCGGAAGCTTGGTAAATTTCCCTGGTGGATTTTGTGGCAGAAAAACCAAAGTTTTTTTACCAGTGGTATAAAGCGGGGGTGCCCAAAAAACCTTTGAGGGCTGGTGCAGCTTTTTTTGGATTGAAAAACCTGCTGGAGTTGTGGGAAAAGGGGTTCGGTCTTTCTGCAGGATCGTGATTAACCCATTTGCATTGGGGCGGCGGGTTGGCTGATCCCTTCAAAAACAAACCCGGCCCCTTGGGCCCGAGGGGGTCCCGTCTCTTTTTCAAAGTCTGGCGTGAGCAGAGACCCGGACAACATTGGAGAATGAGTGCAGCCGGGGGAGAGCGTCTCGACACCCCAACCAAGTCACCTGGTGAGCCACGTTCTAAATTTTTGGCCCCCCTGCGGAGAGGAAAAAATTCTTATGGGCATTCGAAAACAATTTCAGAGAGGCACCAGCCAGAACGCACCACTTGCAACGTCATCGGGGAGTAAAGGGCAACCCTTTTGTCGTCGTTCGGGTTTGTAAAAAAGTAGGTCATTTAAAGTTAAAAACTGCCCCAAAAACCTAACCATGGGGAAAAATTCTCTAATATCCCTAGTAACATGTCCCTGAGAAGTAAAAAAAGGGTTTAGGGCCCCTTTTTATTCCCGAAGTCTTTTTTCCCCTTCAGGAAAATTTGGGAACCAACTAAAGTAAATCCTTTAGAGATACTGGAGCATATTGCTCATTTGGGTAAGAAAAGGGAAAATATTACCCCTTTCAGAAAAAAATTTCCCTTTTTTTATTCCTCAGTTTTTTTGGGAAAGTTTTCGGAGGGGCTATATATTCAGTTCCTTTGCTTTAAAATTTTTTTTTACAGTGCAATATTAAAAGGGGGTATTTGGGATGTGGGTATCTAAAAAGGATTTCCATGAAAAATGCAATGATTTATGGGTAATAACATTTATTTACTTTTTACTTCGTGTTTTTAAACCTTAAGATTAATGCTTCTCGTTTTGGCCCTTTCTGGGCAAATCCAAAGGGTTGTCTGGGGAGAATGTTGACCATCCTTGGCGACCCGATTGGGAAATTGGGCCACGTTGTTTTATGAGAAAACCGGGCCCGGAGTCCCCGTAAATCAAGTAAAACGACCCCGATCAAGTTCCCTTTTTCCCCCGGGGTTGCGGTTTCCGTGTCTCTGTTTCCCATCCCCGGGGGGAATGCCCTTCCCGGGAAAGGAACAAAAAAGGGGGGGGGAAACCCTTTTTTAAAAAATTCGTTTTTGAGGCAGCCAGGGGAAAAACCCCCCTTTTTTGGGGGCATCCGTCAAGTATTGATTTTAAAAAAATGATTTTTTTGGGTTTGCATTGGGGATTTGTTAAGGGGGACAGAGGGCCCGGCAATTTTACGACGGTTGTGGTTCCAATCAAGTATAGAATCAAAATTTTAAAAATATAGCTAAAATTACGTCATCGGAGGTAAATTGGGAAATTTAAAAAAAAAAACCTTTTTTTGAATCACAAAAAAAATTTTTTGGGGCCAACTTTAAAGAAAGATGTGAAGAATCAATTAGGTGTTGCCGAGAATGTCAGCAATTTGGGAAAAACCTGGACATTCTATTTAAAACCTGCACCTCAAAAAAAAAAAACCCCCCTTAAAAACCCTTTTTTTGATGGACCCCCTTTTTTGCAGTTTTAAATTTTATAGTTTGTGTAGGCCCAAACTACCAAAGCCCAAAAGTCTGGAAAATCAGTATTTATTTAAAAATTAGGGAAATAAAGAAACCCAGATTTCCTGAAGCGACCCCAAAATTTGCGTTTATCAATATAAAGTTTTTCCCAAAGCTTTAACAAAATTCTTTTATTGTTTTGGCATTCCAAAAACTATAAAAAAGTGATCAAGGTACTAACTTAAACTGCCAAAGCATTTAGGGAAGTTTTAAATTGGTTAGGGAAAATTTCCCACAATTTTTCCACGGGCCTATCCCCTCAGCCCCAAGGGCCTTGGAAAGTTTCCACCAAACTTTAAAAAACAATGATGAGAATTTTTTTGGCATGCATTTTCCCGACAGTTGGGGATGAATCTCAAAGGGTTGTTGTATTTCGTACGAGGGGCCGGTCCCAAGGTTACAGGGTATAGCCGTTTGAGTGTTTTTTGGGCAAAAATTTTCGAGGCCCTCTTCGGGTGCCAAAGAAGGATGGATGGGAAAAGGGAGTAAAGCTCAGCATCTAAAACCCGTCTTAAAGGTTGCAGGGGCACGTGAGTTACCCGGCAAACCCAAAGGGGGATAGCTAAAAGGGTAAGATAAAAACAGAGGTATGCCCAAAAGTGCACAATTCCGCCCCCTTCCCACCCAAGGAGAAAAGGTTTTGGGGCAGGAACCTATCCCGGGCCCAACCCCTTTAAAAAGCTAGATTTACGGGACCTATGCAAAATATTAAGTAGATTACCCCCCAATTTAAATTATGTGGTAGCTCCCTTTTGGAAAAGCCTCAAAAAAAAAAAACTTACCACATTAATCAAATCACCCTTTAATACCCCCGGTAAAGTCCCGAAAGGCTTGTCCTCTACCCTCTGAGGCGATCTGACTCTTTGCATTTAATTTTAAAAAATTTTAATACAAAAATTTCCCAAATTCCCTGTCCTCCTCAAGGCCCCTACCCCTTTTAAAGGGGATGGATACCCTGAAATTCCAAGAAACCAAAATTTAACTGGCTTTACAGTCTTATCCTAATATTTTTTCGGATGTGCCAAAAAAATTACGTTGGGTTTACCATGATGTAGTTTGGGGGGAAAAATCAAAACCCAAATTTTAAACTCTCCCCCTACGGGAGCTAACCCAAAAAGCAAAGGTTACTTCGCAGGAAGTAGATTTCCCTTGTTAAAACTTGGTTTAGTGGAGGGTCATCTGGGTCCATGGGTTTACCGTGCACCCTAGTAAAAAAAGGCTGATGGAGGGTTTCTTTATGTGCACAACTACCGTAAAGTAAAACGAGGTCCCCAATTACAGATGCTTCCTCTTCCTCGTCGGTTGACGTAATTGATTTTTGTGGGAAAGGCTATTTTTTGTTTTCCCAAATTAGATCTTTTAAAAGGTTTTACTATCGGGTCCCTTTGACAGAAAAGGGCCCGAGGAAATTTTGCCTTCGTAATTCCAGGAGGTTTTATCGTATACAGTTACCCCTTGGGAAGGGAAAATTCCCCTTTTTTTCATTCCAAAAATTTTCCTTAACGGGGGGGGGCAAAATTAAAAAGGACTTAAAGGGCCCGGGCCCAGCTTCCTAGATGATATTGTTGGGGGTGTTGATACTTGGGATAAACACCTACTTAGCCCTTAAAAGCTTTTTTTGGAGCCCTTTTTAAAACCCCAAAATTAAACATTTAAAATTTATTTTAAATTTTCCCTTTTGGGCCCAAAGGGCCACTATCCTTTTTTGGCCTTAAATTTGGGTTAGTGGAAATTTGTTGCCACCTAAACTTGCTAAAGTTTTTTCGTTTAAAGATTTCCATTTCCTCATGATAGGAAATCTCTTTTAACGTTTCCCAGGCAGATAGGTTTTACAGAAGATTCTGGGAAAAATTTTCAAAATATTGGGAGCCCCCCTTACCTCTCTTACCAGTCTTTAAAGGGTTTTCCCCTTTAAATTTGGGCGTCCGATTGTAAAACTGTTTTAATAAAGCAAAAAAAATTTTTGTGTCTGCCCCCCTTTCTCCTGTCTCCCGACTTTTTCCAAAAACCTTTTTTTATTACCCGGTTGGGTGCTTGGAGTCTGGGGTTGGGGCGGGCTAATTTCAAATTTGGGAACAAGGAAATTTTAGCCGGGGCTTTCTTTTAAACTAAGTTCCAGGGCCCCACAAAAGAGCTTATCTACCATTGAAAAAAAAAAGCCCCCGCGCTGGGAATGGGGTTTGGGCATTTCGTTTTTTATGTGGGCCAGACATGCGGTTTGGGCACAGTCTTCAGTGATCACAAACCCCTTAGTCTATTCCCGCCTGAAGAATCACAACACAAGGTTATGCGTTGGACGCTCGGCTGCCAGCCCTTAATTAAATTTTGTTACATTGCGGGAAAGAAAAATTGTTGGGAGACCCCTTTGTCAAGAGTTTTAGTTTTAAAAATTTTTTTTGGTTAGGATGTATTTTTGGTAACCCCCCCTTTTTAAGTTTTTTTTTTTTATCCCCGTGTGGGGGGTTTTTTTTAGTGAGGGGATTCGGGGGTTCCCTCCGTTTTATCTTGGCCTATGTTGGCTTATTTTGAAAGTGTCTCCCTCTGGTTTAGGGTTTGGGTTTCAGGCATAGGGAAAAATGGCTCTATCTAAGGTTTTGGGGGGTGGAGGGTTTGGCGGTCCCATTAATTTTTTGCCCTGGCGGGACGGTTACCAAATGGGAGGTGGGGAGCCTAATTCCCGGCCCCCTTTTCGGGGGGTGGGGGTGTGGGGATGCAAAGAGTACGTAACCTTTATTCGGGGGCATGGACAACCCTCATTTTTTAAAAGGGTATTCCCCAAAACCCGCGAAACCCGGTTGTAAGAGGGTTTTTGTTTGGGGCCCCATCGTTCAACTAGTGACCGGTTCTAGCCAATAAGAAGGTGGGATTGACAATCGCAGAGGTTATGTTTGGGTTTCCGCTCTCCCTGGTTTTGCCCTTTTCATTTCCCCTCTAGAGGGTGGGTTTAAGCACGGTTTTTGCTTTTTGTGGCTTCTATTTTGCCTTGCTTTCCGGGGGAGTGCACCCATATTTATCACTGTACATTGGTTAAAATTGCTGTTATAATTGGTGAAAGGGTAAAATAAGTCTAAATTTTTCTTTCTGTGGGTTTTTTTGCTCCCTTTTAAAACCCGGGATAACCGGCCATTTTTAAAACCTAGGTTGAATTCCCGTGTTACAGGTAACGGGGTCGCTGTTTTCCCGTGTGACAGGTAAAATGTGTCGCTGTCACCCGTTTTGACAGGGGAAAAAGTGGGCGTTGTCACCCGTGTGGGCGGTAACTGTGTCGTTGTCCCCGTGTGACAGGTAACTGTGTCGCTGTACCCGGGTTTCAGGTAACTGTGTCGCTGTCACCCGTGTGACAGGTAACTGTTGGGCGCTGTCCCCGTGTGACAGGTAACTGTGTCGCTGTCAACCCTGGGACGGTAACTGTTTTTGTTGTCCCCGTGTGAAGGTAACTGTGTCGCTGTAACCCCTTTTGGGGAAAAGGGGGCTGTTTCGCTGTCACCCCTGTGAAGGTTAAAAATGTGTCGCTGTCACCCCGGGGGACAGGTAACTGTGTCGTTTGTACCCGTGTGACGTTAATTTTGTTTGTTTTTTAAACCCGGGTTTTTGACAGGTAACTGTGTCGCTGTCACAGGTGTGACAGGTAATGTTTTCACTGTTTAACCGTGTGACAGGGTAACTTTAGTCACTTTTCACCCCCCGTGAAGGTAACTGTGTCGCTGTCACCGTGTGACAGGAACTGTGTCGCTGCCACCCCTGTGAAGGTAATGTGTCCTGTCAACCCTTTTGACAGGTAACTGTGTCGCTGGGGCACCCGTGTGACAGGTAACCCGTGTCACTGTCAACCGTGTGACAGGTAAAATGTGCCCCTGGGCACCCGTTTTGGGGAGGAAAATGTGTCATGTTACCCGTGTGACAGGTTAAAGTGTTTTCCCGTAACCCCTGTGACAGGTTAAAATGTGTCACTGTCACCCCTGTGACGGGTAACTGTTTTCACTTCAAACCCTTTTGACAGGTATTTTATGTGTGCTGGCACCCGTGTGACAGGTAAAAATGTGTCACTGTCAACGTGTGAAAAGGTTAAAATGTGTCCCCTTCACCCGTGTGGGCAGGTAACTGTGGGCCCAAATGTCAACCGTGTGACAGGTTTAAAGGGGTCGCTTCACCCGTGTGACAGGTAAAATGTGTCACTGTCAACCGTTTTGAAAAGGTAACTGTGTCACTGCAACCCTTTTGGGGCAAGGGAACTGTGGGCACCGGGCACCCCCTGTGACAAGGGAAATGTGTCACTGTCACCGTGGGGGCCCGGTTAAAAATGTGTTCACTGTCAAACCCTGTTTACCGGGTAACTTTTGTCATGTCACCCTTGTGAAAGGTAAATGTGTCACTGTCCCAAACCCTGTGACAGGTTTAAAGTGTCACTGGGCTACCGTGTGCAAATAACTGTGTCAATGGGCCAAACCCGGGGACCGGTAAAATGTGTCACTGTCCCCCTGTGCAGGGAACCTGTGTCACTGTCACCCGTGTGACGGTAACTGTGTCACTGTCAAACCGTTTGACAGGTAACTGTGTCATGGGCAACCGTTTTGACAATTTAAATGTGTTTTTACTGTACCGTGGACGGTAAATGTGTCAATTTTAACCGTGTGAAAGGGGGCTGTTTTCGTTGTCAAACCGGGGGTTTACAGGTTAAAATGTGTCATGTCAACCGTGTGACAGGTTAAAATGTGCCACGGGCCCCGTGTGACAGGGAACGGGGTCGCTGTCACCCCTGGACGGGAAAATGTGTCCCCCCCCCTTTTTTTTTTTTTACCCGGGTGAAGGTAACTGTGTCCGTCACCCCTGTGAAGGTAACTGTGTCGCTGGGCACCCCTGTGGGCAAAGGTAAATGTGTTTGCTTTCAACCGTGTGACAGGTAACTGTGCCCGCTGTCACCCGTGTGAAGGTAAATGTGTCATGTTACCCGTGTGAAAAGGTAACGTGTCACTGTCACCCCTGTACAGGTTTAACCCGTGTCATGTCACCCGTGTGCGGGTAACTGTGGCCCGGGCAACCGTGTGCCCGGTAACTGTGTGCTGTCACCCCTTGTGAAAGGTAACTGTGTCACTGTTTAACCGTGTGACGTAACTGTGTCGCTTCACCCCTGGACAGGTTTAAATGTGTCCTGTCAACCGTGTGACAGGGGAACCCGTGCGCTTCACCCCTGTGACAAATTTAACTGTTTTCATGTCAACCTTGGGGACAGGGAAAATGTGTCTCTGTCAAACCGGGGTGGGCAGGTAACGTTTTCCCTGTCACCCCTGTGACAGGTAACTGTGTTTACTGTCACCCCGTTTTGGGAAAGGGAAAGTGTCACGTAAACCCTGTGAAGGTTTAAATGTGTTTACTGTCACCCCTTTGACAGGTAACTGGGGGCACTGTCAAACCCGGGGACAGGGGAAATGTGTCACTGTCAACCGTGTGCAAATAAAAATGTGTTTAATGGGCAACCCAGGGACCGGTAACTGTGTCATGTCCCCGTGGGGACAGGTAACTGTGTCACTGTCCCCCCGGGTGCAGGGAACTGTGTCACTTTTCACCCGGTTTTGACGGTAAACTGTGTCCTGTCAAACCCTGTGACAGGGGAACGTGTCAATGTTTAACCGGTGTGACAGGTAACTGTGTCCTGCAAACCCGGGGGACAGGAAATGTGTCACTGTCACCCGGTGACAGGAAATGTGTTACTGTCCGCCGTGTGACAGGGGGAAATGTGTCCCCCTGTCACCCCTGTGTACAGGTAACTGTGTCACTGTCCCCCCGTGTGGGCCCGGTAACTGTGTCGTGCACCGTGTTTACAGGTAACTGTGTCGCTGTCCCGTTTTGACAGGCAACCCGGGGGCCCCTGTTCCCCCCGTGTGACAGGTAAAAAGTGTCCTTTAACCCGTTTGACCCGGGTAACTGTGTCCTGTCACCCGTGTGAAAAGGTAAATGTTCCCCTGTCACCCGTGTGAAAGGGGGAACTGTTTCAATGTTTAACCGTTTTGACAGGGGAAAATGTGTCGCTGTCACCCCTGTGGGCAGGGGAAACTGTGTCACTGTCAAAACCCTGTGGACGGTTTTAAATGTGTCGCTTTACCCGTGTGACAGGTAAAAATGTTTTCACTGTCAACCCTGTGACAAAAAACTGTGGGCAATGGGCAAACCCAGTGACCGGTAAATGTTTTCACTGTCCCGTTTTGGGGGTTTAAATGTGGGGCCTGTCACCCGGGGGTTTTTACAGGTAACTGTTTTTCACGGGCACCGTTGGACAGGTTTAAATGTGTTTACCCGTCAACCGTTTTGACAGGTAATGTGTCACTGTCACCGTTTTGACAGGGAACTTTGTCCCCTGTCAACCGGTTTTTGACAGGTAACTGTGTTTAAGTCAACCCTGTGACAAGTAAAATGTGTCAATGACAAAACCGGGGTGAACCCGGTAACTGTTTTCACTGTCACCCCTGTGGCAGGTTTAAATGGGCACTGTCCCCCGTGGGACGGTAACTGTGTCACTGTCAACCGTTTTGAAGGTTTTTCTGTGTCACTGTCACCCCTTTTGACAGGTAAATTTTGTCAATGTTCCCCCTGGGGACAGGTTTCCCGTTTTCACTGTTTTACCGTTGGACAGGTAACTGTTTTCACTGTTTAACGTGTGGGCGGTAACGGGGTCACTGTCAAACCCTTTTGGGCAAAAGGTATCTGTGTCACTGTCACCCGTTGACAGGTAACTGGTGTCACTGTCAACCCGTGACAGGTAAATGTGTCACTGTCACCGTGTGGAAGGTAACTGTGTCATGACAACCGAGTTGACCGGTAAACGGGTGTTCACTGTCAACCCTGACGGTAATGTGTCACGTCACCTCCAGCCACGGGAAGTTCGTCATCAGTCTTCCCAATAAACAACATAAATGAGGAGAAAACAAATGACAGCAACAAAATAATATAAACAGGTATGCAAATAAAAAAAAAATCAGTAAACATATAACAGACAAGAACAACAACAACAAAACTAATAAAAAAAGAGTAATAACAAAAAAACAAAACAACTAACTGAAACCAACTGCTATTAATATAATATCACTAAAAATAGTACAAAATAGCATCAAGTGCTACGAGGGAAAAACTTACAAGAACAGAAACAACATAGAAGTGCAACAAATACAAATATACCAGCTAACAATATATTAGAAGGGAACAGTAAACTACCATATACAAATAAACAGCAAGGTACACTATCATGCCATGTAAGACAATACAAAACATGTGGATAACGAAGGGTACTGCCCTTGTCCAGGGGCTCGCACCACTGGTGGGGAAACTTCTACGGGATCCGTAACTTGGTACAGTGACCTGAAGTCCCACTTTCTGCCGGGTCTGACTCACCCCAGGGAAATTATTACCCTCACCAAAACTAATTTTTAATGATAATGGTAATAGAAATAAAAATGGTATTAAAAATAACAATAGAAATAACATCAATAATAATAGTAATAATAATAATAATAATATAATAATAAAAATAATAATATAAAAGCAGTGATACAGTGTGTGATCCGAGGAAAATATTATCTAGTTAAGCATTAACACCTTTTATTTAACTAGCTTTTTTAACAAATGGAAAAATTACGTCTTCATAATGCAACAAGAACTTTCCTTTGGACAAAATTCACCAGTATTTTAAGTTAGAAGTTGCTGTAAACTTGAATTATTATACTTTTTTTGTTTAAAGTTTGAATCTTATCAAAAGAGGCGTTTTTTAATTTAATACAGGAAAAAAAACTTCACTAGTTATGTATCCCAGAAGGGCCCTTAAAGGGGTCTTTCATATTTTTTCTATCTTCCTCCAATTTTTCGTTTTTTTTCACTCATTACACAAAAAGGCCGCACCCAATCGCCTTAAAATGTTCAACATTGGTACACCTAACTAGGAAAAACATTCTAAGAACAAATGGCATATGTAGGTTCCTTGTCACCAAAGTAGTTAAAACCATCCCCAGTATCCTGGAAATGCTCCGATAATTTCCAGGATCACCAGTGACGTAGCTTGCAACGTTGTAAAATGTTGCCTTCTGGTTGGATGACAGTGAAGAGAAATATCTCAGTGTGTAGGAAACATTCAGTAAATTTATGTGCAAAATTTTGTGAATTTTTGATTCCCGTTAAACACAGTATATAAAATTGAGTTTATTTTTACTAAATTTGTCTTCAGTATTTAATGGTTTGATGCATCTTGTGGTCAGGATATTGCCCATTATGTTTAGTTAATGTGGGGTAATTTTGCCAATGAAACTATTTTTTTTATGGAACGTAAAATTGTTTAAATCCACGCGAAACTGGAGAATGCTTCTTCGGGTTGGTTTCAAATTTTGCCTACACACATCTATACATTTAAATTTCACTCCGCCCTCGTCGTATTTTTTGACAACTTCTTGAATGTTTGAAGCCGCGCCACTGAGGATTTTAATATAAATTATCCAGGTATTTCAGGATGCTGGGAATAGCTTCAAACAACTCTAAGTTATTTTGGTATAACAAATTCAGTTACATAGATTATCATACATAGCAGGACGTGTTCACTTCTCTGTCACCTTGGCAATGTTGAACTTCGTGTAGCAACACCGGAACAGGTTAATGTGATGATGATGATGATGATAATGTGATGATAATGATGATGATGATGATGATGATGATGATGATGTGATGATGTTTATGATGATGATGATGATGATGATGATGTGATAATAATCATAATAATAATAATAATAATAATAATAATAATAAAAAATATAATAATAAAAGTGGAAAATATTTTTAAATTTCCGAAGATATAGTGCCTAAAAGGTGTTATGTGTTGAGTGCGTCAGGAAATGTATTTGAAATGGGACTAGAACCAACAGTGAAGCTCTGCGCCTGCGCGACGGGCAGGGAAGAGTCGAGCGGGACATCACGAGCGGGGGTGTTTTGAGGCTGGGAAGCATGGGACCGGAAACTGGCATTCCGGCGGCCTAAGGATTAATTAGGCCTCACTTCATTTAAAAGGAAGTGTCGTAACTGTTCCTGGTGAAGAGTAGGGAAAAGTTGTTTACCGGACCACCCTAATAAAGTGGTAAAATTAGGGAAAAATGGTAGGACCCGGGGGTGACTGGTGTGACGCCATGGAGTGTCCCGGGGAAAAAAACCGTGAGTTTAAACTTTACTCATTGCCCTCAGATTTTAAAGGAGTGACCTCTAATGTGTATAATAATTATGAGACATTAAATCGTTTGTGAATTTTTAATATAATCAGTATAAAAAAACTAAGTAGTGAATTTCGTAAAGTGATATAAGTCGCCTTTGCTCCGAGTGAACGCATTGACCTCGTGGTTCCTGTCCCGAGGATAGTGAAGTTTTTATGGAGTCACGACTTCTAAACTGGGACAAACCAACGGATACCACGTCCCGCTGGAATAAAAACTGTGTCGGTTTAGCAGGACATCGAAATGAATGGTGAATGGAGGAAAAAAGGAGCATCAATTCACCCACAGTTAAGTAAACCCTTCTAGTTATAGCAGACTGATACTTGCCGTTAGTATGTTGTATTGGATTTGGTTGTGGTGATCCGCTACATCAAGTGACCACCCGAGAATATTTGGTAAGTGGTAGTATTATATATAAGTGTTTTTTCCCTTTATGGATATTCCCTGTGTAACCCACCCCCCCTTCATTCAGTTAAACTATATAATCTATAATATACTCTATGCAGTCCACAATTATTTAGTAGAACCGTACTTGTGGGTGCTATCCAATTCATACTGGGGTCGGATAGATATGGGTAAGCTTGTGAGGTCGAAGGAGCCACCTGCAGTGACCAGGGTGGCTAAGTTTCCTCAATGTCTACACAGGGTGACTACGGTAAACAATGTGGTTGTGTCTCCCAATGAGATTACTTGTATGCATGTAATGTTGGGTACTACAGGTTACCTCTATAAAATTTTCCAATTGCCTGCTGGTCCTTCCTGAACCGGATGCATCAGTTGAAAAATTAATTGAATTAAAATTTCTTAATAATTAAGTACTGGAATTGAAGGAAGTGGGTATAGAGTACACAAATTTAATTGGTCGTGTGGTGGATGATAATTAGCCCAATTAATTACTAGCACATGTGTGGCTAGGATTTATAGAAGAGTAAAGTGCAAGAATTACTCTCATAAGGGTGTTACTTTAGTTGTATATTCGGTGATTATTTTAAATTCCCTAACCATGGCTGGGTTGAGGAAGTTAGTGTGGCTGGCAAGTCCATGGATGCCAAAACAAAGAAAGATCCTAAATCGGGAAAGGGCATGTTCTAAATCAACAATGTATGGAGTTAATGGAAAAAAAA
>NC_069444.1:5635290-5719465 GCF_026875155.1 Cherax quadricarinatus | reverse complement strand
CCAACACTTAAAAACTCTTTTTCATGGCTCCCAACTACTTAACCCCCTCAGGGTCCCAACATTTAAACAGTCCCCCTTTCATGGCTGCAACTATTAACATATTTTCAGGCTGCCAACTATTAACACCTCATCTTCAGGGCTGCCAATACTTAACGTTCATCTTCAGGGCTCCCAATACTTAAAGTCTCACTTTGGCTGCCAACTACTTAACAGTCTTCTTCATGGCTCCAACTATTTAAAGCCATCTTCATGGCTCCCAAACTACTTAACAGTTCATCTTCATGGCTGCCAACTACTTAACAGTCTCATCTTCATGGCTGCCAACTACTTAACAGCCTCATCTTCACGGCTACCAACTACTTAACAGCCTCATCTTCAGGGCTGCCAACTACTTAACAGCCTCATCTTCAGGGCTGCCAACTAGCTACTACTTACAATAACCAGTCATTTTACTCTTATTAAATCACGTATATAAAACGAATTTTCAATTCGTCATGTTCCTCCTAGATAAACAGAAACTCCTTGAGAAATAGAACCTCCTTGAGAAATAGAACCTCCTTGATAAATAGAACCTTCTTGATAAATAGAACCTTCTTGATAAACAGAACCTCCTTGAGAAATAGAACCTCCTTGAGAAATAGAACCTTCTTGATAAATAGAACCTTGATAAACAGAACCTCCTTGAGAAATAGAACCTCCTTGAGAAATAGAACCTTCTTGATAAATAGAACCTCCTTGAATAAACAGAACCTCCTTGGAAATAGAACCTCCTTGAGAAATAGAACCTTCTTGATAAATAGAACCTCCTTGAGAAACAGAAATTTCTTGATAAACAGAACCTCCTTGAGAAATAGAACCTCCTTGAGAAATAGAACCTTCCTGATAAACAGAACCTCCCTGATAAATAGCCTTTCTGAAAATAGAACCTCCTTGATAAAATAGAACCTCTTGGATAAACAGAACCTCCTTGAAGGCCAAATAGAACCTTCTTGATAAATAAACCTCCTTGATAAAAGAACCTCCTTGAGAAATAGAACCTTCTTGATAAACAAAAAAAGAACCCCCAAATGAACCTTTGATAACGACTCTTGAGAACTGGATCTCCTGATTAATAGAACCTTCTTGATAAATAGAACCTCCTTGATAAAACAGAACCTCCTTGAGAATAGAACCTTCTGATAAACAGACCTCCTGATAAATAGAACCTCCTTGAGAAATAGAACCTTCTTGATAAATAGAACCTCTACGATAAACAGAACCTTCTTGATAAACAGAGCCTCCCTGAAAAAATAGAACCTCCTTGAGAAATAGAACCTTCTTGATAAATAGAACCTCCTTCTTAACATTTTAACTCTGATTCTCAAACACTACAGAAACAAAAACTTAAACGAAAAAATCTTGCGTTTTTTTATTTTTTAGGTGACCTTCCTCGTGGGATACGGCGGTTCTCAAGACTGAGACTAGTACGAGGAGACTCGTATGGGATATGATCACCACGTTGGAGATACTCACCGATGAAGTAGAGAGAGACGAGAAACAAAACATAAACCTTGATCATTACAGTGATCCTGACTGATGTACGAGACAATTCTACATGAAGTGACGTCAAGAAAAATCTGCTCTTTCGACTTTGTGTATTAATTTGTACAAACTTTTGAGGCACCAGTGTGAGATCCTCACAAGAAAAAATGATGATTGTATTTAAAGTTTTTAAAATGATGGGTTGTATTAAAGTTTTGTAAAATGATGATTGTATTAAAGTTTGTAAAATGATGATTGTATTAAAGTTTGTAAAATGATGATTGTATTAAAGTTTGTAAAATGATGATTGTATTAAAGTTTGTAAAATGATGATTGTATTAAAGTTTGTATAATGATGATTGTATTAAAAGTTTGTAAAATGATGATTGTATTAAAGTTTGTAAAATGATGATTGTATTAAAGTTTGTATAATGATTGTATTAAAGTTTGTATAATGATGATTGTATTAAAGTTTGTATAATGATGATTGTATTAAAGTTTGTATAATGATGATTGTATTAAAGTTTGTATAATGATGATTGTATTAAAAGTTTGTAAAATGATGATTGTATTAAGGTTTGTAAAATGATGATTGTATTAAAGTTTTGTATAATGATGATTGTATTAAAGTTTGTAAAAAGATGATTGTATTAAAGTTTGTAAAATGATGATTGTATTAAAGTTTGTATAATGATGATTGTATTAAAGTTTGTAAAAATGATGATTGTATTAAAGTTTGTATAATGTGATTGTATTAAAGTTTGTATAATGAGGGAATTGTATTAAGTTTGTATAATGATGTTTTGTATTAAAGTTTGTATAATGATGATTGTATTAAAGTTTGTAAATGCAGCCTAATATGTAGGGAGACAACGTAAAGTAAATGGAGGGTTAGATGATGAATCCCGTAACGAAGAAAAACGTAGAGGATGCTCATCATTGATGATTGTAAACTATGATAACACGATTAAAAAAGATGTCTTAAAATCTCATTTTGTTGTTGGTTAAGATGTGTGGGCCCAGGAGATAGAGCTCGTTTCTCGCAAATATATGTTTGAGACCTGCCTGCTTTTGAAAACCCGGGCGGTGTGCCCCAAGGTAACTGTGTCCTGTCACCCGTGTGACAGGTAACTGTGCCCACTGTCACCCGTTGTGACAGGTAACTGTGTCACTGTCACCCGTGCGTTGTTTGACCACGGTAACTGTGTCCCTGTCACCCGTGGGGGTTGGCCCCAGGTGAATAACTGTGTCGCTGTCACCACGGACTGTGTTTGACCGTGTAAAACTGTGTCGCGTCACCCGTGTGTCAGGTAACTGTGTCGCTGTCACCCGTGTGACAGGTAACTGTGTCACTGTCCCCCGTGTGACAGGTAACTGTGTCGCTGTCACCCGTGTGACAGGTAACTGTTGTCGCTGTCACCCCCGTGTGACAGGTAACTGTGTCGCTGTCACCCGTGTGACAGGTAACTGTGTCGCTGTCACCCGTGTGACAGGTAACTGTGTCGCTGTCACCCGTGTGACAGGTAACTGTGTCGCTGTCACCCGTTGTGGCATGCAAAGAGTACGTAACCTTTATTCGGCGCATGGAACACCCTCATTTACAGGCTATCTCCCCCAACCAGCGAACCAGGTTGCTAAGAGTTGATGATGGGGCCCCATCGTTCAACTAGTGACCAGGTTCTAGCCAATAAGAAGGTGGGATTGACAATCGCAAGGTTATGTGGATACCGCTCTCCTGTCTGCCCTTGTCATTCCCACTCTAGAGCTGTTTGAAGCACGTCTGCTATCTTGTGGCTTCTATTTCTCCTTTTGCTTACCGTGGAGTGCACTATATTTATCACTGTACATAGTGTACATATTGCTGTTATAATTGGTGAAGGATAATATAAGTCTAAACTTTTTCTACTGTGTTTATTTGCTCCCATTACACCTGGGATAACAGGCCATTTGAAATCCAGGTTGTAATATGGGTAGCCTGTCCGAGAGCTGGACTTAGAGAACGGTTGGTTTTAGGGTGAAGCTTGTAGCAGGAACATTGTGTAGCTTGCTGTTTCGCTTCGTTTTAAACAAATTTTGCGTGTCAGTTGCTTATGATCACCCTTGCTTTTGGGTGTGATCGTTCAACAGCTCGCTACTAGCTTGTTCAGTGTGCTCGTTTTCGCTCCCGGTCAATCTTGTGTGCAGTGGGCTTTGCTTGTATGCGTATTCTGCAATCGTACTGTGCATAGCTAAGCGTGTTCTGCAAATTAAACGTGTTACTTTGGGGGTATTCGTACTGTGCATAGCGAATAACTTATCCCACCTAGACGAGTCAGACCCCTGGTGTGGGCATATACTTTGCAAAACCCCTACCTAAATTGTCCCTACAGCGTTGTTGGGGCAAATTGCTCGTTCCATTGGCATTCCCTATAAACGCACTCTCACAGCTGCGCAACTGCGTTCACTTATTGCTGGACATACTTATTAAAGAAGAGATGGCACATCAAACTCCTCCCTTTACGGGAGCAAAGGGAAAAAACTACTTGTTCTCGCAGGAGGAAGATTGATACACCTACGGAGCAAAATGGTCAGTATAGTGCAGCTGGGTTGTCTCAGGGTGAATCAGCGTCGTTGGAACTTCAGCTGGCAAAAATCAATCTTGAGCAAACTAGGGAACAGAGAGCATTCGCAGGGAAGAATTTGATAGGGAAGAGAAAGGAGGCAGTTTTCGCATTCTGTAAACGATTTCAGTTTACAAAAAGCAGTACAGCTTGTTCCCCGCTTCAATGAGGCCGAACCAGAGCAATTTTTCGAAAGCTTCGAAAATCAGGCTCGAGCCTTGAGGGGGCCCGGAACAGCACTGGGCAGCGTTGTTCATACAGCATTATTGGGAAAGGGCACAGGAATTTACGTGGGATTAACTGACGCTGAATTCTCTGATTATCAAGTAGTGAAGACCACAGTGTTGGGAGCATATACATGTATCCCAGCTAAATATCGTAAGACTTTCAAATTTGAACAGGCGGCAGCTTGGTCAATCCTGGTGGACTTTGTGAGACAGCAAACCAAAGTTTTTACCCCAGCGGGTATAAAGCGAGTGGTGTCTCTAACTTTGAGGAGCTGGTGCAGCTTATTCTGATTGATAACCTGCTGGAGTCTGTGGGACCAGAGGTTCGTGTCTTTCTGCGGATCGTGACTTAACCCTGCATTGGGGGCGGCCGGGTTGGCTGATACCTTCGAAACGAACCGCTCCTTGTCCGAGCGGCCCCCGTCTCTCTTTTCAACAGTCTGGCGTGAGCAGAGATCGACAACATTGGAGAATGAAGTGCCAGCCGGGGGGAAAGAGCTTTCTACGACATCCAACCAAGTCACCTGGTGAGCCACGCTTCTCAACATATGGTCCCCCTGCGGAGAGGCAAACTACTTTGGAGCATCCGACAACAATATCCAGAGAGGCACCAGCCAGAACCGACACCACTTGCAACGTCATCAGGGAGTAAAGGGCAAGCCTGTCTTCTGCTTCAGGTGTAATAAAGTAGGTCATATCAGTTCCAACTGCCCAAAAACCTCAACCCATCGGGAAAATCTCTAATATCCCTAAAACATGTCCCCTAGAGAAGTAGAAAAAGGTATGGCCCCTTATTATTGCGAAAGTCTTATTTCCCTTCAGGAAAACCCCAGAACCAACTAAAGTAAATACCTTTAGAAAATACGGGGAGCATATTGCTCACTTGTCAGGAAGGAATATTACCCCTTTCAGAGAAAACTTCCTTGAATTCCTCAGTTTTATTGGAAGCTACGGAGGAGCTATATATTCAGTTCCTTTGCATAAAATTTATGTACAGTGCAAATATTACACGGGTATTTGACTGTAGGTATCTCAAAAGGATTTTCCCATGAAAAATGCAAATGTTATTACGGGGTAATAACATTACTACTGTTACTTCGTGTCCTGAACCTATAATGATTAATGCTTTCCCCAGTGTTGGCCATAACTCGGGCAACATCCCAAGGGTTGTCTGGGGAGAATGTTAAACCTATCCTTGGACGACTCCGATCTCGGAATAGCCACGTTGTTTTAATGAGACACCCCGGGCCCGGGGAGTCTCGTAATCAAGTGAACAGACCCCGATCAAGCCTTCCTATTCCCAGGTTGCAGGATTCCCAGATGTCCTGTTTCCATGCCCGAGGAGTCCTTCCGGGAGGAACAACGAAAGGACCCTTCTTTAAAATTCGCTTTTGAGGCAGCCATGGGTAAATCCTCTTTGGGTCATCCAGTCAAGTATGATTTTTAAAAATGATTATTTGGTATGCACTGAGACTGGTAAGGAGACAGAGGGCCGGAAAATTATACGACAGGTTAGTGGTTCCAATCAAGTATAGACCTCAGATATTAAATATAGCTCATAATACGTCATCAGGAGGTCACTTGGGAAATTCCCAAAACCTTGTATAGAATCACAAAAGAATTTTTTTGGCCAACCATAAAGAAAGATGTGAAGAAAACATATTAGGTGTTGCCGAGAATGTCAGCAAGTTGGAAAACCTGGACATTCTATTTAAACCTGCACCTCTCCAACCCATACCTGCTGATGGAGAACCTTTTGCAGATTTAATTTTTAGATTGTGTAGGTCCACTACCTAAGTCAAAGTCTGGGAAATCAGTATTTATTTACAATTATGGATAAAGTAACCAGATATCCTGAAGCGATCCCAATGCTAGTATCAATACTAAAGCATTTCTCAAAGCTTTAACAAAATTCATTTCTTGTTTTGGCATTCCTAAAACTATACAAAGTGATCAAGGTACTAACTTCCCCTGCCAAAGCATTTAGGAAGTATTAACTAGGTTAGGGGTAATTCACAACTTTTCCACTGCCCATCACCCTCAGTCCCCAAGGCGCCTTGGAAAGATTCCACCAAACATTAAAAACAATGATGAGAATTTTTGCATGCACTTTCCGAAGATTGGGAAAGAATCTCTACCGTTGTTGCTATTCTCAGTACGAGAGACGGTGCAAGAGTCTACAGGGTATAGTCCGTTTGAGCTGATTTTGGGCACAATGTACGAGGTCCTCTTCGGGTGCTCAAAGAAGGATGGATGGGAGGAAGACGTAAGCTCAGCACTCTACAACCCCTCTTCAAGGTTGCAGGTGGCACGTGAGTTAGCCACGGCTAACCTAAAGATAGCTCAAGTAAGATGAAACAGAGGTATGACAAAAGTGCACAATTCCGCTCCTTCCATCAGGAGACAAGGTGTTGGTGCAGGAACCTATACCTGGCCACACCTTGAAAGCTAGATTTACGGGACCTATGCAGATAGTAAGTAGATTATCTGATTTAAATTATGTGGTAGCTCCCATTGGTAAGACCTCAAAAAAAAAAACTTACCACATTAATCAAATCAAGGGCCCTTTCATACACCAGATAAAGTCCCAGTAATGACTCTGTCCCTACCTCTGAGGACGACTCTGACTCTTGCACTCTATCTCTGAAATTAATACTAAAACTTTCCAATTCTGTCCTCCTCAAAAGGAATCCTAGCCCTTTAATGGATGGGTTATCTGAAATACAAGCAACCAATTTAACTGAGCTCTACAGTCATATCCTAATATTTTTTCGGATGTGGCCGAAAAAATGTACGTTAGGTTACCATGATGTAGATGTGGGAAAATCTAAACCAATTAAACTCTCCCCCTACGAGCTAATCCTGGGAAAAGCAAAGGTTTTCTTCAGCAGGAAGTAGACTTCTTGTTAGAACATGGTTTAGTGGAGGAGTCATCTAGTCCATGGGCTTCACCGTGCATCCTAGTAAAAAAAGGCTGATGGAGGGTTTCGTATGTGCACAGACTACCGTAAAGTGAACGAGGTCACAATTACAGATGCTTACCCTCTTCCTCGTCTGGATGACGTAATTGACTTTTGTGGTAAGGCTAAATTTTGTCCAAATTAAAATCTCCTTAAAGGTTTACTATCAGGTACTTTGACAGATAAGGCGAAGGAAATCTCTGCCTTCGTAATTCCAGGAGGTCATTATCAGTATACAGTTACCCCCTTCGGAATGAAAAATTCCCCCTCTTCATTCCAGAAACTTATCCATCCGGGTATTAAAGGACTTGAAGGCACGGCAGCATACCTAGATTATATTGTTGTGGTGTCTGATACTTTTGGGGTCAACACCTACTTAGACTTAAAGCTTGTTTGAGACCTTTAAGAATTCCCAATTAAAAAGTTAATTTATCTAATCTTCCTTTGGGCCCGGCCACTATCACTTTTCTAGGCCATGAAGTAGGGAGTGGTAATGTTGCACCTAAACCCTTTCTAAAAGTTCTTTCGATTAAAGATTATCCAGTTCCTCATGATAGGAAATCTCTTCAACGTTTCCTAGGCATGATAGGATTTTACAGAAGATTCTGTAAGAATTTCTCAGATATTGTAGCCCCTCTTACCTCTCTTACCAGTCATAAAGTTCCCTTTAATTGGACGTCAGATTGTAACACTGCTTTTAATAAAGCAAAAGATTATTGTGCTCTGCACCCATTCTCCTGTCTCCAGACTTCTCCAAACCTTTTTCATTACAGGTTGTGCTTGTGAGTCTGGGGTTGGGCGGTACTATTACAAATCGGGAACAAGGAGTTGCAGCCTGTAGCATACTTTTCAGCTAAGTTCCAGCCACATCAGAGAGCTTACTCTACCATTGAAAAAGAAGCCCTCGCGCTGGTAATGGCTTTGGAGCATTTCGATGTTTATGTGGGCCAGACATCGCAGGGTCACAGTCTACAGTGATCACAACCCGTTGTCTATCTCCAACCATGAAGAATCACAACACAAGGCTTAGCGTTGGACGCTCAGGCTGCAGCCCTATAACTTCAAAATTCGTTACATTGCCGGCAAAGAAAATGTGTTGGCAGACTCTTTGTCAAGAGTCTAGTTTTAATATTTTATTTTGGTTAGGATGTATTTGTGGTTTAAACCCCCCCTTTTAAGCTCTTTTTTTTTTTCCCCTGATGTGGGGGTTTTTTTTAGTGAGGGGATACGGGCTACCGTCCGCTTGTATCTTGGACCTATGTTTGGGTTATCTGACTGCTGTCTCACTCTGAGTTTAGGGTTTTGGGTTTCAGGCCACTAGGAAAGTGAGCTCTATCTAAGAGTTGGATGGTGGGAGAGGATAGGCGGGCCCATTATTTTGTGCCATGGCGGCACGGTTACCATGGGAGGTGGGGAGCCTAATCCTGAGCCTTCTCGGGGGTGGGGGTGTGGGATGCAAAGAGTAGTAACCTTTTATTCGGCGCATGGACCACCCTCATTTACAGGCTATCTCCCCCAACCAGCGAACCAGGTTGCTAAGAGTTTATGATGGGGCCCCATCGTTTTAACTAGTGACCAGGTTCTAGCCAATAAGAAGGTTTGGGGTTGACAATCGCAGAGGTTATGTGGATACCGCTCTCCTGTCTGCCCTTGTCTTTCCCCCTCTAGAGCTGGTTAAAGCACGGTCTGCTATTTTGTGGCTTCATTTCTCCTTGCTTACCGTTGGGTGCATTTTTTATAAAGTAATAGTGTCCCTATTGCTGTTAAAATTGGGAAGGAAATAAAAGTCTAATTTTTTCTACTGTGTTTATTTGCCCCCTTACCCCGGGATAACAGGCCTTTTAAAACCCTAGGTTGAAATACCGGTTCGGGTAACTGTGTGCTGTCACCCGTGTAAGGTAACTGTGTCGCTGTACCGTGTGACAGGTAACTGTGTTTTGTCACCGGGACAGGAAACTGTGTCGTTGTCACCCGTGTGAAGGTAACTGTGTGCTGCCCCCTGTTACAGGTAACTGTGCGCTGTCCCCCGTGTGACAGGAAAACTGTGTCGGGGTCCCCCGTGTGCAGGAAAACTGTGTCGCGTCCCGTGTGCAGGTAACTGTGTCGTTGCCCCCGTGTGAAGGAAACTGTGTCGCTTACCCGTGTGACGGGTAACTTTGCGCTTCACCATGTGACGGGTAACTGTGTCCTGTCACCCGTGTGACAGGAACTGTGTCGTTGTCACCGTGTGCAGGTAAGGTGTCGTTGTCCCCCTTTTGTGGGGAAAAACGTGTCGCTGTCAATTTTGTGACAGGTAACTGTGCCTGTCAACGTGTGCGGTAATGAGCACTGTCACCGTGTGAAGGTAACTGTTCGCTGTCACCGTGTGGAGGTAACTGGTCGTCCCACCCGTGTGACGGGAACGTGCAGTCAACCCTTTGGACAGGTAACGTGTCGCTGTCCCCCTTTGTGACAGGTAACGTGTCATGTCAACCGTGGAAGGAACGTCCCGTGTACCCGTGTGGCAGGTAACGTGTCAATGTTACCGTGTAAAGGGTAACTGTGTCACTGTCCCCGTGTGACGGAACGGTCACTGTCCCCCGTTGAGGGGTAACTGTTCACTTAAACCCGGGACAGGTAACTGTGTCGCTGTACCCGTGTGACAGGTAACTGTGCACTGTCAACGTGTGACAGGTAACTGTGTCGCTTACCCGTTGTGAAGGTAACTGTGTCACTGTCAACCTTTGGGACAGGAAACTGTGTCGCTTCCCCCGTGTGACGGTAAACTGTGTCCTGTAAACCGTGTGCGGTAACTGTGTCACTGTAAACCCGGGGGACAGGTAACTGTGCCCCTTCACCCGTGGACAGGTAATGTGTCACTGTCCCCGTTGACAGGTAACTGTGTCACTGTCAACCGTGTGCGGTAACTGTGTCACTGTCACCGTGTGACAGGAAAACGTGTCACTGTCACCTTTGTGACAGGTAATGTGTCCTGTCACCTTTTTTGACAAGTAACTTTTGTCAATGACAACCGAGGACCGGTAACTGTGTCACTGTCACCCGTGTGAAGGAAACTGTGTCACTGTCACCCGTGGCAGGAAAACTGTGTCATGTCACCCGTGTGCAGGAACGTGTCCTGAAACCTTTTGTGACAAGTAACTGTGTCACTGTCACCCGTTGACAGGTATTGTGCACTGTCAACGTGTGCAGGAAAACTGGTGCTGTAAACCTGTGACAGGTAACTGTGTCATGTAAACCGTGTGACAGGAAAAACTGTGCCACTGTCCCCCGTGTGAAAGGAAAACTGTGTCGCTGTCACCCGGTGACGGAAATGTGCACTGTCCCCCTTTGTGACAGGTAACTGTGCCGCACCCGTGTGACAGGTAACTGTGTCCTGTCACCGTGTGACAGGAAAAACTGGTCGCTGTAAACCCGTGTGCAGGAAAACTGTGCCCTGTCCCCGTGTGAAGGAACTGTGTCACTGTTACCGTGTGCGGTAACTGTGTCATTCACCCGGGGAAAGTAACTGTGTCACTGTCCCCCCCGGTGCGGGTAACTGTGTCACTGTAAACCCTGTAAAGGGTAACGTGTCGCTGTCACCCGTGTGACGGTAATGTGTCCTGTCAACCTTTGTGACAGGTAACTGTGTCGTTCACCTTTGAAGGTAACGGGTTTCACGCACCGTGTGACAGGTAATGTGTCGCTTCACCCTTTGTGACAGGTAACTGTGTACTGTACCTTTTGTGACGGTAACTGTGTCACTGTCAACCCGTGTCGGAAACTGTGCACTGTCACCCGTGTGACGGGTAAACTGTGTCACGCACCGTTGACAGGAAAACTTGTCATGTCAACCGGGTGACAGGTAACGGTTCCGTCACCCGTGTGAAGGTAACTGTGTCACTGTAACCGTGGAAGGTAACTGTGCCCCTGTCAACCGTGTGGACAAGTAATGTGTCTGCAACCCCGGTGACCGGTACCTGTGTCACTGCCCCCGTGTACAGGTAACTGGTCCCTGTACCCGGTGAAGGAAACTGGTCACTGTCCCTTACATAAACTTTAATTCCCTTACATAACTTTCCCAAACTTAACCTTACAAAAACTTTCCTTCCCCTTTAATTTCATTTATTACATTTAACTTTCCTTCCCCTTTTACGGAAACTTTTCACTTCCCCCTTACAAAAACCCTTTTCCCCTTCCCCTTTTGTGACAGGTAACTTTTTTCGCTTCACCGTTGACATAACGTTTTTTAAACCGTGTCCCCACAACGTGCCGCTTCCCCTTGACGGGAAACTTGTCACTGTTACCCTTGAAGGTAACTGTTCCCTGTCCCCCGGGGTTTGACAGGTAAGTGTCACTGTCCCCCGGGTTTGACGGGTAACTGTGTCACTGTCAACCGTGTGACAGGTAACTGTGCGCTGTCACCCGGTGACGGAACGGCACTGTAAACCCCGTGGGGACGGTAACGGGTTCGCTTCACCCGTGTAAAGGTAATGTGTCATGTCAACCGTGTGACAAGTAACTGTGTAAATGCAACCGAGTGACGGTAACTGTGTCACGTCACCCGTGGACGGGAAAACTGTTCACTGTCCCCCGTGTGACAGGTATGTGTCCCTGTCCCCCGTGGGAAGGAACTGTTCACTGTCAACCGGGGTGCAGGAAACTGGTCACTGTCACCGTTGACAGGTAATGTGTCACTGTCAACCGTGTGAAGGAACGTGTACTGTCAACCGTGTGAAAAGTAACTGTGCAAGAAAAACCAAAAGGCCGGTAACTGTGCACTGTCACCCGTGTGAAGGTAACTGTGTCATGCCCCCGTGTGACAGGAAAACTGTGTCACTGTAAACGTGTGAAGGTAACTGTGTCACTGTCACCCGTGTGAGGGGGAATGTGTCATGTCCCCCTGTGACAGGTAATTTGGGTCCACTGCAGTTTTGACAGGTAACTGTGCCCTGTAAACCCTTTGTAAGGTAATTTGGTCATGTCAACGGTGACAGGTAACGTGTCACTGTCACCCTTTGTGACAGGTAACTGTGTCACTGTCACCCGGACGGGTAACTGTGTCACTGTAAACCCGTGTGAAGGTAACTGTGTAATGAAAAACGAGTGAGGTAACTGTGTCATGTCCCCCGTGCAGGTAACTGTGTCACTGTCACCCCCAGCCACGTGAAGTTCGTCTCAGTCTTACCAATAACAAAAAAAATGAGGGGGGAAAACAATGACAGCAACAAAATAATATAAACAGGTATGCAAAAATAAAAAAAAATCAGTAAACATATAACAGACAAGAACAACAACAACAACAACTATAAAAAAAGAGTAATAACAAAAACCCAAAAACAAAAACTGTACCAACTGCTATTAATATAATATCACTAAAAATAGTACAGAATAGATCCAAGTGCTACGAGAAAACTTACAAGAACAGAAACAACATAGAAGTGCAACAAATACAAATATACCAGCTTAACAATATATTAGAATGGAACAGTAACTACCATATACAAAATAAACAAGCAAGGTACACTATCATGCCATGATAAGACAAATACAAAACATGTGGATAACGAAGGTACTGACCTTGTCCATGGCTTCTGCACCACTGGTGGGGAAACTTCTCACTGGATCCGTAACTTGGTACAGTGACCTGAAGATGCCACTTTCTGCCGTCTGACTCACCCCAGGGTAATAATATTAGCCTCACCAGAACTAATTATAATGATAATGGTAATAGTAATAATAATGGTATTAAAAATAACAATAGAAAAAAACATCAATAATAATAGTAATTAATAATAATTAATAATAATATATAATAATTTAAAAATAAAAGCAGTGATTCAGTGTGTGATCCCAGAAAATATTATCTGTTAAAGCATTTAAAACCATTATTTAACTAGCTTGTTTAACAAACTGGTAAATTTACGTCTTACATAATGCAACAAGAACTTTCCTTTGGACAAAATTCACCAGTATTTTAAGTTAGAAGTTGCTGTAAACTTGAATTATTATACTATTTTTGTTAAAAGTTTGAATCTTATCAAAAGAGGCGTTGTTAATTTAATACAGGAAAACAACTTCACTAGTTATGTATCCCAGAAGGGACCTTCAAGGACGTTTCATATTTTTTTCTATCTTCCTCCAACTTTTCGTTTTATTTCACTCATTACACAAAAAGGCCGCATCCAATCGCCTTAAAATGTTCAACATTGGTACACCGTAACTAGGACAACATTCTAAGAACAAATGGCATATGTAGGTTCCTTGTCACCAAAGTAGTTGAACCATCCCCAGTATCCTGGAAATGCTCCGATAATTTCCAGGATCACCAGTGACGTAGCTTGCAACGTTGTAAAATGTTGCCTTCTGGTTGGATGACAGTGAAGAGAAATATCTCAGTGTGTAGGAACACATCAGTCAATTTTATGTGCAAAATTTTGTGAATTTTTGATTACCGTTAAACACAGTATATAAAATTGAGTTTAATTTTACTGAATGTCTTCAGTATTTAATGGTTGATGCATCTTGTGGTCAGGATATTGCCCATTATGTTTAGTTAATGTGCTGGTAATTTTGCCAATGCACTATTTTTTTTATGGAACGTAAAATTGTTTAAATCCACGCGATAACTGGAGAATGCTTCTTCGGGTTGGTTTCAAATTTTGCCTACACACATCTATACATTTAAATTTCACTCCGCCATCGTCGTATTTTTTTGACAACTTCTTTGAATGTTTGAAGCCGCGCCACTGAGGATATTAATATAAGTTATCCCAGGTATTACAGGATGCTGGGAATAGCTTCAACAACTCTAAGTTTATTCAGGTATACACAAATACAGTTACATAGATTATCATACATAGCAGACGTGTTCACTTCTCTGTCACCTTGGCAATGTTGAACTTCGTGTAGCAACACCGGAACAGTTAATGATGATGATGATGATGATGATAATGATGATGATAATGATGATGATGATGATGATGATGATGATGATGATGATGATGATGATGATGATGATGATGATGATGATGATGATAATAATCATAATAATAATAATAATAATAATAATAATAATAATAATAATAATAATAATAATAGTGGAAAATATTTAATTTCCGAAGATATAGTGCCTAATAGGTGTTTAATGTGTTGATGTGCGTCAGGAAATGTATTTGAAAATGGACTAGAACCAACAGTGAAGCTCTGCGCCTGCGCTGACGGGCAGGGAAGAGGTCGAGACGGGACATCACGAGCGGGGGTGTTTTGAGGCTGGGAAAGCATGGGACCAGGAAACTGGCATTCACGGCGGCCTAAGGATTAATATAGGCCTCACTTCATAATAGGAAGTGTCGTAACTGTTCCTGGTGAAGAGTGAGGGAACGTGATTTACCGGACCACCGTAATAAAGTGGTAAAATTAGTGAATAATGGTAGGACCGGTGGTGACTGGTGTGACGCCATGGAGTGTCCAGGGGAAAATACCCGTGATTTAATCATCACTCATTGCCCTCAGATTTTAATGGAGTGACCTCTAATGTGTATAATAATTATGAGACATTAAATCGTCTTGTGAATTGTAATATAATCAGTGATAATAAAACTAAGTTAAGAGAATGCGTAAAGTGATATAAGTCGCCTTGCTCCGAGTGAACGCATTAGACCTCGTGGTTCCTGTCCCGAGGATAGTGAAGTTTTTATGGAGTCACGACTTCTAAACTGGGACAAACCAACGGATACCACGTCCTGCTGGAATAAAAACTGTGTCGGTGTAGCAGGACATCGAAATGAGATGGTGAATGGAGGAAATAAGGAGCATCAATCACCCACAGTTAAGTAACCCTTCTAGTTATAGCAGACTGATACTTGCCAGTTAGGTATGTTGTAATTGGATAGGTTGTGGGTGATCCAGCTACATCAAGTGACCACCAGAGAATATTTGGTAAGTGGTAGTATTATATATAAGTGTTTTTCCTTGATGGATATATCCATGTGTAACCTACCCCCCCTTCATTCAGTTAAACTAATATAATCTATAATATACTCTATGCAGTCCACAATTATTTAGTAGAACCGTACTTGTGGGTGCTATCCAATTCATACTGGGCTCGGATAGATATGGGTAAGCTTGTGAGGTCGAAGGAGCCACCTGCAGTGACCAGGGGTGGCTAAGTTTCCTCACATGTCTACACAGGGTGACTACGGTAAACAATGTGGTTGTTGTCTCCCAATGAGATTACTTGTATGCATGTAATGTTGAGGTACATACAGGTAACCTCTATAAAATTTTCCATATCTGCCTGCTGGTCCTTCCTGAACCGGATGCAATCAGTGAAAAATTAATTGAATTAATTACTTAATAATTAAGTGACTGATTGAAGGAAGTGGGTATAGAGTACACAAATTTAATTGGTCGTGTGGTGGATGATAATTAGCCCAATTAATTACTAGCACATGTGTGGCTAGGATTTATAGAAGAGTAAAGTGCAAGAATTACTCTCATAAGGTGTCTACTTTAGTTGTATATTCGGTGATTATTAATTCCCTAACCATGGCTGGGTCTGAGGAAGTTAGTGTGGCTGGCAAGTCCATGGATGCCAAAGCAAGAAAGCATCACTACAAGCTCGGAAGGGTCATGTTACTAAATCATACAAGTGTATGGAGTTAATGGAACAAGAAACGGTGAACCCTGATGAATTAAAGTTACACCTAGATGCCTTAGAAAATAGATATGTGGTATAAAGACTGTGAGAGAGACCTACTGGTGAATTGTGCAGATGATGCTGAAAGGAAGCGGCTGCTGGATCAATATTATGAAGTGGAGGACAACATTGTGTCCTGCAAAACTAAGGCTTTGGAGAAGGTAAAGGTTGTAAACAATGTCGCTGGTCAACCTAGTAAGGAAAATCAGAGGTGTCTACCAAAACTCCCAGAATTATGCATGCCTGTGTTTAATCCTGGAGAAAACTGGGAGGAGTTTTGGTCTATCTTTAAAGCAGTCGTATATGATATGAGTGATCTTGCAAGTGTTACCAAATTATGCTATTTAAAGGGACAAGTAAGGGGAGATGCGCATGTTCTCATACAAGCATTCCCAAATGTAGATGACTCCTATAGTGAGGAAGTTGACTTGATGGAGGTCACTTATGGTAACCTGGAGCAAAGTAGGCTGGATCTAGTAGCTATTTTGGCTAGTTTGAAGACTCCAGATCACAACCGCAACGGCTTACAGCAATTTAGGATCAAACTAGAAAGCACTCTTAAGACCTTGAGTATAAATATGATCTGGGGGGAGCAGAGTGGTGTTGAGGCCTTGATTCAGAATAAATTGAACTACAAGACAGCAGAGTGGCTATCTATAGATATCCGAGGGTTTTACTTGGGGTTGGAGGAAAAAAGTGGGTCTGCACATGTATAGCATTTCTAATAAGCTGTTCCCTAATCTTAAAGGAAACTCAATTTCCCCTGCTATACTTTCAGACTACTTGGGTCGTACAGACACTTTTCCTAACATCCAAATTTTTACATTAGTCTAAATGGTTCACAGGTTGGTCTGAAACCGTACTAGCTCCATCACTTCTTGTCCGTACTAATAGGTAATGTAAAAGGTGCCATTCTTCCTTCTGAGGTTGACCTTTCATCACAAAGATGGACATAAGCTTTTCAGATCCTCTTCCTGTAGAGTCGGAGAAGCCCCTCGAGAGTTCAGATGAGACCCAAGGGCTCGTGAGATTCATGTGGGATTAAAACCAGTGATGCTACTCTCGAAATCCAGGTAGTAGGGTTACCGGTTCACTTGTTAGATGAAAGTGAAGATACGCCACCCATACCATAATGGGCTTGACTAGGGCTCAGACCAACGCCCAGGCTTCTCCTACTATCCATCCTTTTATTTTCCCTGACTTTAAGCCCTTTAGACATATCGAAGACTCCTTTGTCAATTTCCAGAAATTGCCCTTCTCTTCAGAATTGCCACAATGCCGCTAAACAAAACCAAGTTATCCAAAGGAAAAACTTTTTCATATAAATTTGAATATATAAAAGGTATCTTGTACAAGTCAGTATTCAAATTAAATTCCCAGATGAGACAGACTACTCCATCTTATTTTGTTCCAAGTCAATGCAGAGAGACTGTTCTTAAAATGGCTCATAAACCTGCCAGGGGCCGGACATTTCTCGCATCGTAAAACCTTAAATAAAATTAGGGAAACCTATTTTTGGCCAAAAATGTCCTCAGATGTCACTACTTTTGTAGATCGTGTAAAGTTTTCCAACTGTCATCCTCCCGAGGTACCAGGCTAGTACCCATGGTCAAAATGCCAGTCTTTACGGTACCTTTTGAAAAAGGTAGCTATTGACATCGTTGGTCCTTTTGCTCCACTTTCATCTGGGGGACATGATATATATTAACATTAGTTGATTATGCTTCGAGCTTCCCTGAAGCCGTTCCCTTAAAAACCATAACTACTACAGAGGTGGCTGAAGCCCTTTTGTCCATCTTCCCCCCAGAGTGGGCATCCCTAGAGAAAATTTTTTCTGACCGTGGGACACAATTCACATCTGACTTAATGCAACATCTATACCAACTTCTGGGAGTGAAGCCTCTCTTTACCACACCCTATCATCCAGCTGTAATGGGAGGATTGAGCGCCAGCATTCGATTCTCAAGTCCATTTTAAGGAAACTTTGCTCCCTTAAACCTAAGGAGTGGAAACGTTACCTACCCTGTGCTTTGTTTTCCATGAGGGAAGTTCCAGTGACTCTTGGGGTTTTCACCTTTTGAACTTCTTTTATGGTAGACAGGCAGAGGTCCACTGTCCATCCTTTATGACTTTGGACTAATGAGGACGTAAAGGCGAGGGTTCAGTCTTTTACCAGTTTCTCCTTGACCGTAGATCCAAACTTGAGGAGGCCTCTGACTTAGTTCGAATAATATTAAGTTGTCAATGGACCAGTACAAACCTATTTTGGATTCCAAAAGTCAAAAGGAGAAGTTTTAAATTATGGGATGAAGCTCTTGTATTTTGCCGATCAAGTCAAATAAATTATTAGTAGCATGGAAAGATCTATAAAGTATTAAAAATTTGTGGGAAAGTTGGACTACCTCATAGAAGTCAAGGGGATACCTAAGATTTATAATATCAACCATCCTTAAATATTACTGAAGAAATTCGGGTAAAATGCTTTATAACCTTTCACGCTAGTTTTTCCAACACGAACTTGATACAACCACTGAAGAATGTAAGGTGTGCGTATTTGACACCTCTTAACTTAGACTATGATGAAGAACTCACACGAATTGGTGACTCTTGACCACTCGGACACAAACAAACATTAATATCTAATGAATCTTTGTATGAACCATAAGAGACATGAAACTTCTTCAATGTGTGGAGAACTTTTCAGACGTTTTACTGTTTTTCCAGGTGTCACCTCACGGTAGTCACATAAGATTGCTTAGTGACGGTACTATCCTATCAAAAGAAAAATTATACCCAGTTCCTGTTCTCCTTAGGGATGCATTTGACCGAGGAGGTAGACAAATTTTAAACTAATGATCTTGAACATCAGGATCGTCATATTGTTCACCTGTGTCATGTTAAGAAGGAGGATAATTCATAAGACTTGTCATATTTGACTTCAGAAAGCCTCTAATGCTTACTCGGTGGGATGCTGAGCCTATGCCTTAATAGATTAGCGTTCTAACAAATTTTATGACCTCTTCTTCTTTTCAGAGTTTGATATTGAGCAGGCATATAATCAAGTAATGTTCGATCCTTTTCTAAGAAGTTCACCGCTTTACTACACACCAAGGACTGACGAATTTAAACTATGCTCTTAGGTATGGTAACTGCCTGTGCTGCTACGTGAGACTTGATGAGCAAGGGTCTTGGGTAATATGCCAATGTTTCAGTTTATTTTGATAATATTTACGTAATGACATCCTCATGGGCGAACATATCCAAAAATTTAACATCAGTTTTGCGTAGGTTACGCTCACATGGCCTCACTGCCATGCCAAAGACTTGTGTTTCCTTGGGTTATAACAAGATTAGATATCTTGGGACTGATACTTTCTAATACTCTCTGCAGCCTCTCCCAGTAAGATCAAAGCTTTTTTAGAATTTAAATTCCCCAAAACCAAATTTTTATGCCACGTGTATCCCGAACCTTATGATCTTACATGCATTCTTATCCGACTTCCTTAAAACAGTCAGTGGAGGGAACCTTTTGATCTTTCCGACGTAGCTCGGGAAAAGTTAATGTGATTAAAAGTACTTTTCGAAAGAGCCTGTCATAAGATTCCAGATATTTAATAAAAACATTTTACTTAAGAACGATGTTTCCATACTGGGCTTAGGTGCAGTGTTATACAATACATGATGGTACTCCCTTCCCTGTATGCCTTCCTAAAGCTGGAACTCCTTCGCCGCCATGCGCTACTCACCATAGAAAAAGAATGTTTGGCCCTTGTGTGGGGTATCTCACATACGTTAAATTTTATTTGCTGGGAAAGAAATTCCATTTTAGAAGGACCACATCCTTTGTTATACTAGACCTTTTAAGGGAACCAACAGTCGCCTCTTGAGGTGGAATTGGCACTCCAGGATTTTAAGTGCAATATTGTGTATATCATTGGTTTCATCAAATTATTTCTCTGTGATGGTTAAGTTGTGGACAGTCAGAGCTGATTTTTGTCTTACGCGACTTCCATATGTTAGAACATTTTCCTAACCTATTTTCATATACTCCTTGACTATAAGTCTTGGATATGGGGGGGTGTGAGGGTAAAGTTCAATAGATTGGAGTAGTGCGGGGAGTATATAGTAACAATTGTTTCATTGCCAGCTACTTGTTAAGGTAGGGTAAGTCAAGTCCCGCTATTTCCCGCCTTTTTTCCCCCTCCCGAAAGTGATAGTTGCTTGGCAGTACTTGTTAGGTACGGGCAGTTCTAGCTCCGCTATTCCCTTCCTCCTTCTTCCCCCGTCCTCCGGAAAGGTGAGTGTGGGGCCTCGGTCCAACAGTAATCACTAGTCTCACAGCTCCCAGCACTACTGGTAGTACATGCTGCCTTGTATTCTAGGGGATTTATTGGTTGAAAGCTTCATTTTGACAGAAATAATAAACTTAGTCCTTTCAGTCTTGCTCTAAGTTTGATGTTGTAATAATCGCCACATCTTTTAGGTATTGTACGTATCAGTGGAGTGTGGATTCTTACAGGCAGTGGGTAACCTGTTTATCTGTCTTCCAGCTTGGATGAGACAGAGAGGGTCACCTGCCAATCAACGAGTAGAAAATTGATGGAGATGGATATCGTCCTGAGTCTTCACCCATTTTGGATTTAATTACCTGTGCTCCTGTATGAATTGCTGGACGTTATACCCCTCACATTGCAGCGGTTAATGACTGCTTTCCTGCTTCAGCGGGATAGAATATCTCACGGCTTATATGTGAAGAACGAACGGTGGGTTGTAACCAACACTGCGACCTCACCCCCCCTCATCAGCAACTGTACGATTTCCAACAAACTCTGTGTGCACCAACATAGACTCCCTATATATATTAGATTTGAGTTCAAATGTTATTTTCTTCATTTCATTTTTCATTTTTCTTTCAAATATGATATACCTTTCATGTTTTATTGTTTTATGTTTGCTTTAATAAATAATAAAGTGTTTATCTTTGTGATTCTATTATTTCTTTTTCTATTTTCATTAATTTCCAGAGGAGGATGCTGGCCTGGTACTACTGTCTGAAGTTGTTACAGTGCTGTGTAAGCCTTCACTGTTGTATTAAGATCTACATTATTCAGTTTATATGTGGCATAGTTATTTAACTGTTCAACATTTAGAACTTTGCATTTGTCAATCTTTCAAACTGCATCTGCACTTCTCCGACCATTGCATCAGTTTATTCAAATCATCCTGGAGTGCTTAGTGTTCCTCATTGGAATGTATTGGTCGGCATATTTTGGTGTCAAAATTTTCGCAAATAGCTTGTGTCGATATTTAGTCCCTCATCTATGTCATTTATGTAAATTGTGCATCATCAACGGCCCAACACTAACCACTGAGGATACACCGCTTGTGATGTGCCCATTCTGATTTCTCCCATTTTATGCAAATACTCTCTGCTGTCTATTTGTCCAGCCATGCCTCTGCCCAGGAAGAACTTTCTCTCCTATTCCGTGTGACTTAAGTTTCCTAATTAGCTCTGGTGTGGCCGTCTCTCCCCCCCCCCCCCGAAGCCTTACTGAAGTCAATATACACATACATATTCATTACCATGATCTACCTCCTCAAAAAAAACACCTTAGTGAAAAAAAGTAGGTAAAATTCGTTATAGACAGGACGCCCCTTTGTAAAACGTGTTGAGATTCATTAATCAACTGTGCCTGTCAAGTGGCTTACGAATTGCTTCGGCAATTATTTGATTCATAATTTTCCCATATGGAGGTAAGGCTTATTGGTATATAGTTCGAAGCCATGGCCTGTCCTGCCTTGTAATTAGGTATTATATTGCCATTTTCACTTATCAGGCACTATGCCAGTTTGTAGTGATATGTTAAAAAAATTTAGCCAAAGTATGCTAAATTCTCTTTTACGTCCTTTGGCACCCTTGAACTGTTCATCAGGACCTGGGGATTTGTTAGGTTTTAGTTTCTCTGTCTGAGGACCATGTCAACTAGTTACGCAATAGTACCATTGGTTATTATCTCCTGTTCTAGTATATCTATTATACTCAGAATATTCGCAAGTATTTTCCTGGGTGAAAACTGAGAGGAGGTAGGTACTGAGAATTTCACAACATATCCTTATCACTGGCAGTTGATCTGACCAGAGTTACTATTATGTGGGCCAATCTTGTCCCTAATCTTACTTCGCACATACTGAAACGACCTTTTGGGTTAGTCTTTGAATCCTTGCGACCTTAGCCTCATATTCCCTTTTTGCTTTTCTTATTCCTTTCTTTATTTCTCTCTTTATTGAATATATTGATTTTCTTAACTGCCCATCCCCTCTTTGATTCGGCCTATATATGCTCATGTTTTGACCAATGAGATTTTTTAATCTATTGTGCATCTATTTGGGATTATTTTTGTTAGATCTCAATTTCCCTACTCAGAACAAAAGTTGTACTGGCAGCTAGAACTAGGCTCTGACAAACGTCATTTGGCAACCAAGAATCCCTACCTGACATAGTCAGGACCATCCCAATGTGCCCACCCAGGGAATTTTTCTGGTCCATGAAGTCGGCCAGTGAAAAATATGGGACAGAGATTTGATTGCTGTTTTCTGGGTAATTCCATGATATATTTGAAATCTAAGTGATTTGTGATCACTTTCCCCAAGCTCATCATTAACCTCAAGATTTATTAATTTTTTTTTTTCAGTGTTCTTTGTTGGCACGAACAAGTCAAGTAGATTGTTTCCTCTAGTTGGTTCTGTCGGCAACCTGTCTAAAAAAGCAATCCTGAACCTTATCAGAAAGTCACTAGACTCTAGATTTCCTGTCATATTGTTTCCAATCAATTTGTCTAAAATTAAAATCTCCTTTATCATCAAATTTTTCATTACCTAGATTCCTTATGAATTTCGTCTCATACAAGCTAACTGCAATACCTATCAAGATATGGGGGCCTATAAATCACACAAAATTAATTGGTCACGTTTCTCGAGGAAATGTAGCAAACAGATTCTGTGTTCGTTGTTTCTAGATCTTATATCATGACTAAGACAACAATTTAAATTGACATACATCTGCCACTCCCCACCCCCACCCTTCCTTTTGACCTTCAGTGAGGATTAGTTTATAGCCGTGTTGTTGCATTTCAGAAGGTGTTCTAGTCTTTCAGGTTGTACAAGGTCCTATGTATACCTCAATAATTGCTAGATTGCCTACACTGAAGTAAATCTTGCTCATCTATCTTATTTCTGACTCCTACTATTGGTATAGTAAATCTTGTTGGAGATTAGTCACTTGTTGTCATCTACTTTTTCTCTTTATTTGTTGATCATTTGATTTGCCATTACTAGCAATATTATTGTGAATATTGTCTTTTTAAACATATCCCTGAAGTTTCACCGGTATTAACTGCGATTATAAAACCCTAATGCTGCATAGCCTGATTTGTTTCCCACTAAACACCCATACCTCTATATTCAATCAGTTTTAAATTCCTGGATTCAAGTCATCAATGCCCTCTCATTGAATTGGATGTTGCAACCACTCAATCCACAGAGGATGAACCCCTTCCTTGGCAATACTATTACGTTTGCCAAAAGAAAGGTCCAGTATCAATGAATGGGATTGCAAGTTCTTGCTGTACTGTCTAGCAGCAATTTATACCAATTGCCCTAGACATCCATTCATTGCCCAATCCCTTTCTAGGCAAGATGCTTACATATGACCGGGATTCCCTCCCTTAGACCTAACTCCTTCTATGGCTAACCTGTATTATCCAGCAATCCTCCTCTTCTGCCTTCCCAATGTCAGTACCCAGCACTAAGACAGATATGGGCTTGTTCTCATTACCTGCCATAATATTATCCACCTGCTGATATGTCGCCAACACCAGCTCCTGGAGGACACACTCTCTGTCTCTGTTACAAAATGCATGGTCCATTATCTTACCTGAGAATCGCTATATTAAAGTATTCTTCCTTGATTCTGCAGGGAAATCAGTGGAACCTTCATCTCACTAAACTATGAAGTCACTCGTCGTGGAGAAATGGAATCGATTTCTACCTTCACATCTTCTCTATTAAATCTCCTCATCTTCCTTCTTCCTGAACGTGAACCACGTGCCACTTGTGCGGCTGCACTATGACTGCTGGTGACCATTCCTTCCTTACCAGCTAAATCCTTCTCACACTCACTCCCAAACTCATCTATGCGAAGCTTCAGCTCCTATTTTCCACATGAAGAAGTAGAATCTCCTTCTTCAACACTTGAACCTGTGATCTAAACACTACACAAGCCATGGTGTTGCGTAACACCACGCTAACTCCCAAGAGATTGGCAGGTAGGACGCAGGTGACCACTGCCCTGTTGTTTTGGGGATTTTAACTTTAGACAAAATTGATTGGAAACAATGTGACAGGAAATCTCGAGTCTATTGACTTTCTTGTTACAGTTCGAGGATTGCTTTTTAGAACAGTTTGTGGACAGAACCACCTAGAGGAAATTTTCTCGATTGCCTGGGTTCTTGCCACAAAGAATCACTAATTATACTCTGAGGTTAATGTTTGAGCTTGGGAAGTGAGCACAAATTCACTTTGTTTTCTATACTCAGGAATTACCCAGATAACTGCAATTCAAATCTTGTCCCAGACTTTAGCTTGGCCGATTTCATGGGGACTGGAATTACTCGAGTGGGCTAAATTAGGATGATTTGGCATCCTATAGTCAGGTAGGTTGGTCTTTATTGCCAATATGACTTTTTCAGCATTGTTTCTAGCTGACCAGATCAACTTTTGTTCTGATTAGGGAAATTAGATCTACACAAAAATAATACAAATGGATGAACAATCGATTCAAACATCTCACTGGTCAAAAGAGAGGGGAATTTTGTATATAGGTTGAATCTAAAGAGGGAAAAGAGCAGTTAAGAAAATCAATATACTATTCAGTTCAAGAAAAGAGGAATAAGAAAGTAAAAAGGGATTATAAGGCTAAGGTTGCATAGGATTCAAAGACTAACCAAAAGGGTTCTTTCAGGTATACAGAAGTAAGTTGGGACAAATGGGCCCATTTAAGAGAACTTGGTCAGATCACTGTGTGAAATTTCGGAATATTCCTCTCAGTTTTTTACCCAGAAAAAATATACAAATTTCCAAAATAATAGATTTGCAGAACAGAATGTTTAAGCTATGATCGTTGCGGTAAACTAGTGAAGGGGTCCCAGCAAAAGAAAAACTAAAACCTAAAAAAAAAATCCCAGGTCCTGAAAAACTGTTTGCAAGGGTTTTTAAAGGAATGAAAAGGGGAAATTTTAAGAAACCTTGGCTAACTTTTTAAACATAATACAAAAACGGTATTTTGGTACAAGTGGGAAAAAAATTTGGAAAGGGAAAAAAACCCTTTTTACTGGGGTGGCAGGTTTTTAAAGCTTGAAATATAAGCAATAAGCCTTTCCTCCATAGTGGGAAAAATTTATGGGAATCATTTAATTGCTGAAACAATTTGTCATCTTAAATGCATAAATTGATTTGTCCAACAGGTTTTAAAAGGGGCGTTCCTCCCTTTACGAATTTCTAACTTTCCCTTCACTAAGGTATTTGATTAGGTGATCAGGGTAATGAATATGTATTGTGATATGGATTCACTAAAGGCTATCGATAAGTCCAATCAAAACGTGAGGGAACTTAGGAAAATTTTTTCCCGGGGTTGAGGCTAGTTGGCAAATGGCACAGAAAGTTTGCAAAAGGGGGAGAAATCAGAATGGGGGCAGTCCAAGCGGTGTTCCTCAGGGGTAGTTTTGGCCCCGTTTTTGTTCACAATTTACATAAACGACATGATGAGGAAAAAATAGGAATAAGCAATTTTGTGAGACACCAAAATGGCCGTCCAATTCATTCTATTGAGGACATTAGGCACCCAGGATGATTTAAATTTGACTGGTGCAATGGCCGGAGAATGGCGATCGTTTAAAACAGAAAAATGCAAAGCTATCAATGTTGGACAGGAAAATAACCTGTCACATTAAAATAAATAATGTAAATCTTAATACTCGTTTTGCAAAAAAGATTTGGAGTTCGGGGTTAGTAGTAACCTAAAACCAAGACACAGTGCTTAGTGTTCGCAAAAAAAGCTAAAGTTTTTCCCTTGGGCTTAAATATCTAGAAGTTAAAAATAAAATTTTCTCAGGTTGTTTTTCAACTCTATACACCTTTGGGTTAGGCCTCACTTAGACTATGCGCTCGTTCTGGCCCCCGTATTGCGGAATGGATAAATTGTCTGGAAAAGCGGGGATGACAAAGTTGATCCCATGTATCAAAAGTCTTCCCTATGGGGAAAGCCCAAAGGGCCCCTAATCTGTACTCCTCGAAAGGCGTAAAATTAGGGGATGATATGACGGGTGATAAATGGAAAACAGAATACATAAAGGAGATGAAAATAGCGTGTAAAAAAATTTCCAGCCAAGCGGCCTCGCAGCCAATGGTTTCGAGTTGGAAAAATTAGATTCGGGAAGGTATAGGAAAGAACTGTTTGGTAATAGAGTTTGGATGGGGGAAAAAAACCCCCCGTCAATTTAGAGGCAAAAAAACGTTGTGTATTTTTAAAAAATGGGTTAATAATACATGTGGGGGGGGGTGGGTGTGGTTGGCCCTGGCTCCCTGTCTACAAGTTTAATCCCATGCCCCTTCCCTTAAGTGGTGGGCATTAGGCTAAGCGGGGGGTGACATGGACCTGCTTCGATGGGTCCTTTAGCTGTTGCAGTTTTCCCCTTTTTTCTTATTTTCTTAAAAAGAGGAGCAGAGAGTTTTTCTCTTTTCTCGTCTCTACCCAGGTGAATCCAGGCATGTTGTCACGTGGTGCCCACTCAAGAAATTTTTGGATAATAAAATTATGGCTCCAGGACCGAACAGGCTCTTAATGAAAATAACTGGCCCCCAGCAAAAAGCTCCCATTTTCCCCGAAGTTACAGTCTGCTTGAAAAGAGAAAAATAACTTTTAAATACAGTAGACACCCCCCCTAAAAAAAGTCATTGATGGATCCCAAAAACTCATCGTTGGGAAACTCTTAACGTTTAAAATCTTGTCTTCAAATTTATTAAAAGGGGTAAAAATTAATTTGAAAATCCTGGACTCATTAAATACTTGGTGAACCAAATACAGAAAGATGTTTTCTCTACAGAGCATAAAAATTTTTGGAAAACAGGATAAATCCCCAAAGAAAAATTTATTGAACTTCTTTAGGATTTATCTCGACCCAGAAAAGATTATAAGTGTTTGAGGAAGAACCATAATTTTACTACCTAAAGAAGCCTTTCTTCCCCAAAAATTTTATCCCCAAGAATCATTTGGGTAAAAAAAACGATTTTCAAAACGCCCACAGTAACATGTTACATGGGGGGGTTTGCTGACACACTTTGTCATATACAACAAACTTAAGGGGTTTCCTCAGGTCGACAAAGTGTGAAAAAACAAATAAGGGGTGTGTAATTGTCGCACACGATATGCGGCTCAAACCTGAGCAACTTAGATGTAAATTTAAACACCCTTTTAAAGTGATTGAACATTGAGTGAAAATTTGGTTTAGAAGACTACTCACCCACGAGAGAAAAGCTTCCGGAGCTGGTTTTCCCGATAAAATCGCCCCTTTGGACCCGGTGAATAGTGATTATTGGGCAATGATGGGCCCAAGGTCCCCAAGGCCCTTGGAAAAAAAATTATATACAACCTAATGCAAATGGAATCGTCAGGGCAGTTGTTGTTTTGAGCAAAAGGTAGTGAATAAATAGACAATTTGATAAACAGTGCTGTTGAACTACACAAGTTAATACAAACAAGTTTATTCTCCGAAACCCCCAGCTAAATCTGTTCAGAAAAGCAATAAGCGTGGGGGCGAGTAAGAAAATCAAATTAAAATTTTAAAGAGGAAAAAATTTCTCCCGCGGATATGCCATCCGCCCCCAGTGTGGGAAAAATTTCTCCGAGAGGGGGTATCAGCCCCTTCAGCCCTTTCAACGTCATTTTCCCTTCCCGAAAGGGGGAAATGAGTCTTGCTTTTTTAATCAACGTTAATTTAAAAACAAAGTGTCCGTCACGCCCCTCTCCTTGCAAAGATCAGCATTGCAAAAATATTTTTGTTTAACAAATAATTCTCTCTTTACTTAGCCCGGAAAAAATTTGGAAAAGCCCTGTACCCATATTCTTTCAAGTAGGGCTATCATAAACTATCGTCTATTACTAAAATCAAGAAAAATGCTAACTTTATTTGAGCACGGGGGACGACTTTTAACAAGGAGGAGTAGTAAAGCTGAACGCAGCAAATCCTTTTGGGAAAAGGGGGGCCCAGGGCGAAGCAAAGGGGGCAGATTTGGGTTTCAGGAGAGGACGGGAAACTTGTGTTTCCCCGCGTGCAATTTGTCAATCTCACAACCCAGGTAAAACTATTAGGTGAAGGTAATATTTACTGTGTGAAAATTACCTCGAAAAAATAATTTTTTGATCCTGGTTTTAAAAAGTAACAGTGTGTGTTTTTGAACAAAATTCCAAAAGAGATAGTGCACCATAACACTGTACTACAGTCAAGACAAGTACCGGGTTACTTCCCTGCCACCACCCGGGAAACTAAGGGTAGATTTCATACGGGTAAGTTAGTAGTGAACTTAGTTAGGTCGGCTGCAGAGATAGCTAGTTCTCTCAGATTTACAGTAATGGGGGCCATTGACCCAAAAAAAAGTAATCCCCAATCAGCATTGTCCCAAATTGTATGCAAAGCATAAGTTCCCGGGGGCAATTATTTTATAAATTTGGGAATTTCCCACAGCCGAATGGTTTGGGGTTTTTTGAGGCTCCTAAACGAGGGGATCTTTTGTGGGTGTTGGTCGTTATTCATGCAATACCCCACAGTCCTTTAATTGCTTTTCTACATGTAAATTTCCCCTCACACCAAGATTTCGAATTTTGTCTATGTTAATCATTGGTTTTAAAATTTAAAGCTGATAGAAGAGGTTTTTTAAAATAATCTCTGGAAATCAAATCCGGGAATTTCTATGTAGAATGCTAGGAAGCTCGCTCACGACAAGTATTGCATCAGTTTTTCCCCTTTTTTACACTGCATCCCCAAAAGAAATTTGTTGCCAGTGAGATGAGATAATTTCTCATGATTTAATAAAAAATTTGGATATAGAAAAAAAAAAAAAAACCCCGTCCCAGAAATATGCCCAGCTGTTAAAAAAAAAACCCGTAAAAAAAATTTTACTTTAAAGAGTCTCTAAAAAATTCATGAAGTTTAAAATTTCCCAAAAAAAATTTCAGATTTAAAACTTCCAAGTTTTTCTTTAAAAAGTTTTATTTTTTTTAAAAATAAATTATTTTCATATTACTTAAATTATAAACAGAAAACAGTTGGTTGAAAAAAATTTTTATAAAATTTTGGATCTTTGCGTTCAAAAGTAATTTTAAATTTATAAAAACCATGATATCAATATTAATTTAAATTAAAATCAAATATTTGAATTTTTATTATTTTTTTTCAAAAAAAACTGACAGCTGAAGATCAATGATAAATTTCTTGAGTAAGCTGACAACTTTTAGGGACTAGTTGATCTTGTTTTCAAGTGCACCAACTTTTTGGGACTGAAATTGATCTATGTGTCAAGCTGCACCAAATTTTAGGGGCTGAAGTTGATATATGTGCAAGGGGCACCAACTTTTAGGGACTGAAGTTGATCATATGTGTCAAGCGCACCAACTTTTAGGGGCGAAGTTGATCATAGTGTCAAGCTGACCAACTTTTTGGACGAATTGATCATATGTGTCAAGCTGCACCAACTTTTAGGGATGGAAGTTGATCATATGTGTCAAGCTGCACCAAATTTTAGGGACGAAGTTGATATATGTGTCAAGCGCACCAAATTTTTGGGACTGAGTTGATCATAGTGTCAAACTGCACCACTTTTAGGGATGAAATTGATCAAGTGTCAAACTGCACCAACTTTTAGGGACGAAGTTGATCATATGTGTCAAGCTGCACCAACTTTTAGGACTGAAATTGATCTAGTGTCAAGCGCCCAACTTTTAGGGACTGAAATTGATCATTGTGTCAGCTGCACCAACTTTTTGGGGCTGAAATTGATCATAGTTCAAGCTTTCACCAATTTTAGGGAGAATTTTATCATATGTGCAAGCTGCACCAATTTTTTTTGGGCTGAAGTTGATCATTGTGTCAAGCTGCACCAAAATTTAGGGACTGAAGTTGACAAGTGTCAAACTGCACCAACTTTTAGGGGCTGAAGTTGATAAAATGTGTCAAGCTGCACCCAAATTTTAGGGACTGAAGTTGATCATAGTGTCAAGCTCCCTTTTCTTCACGAGAAAAAAATTTGTTTTTTAAAAACTGTAAAACCTACATAACCTTATTATTATTATTATTATTTAAAGCTATTTTTTTTAACAATTTAAAAAATAACCATATACTGCTAAACAAAATTTAGCTATTTGTCATTTTACAAGTACATACAACACAACGCTAACTTTCATATCCGTCTCAGATAAGATAACTATAAAACAAAACCTACCTCAAATCTGCTCATTTATGTGCCAGCTTGCACCCCCAAAAACCCAAAACCCTTTGGGTCTTTCCTCCAGCAATCTTGCAACGAATCGATTGGTTTTTCAAAAGCTGGTTTGGTTAGATTTTGCCCTGGGGGCCACATAAGGGCGTAAGAGCAAAAATAAAAAAAGGAATATATTCGATCCTAGGTTTTACACTCCTAAAAATGAATAACGTAAAGGGTTTTGTCCTGGGTAATTATTTTTTTTATTTAAAGACAGAAAGGGCCAATACCGTGACTGGAAAAAAAGAAAATAAACCGCACGTAGGAAACTGAAACGTATGCGACGTTTTTTGTCTCATTTTGGACCAAGTGTGATTTGTCAGTATGGATCTCCGAAATGCTTATAAACGTCTTTAAAATAGTGAGGTTATTTATGTATTATTTTATTATGGTAAATGAAAAAATTACTGAACAAGGTTGGTGGTGGTAAAAATACTCCCTGAAGGTTGGTGGTGGTAAAGATACTCGTGAAGGTTGGTGATGGTAAAAATACTCGCTGAAGGGTTGGGGATGGGAAAGATACTGTGAAAGGTTGGTGGGGAAAGATTTTCTCGCGAAGGGTTTGGTGGTGGAAAGATACTCGCTGAAGGTTGTGATGGGAAAAGATACTCGCTGAAGGTTGGGGGTGGAAAGTACTCGTGAAGGTTGGTGATGGTAAAATATCACTGAAAGGTTTGGGGGTGGAAAAAGTCTCATGAAATTGGTGGTGGTAAAGATACCAAGAAGGTTGGTGGTGGTAAAGAACACAGAAGGGTTGGTGGTGGTAAAAAAAACACAAAAAGGTTTTGGTGGGAAAGATACACCTGAAGGTTGGTGGTGGTAAAGTACTCACTGAAGGTTTTTGGTGGTAAAAATACTCATGAAGGGTTTTGGTGGTAAAGAACCCGCTGAAGGGGTTTGGGGATGGTAAAGAATCGGAAGGGTTTGGGGTGGTAAAGATACTACTGAAGGTTGGGGGTGGGAAAAAAACTCGCTGAAGGTTGGGGATGGTAAGAACTCGCGAAAGGTTGGTGAGGTAAAGATACCCTGAAGGTTGGTGGTGGTAAAGATACTCGCTGAAGGTTGGGGTGGTAAAGTATCGCTGAAGGTTGGGATGGTAAAGATATCGTGAAGGGTTTGGGGATGGTAAAGATACTCCCTGAAGGTTTGGTGGGGAAGATACACACTGAAGGGTTGGTGGGGTAAAAATTTCTCTGAAGGTTTGGGGGGGTAAAAATACTCCTGAAGGGTTGGGGTGGTAAAAATACTCGTGAAGGTTGGGGTGGTAAAGATACCGCTGAAGGGTTGGGGATGGTAAAAGTATCGCGAAAGGTTGGTGTGGTAAAGTATCATGAAGGTGGTGGTGGTAAAGAAAACTCACTGAGGGTTTGGTTGGTGGAAGAACCACTGAGGTTGGGGGTGGGAAATAACTCCCTGAAGGTTGGGGGGTCTCAGTAGTTTTTAACCAGTTCCAGAACCGTGACCAGTGATGACTCATACCAAAAGTTTGCCTGATCACTGTCGTACAAGTGTTGACCACAGCAGTATTTAAAGACCCCCTCAAATGGGTACTGTGGGGGGCCAGTCGTTATACAGAGTGACAAGGAGGCAGCCGGCTTTTGGCGACCCACTTTTATCGAAATTTTCGTACTACCACCTACTGATATTACTTTCCCTTCCCGTGTTCAAACCCCAAATGATAAATGGTGGCACCGGTGTGGAGCGGGGAAATTAAGTTTTTTGGGGTATTTAAAGGGGTTAAAGATGTTTGTGATAGCCGGCGGGGTCAAAGGTGAACCCCAGCTAGCGCTTACCCCACTCACCACCCCCAGCCTAAAACCCTTTTGCAGCCTTTTTTTAAAGCTTCCGTTGTTCGGTGCAAATTTGCTTCAATCCCCAGGGTTGACCGGATTTTGCAATTAAGCCAGTCTAACCCAGTGTGGAGGTGAATCCCCAGTCAGCCTATACCAGCCTGTCTCCTGTCATCACCTGCCCCTCCATGCTGTGTGCATCGTTAACGTTTCCAGTCAGCCATTCTCGGGGGTTTTAAGCCACAGCCAACCCCCTTCTAACCCATGAGAGAGAGAAGTAACCCCCACGGTAAGAATAAGCCAAGTTCCTCGAAGTATTGTTATATCGCTTTGTGCTCCCTTGGATGCCAGTGGGATCAAGCGTGGTCTTCACCTCCCTTGGGGCTAGGGCTTATAAAGCCCCCTTGTGGGTAGGAGTGGAGGTGCCCAGTGAGGCCAGCGGATCACCACCTAACCCACCGTATACACTCTCCTCCCCAACCCCCCACCCCCCACCCACCACCCCACCCACCTCATTACCTGGGGGTTTGTTTGCCCCTTTTGCCCGGGTCCTAATATGTTTTGGTTTCCATAATTGGAAAAGAGATTGTAGTGAGGCCCCCGAAAAGCCAGTTAGGATTCACTGGGGGAAAGCGCATTTTTCACGACGACAGTGTGGGTGGCTCTCACCACCAGGAAAACCTTTTCCCATCACCAGTCATCACCGCGACTATACGATTCAGTGATAATTTTCTGTTTAGGCATTTTTCTTGCATTTAAAGAATTTGGTTTTGGAACATTTATAGGAATTTTCTTGGTACTCTAAACCTTTTTTTTTCGTGTAGACTCAGTGTTTTTCTTGACTCATTTTTTTTTTGCAATATTTTTCAGTTTTATTCTCATTCATTTTTTTTTTATCTGTGTTTTTTTTTTATGCTACTCCTTTTGTAAAAGATTTTGTGTATTACCAGTCAGTCACTCGTGTAAAGTGATTCATTTTTTGGTGGGGGTAAAAATACTCAAAAGGTTTAGTGGTGGTAAAAATACCCCCTAAAGGGTTTGGGTGGGGGAAAAGTACACCTAAAGGGTTGGGGTGGAAAAGAACTCACTGAAGGGGTGGTGGAAAATACCACTGAGGTTGGGTGGTAAAGATACTCCTGTGGGTTGGGGGTTGGGGGTAAAGATACCACTGAATGTTTGGGGTGTAAAATACTCACTGAGGTTGGTGGGGGGGTAAAGTACCCTGAAACTTGGTGGTAGTAAAGATACTCACAGCTCTTACCTTACAACGAAATCGTGTTGTGGTGGTTGAGCACAGCGGGGACCCCTACAACAAATTGCGTTGTAGTGGTGTACACAGCTCAAACTTCTGAACACAATTGTGTTATGGGGTGTAAGCACAGTCTGAACTCTAAAACAAATTGTGTTGTGGGGGGTTTGAGCACAGCTCAGATTTTTACAAAACAACAGTGTTGTGGAGGTGTGAACACCTCTACAACCAACTCATATAAAGTTTTGTTAAGTTATACCAGAATTAAGGAAAGATCCTGGATTTCCCCTTAAGAAAGCAAAAAAAGCAAATGGAGAAAATTATGGGAAAGGAAAAAGGGGAAAAAAATGACAAATTTTAAAAAACGAAAAAGTGAGTCCCCCTTCACGTCTAAACGTAAAGGGGACGTCGTGCCTCGACACTTCTGCGGGTTTTTCCCTCAGCGGGTTTTCAGCCGGGAGGTGCTGGTTCACCGTCTGACTAACTGCTTGCGTCTTTTTATTAAATAAATTACACCCCATCAAACAGAAGGGCTAAAAATTTTATTAAAGTTAACCAAAAAAAAAAATGCATGATACAAAATCAGTGGACTGACTAATGAAAATTTTTGATAAACAATTGAAAAAAATCGGGAAAAGGTAATGCCGAACCCTCCCCGTTACCAGGTCCAACGTCAGCGTTAATCCAATGGGAAAGTTAACGTGTTAACAAGGCAGACAGCAAGTGTTACCCCCCATGACGTTCTTATGGACATCACTCTGTCAGCGAACATTTGTTTATCGACTACATTTGGGAAAATTATACCCACCAAAAAAATCATCGCTAAGTGGATTCGTTATTTTAAATAAAAAAAAAAACAAAAACAAAAAAGCTTACTGGGCTGTCTTCTGCCAAAGTAAATTTTTACATTTTTAAAAATTGCACAAACAAATAATGTTTTCGTCATTGTTTCTATAAAAAAGTTAATAATGAACTAAGGCACGAAACACTTCACTCCAAAAAATAATAAAATTAAACAAATCTTCATTATAACTTCCCATACACAAGAAGCAAATGCAAACCAGGAGAAAAAAACCCAACTGAGGCCCAGTTTCAGAGCTACGAAATTTCCTTGAAGCACCATATCCTGAACTATTGAAGGAGTAGCTAAAGAGTGGGGGGCTTTTCCCAGGTTGTACCCACCCCCGCTTTAAATGGAATGACACCCCGATGCTGTATATCCGGGAAAAGGCGAATCTCAAGGCTTATTTCTTTTTTGCTTTTTATTCTGGGCTTCTGTTTAAACGTTTTCCCTTTGGGTTATCTGAGGGGGGAGTCTTGGCGGACCTGAAGGAGTGTTGTTGATGAAAAAGGGCTGCTGGAAGTGCGCTGCACCGCTAACTTTGCTTTTCTCCGGAAAACGTCGTGACTCCATGGACCAATATCCTAGGGACCCATGAAGAAGGTAACTAGGACCCACGCCCATAACTTGTGAAACAGGTATGGGTGAAATTAGAGACCCCAATCTCTGAAACAATGTAAAAAAAAGTATAAAAAAGTCAGAAAAGGGGGTTTTTAAATGATTCAAATCACAATTTGAAATGGAAAGTTAAAATTTGACCGCTATGGATTATTTCTCGGGTTTTTTGTCATCTGTCTTCACTCTGTCTCTTCTTCTATTTTACCTTTCCGTCAAAACAAATGTATAAAGAATGTATACGACACACTGTTATTTGCAGAGATAACTTTTACAATCTGTCAAACGGAACTGGGGCGATTAATTGTAATAAAGGTTCTATGAAACGTCTTTTTCACAAAACTTTCATTCCTCGCTTACTTGCTAGCAGCCCATTATCTTATCCCTAAAACCTTCAACGTAACGGTAGAAGCGCAAAAGGGGTCTATTTTCTCGGGGTGGCGCCGACTTTTAAAATTGTCGACTCAAGGAAATATGAGTGAGGAAATCACCACTGACGCTCTTTGTTCTGAAAAAAAATTTTAATTTAAATTTAACACAAAGATTAATAATATTTTTATAAATATTTATATTATTTATAATATATATAATTTTTTAAAATATATATATATAAAAATTATTATATATATATATATATAAAAAATATAAAATGTCGTGCCGAATAAGCAACTTGCGATCTTGGCTTTAAAAACAACTTCATCTTGCCCCTATGGAATGTGAAAATTTGTGTAAGCAATAATTTGCCAAAAATCATTCTGAAACCCAACGAAAAAAAATATGTTTTACGTGTTTGTTTGTTTTAAATTACTGTAAAAAAATCTAAAATATTTTATTTGGGTTAGGGTTAATAAATTTTCTTGTTTTAATAAGGTTGGTAAGTTTTCTAAAAATCTTTTTGGGCAAATTAAAAATTTTTCATTAAAATTAAAAAAAAAATATATCTTTAAAGATAAGGAAAATTTTATAAAGGATTATTTTTAAATGAGTTCTTGCTAATGACCCGGTTTTTCAATTTGGCACGCAATTTATAAATATATAATTTTATATATAAATAAATATATTAAAATATATATATATATATATATATATATATATATATTATTTTGGAAAATTTTATAGGGGGTGTTTTTTGTACATACTCAACATTGCATACTACGAGTAAACTCTTTGGGGGGACAAAATTTTGTTTACCGTAGTACCGTGGTCACTTAGGTGGCCCCTCGACCCTCACAAATTTACCATATCTATCCGAGAAACCATAAATTGGGGAAAACCCCCAAGACGGCGCTACTAATTAATTGTGGACTGTAAGATTTTATTTGTTTAACGGAAAGAAGGGGGGGGGGGGAGGTTAACATGGATAAAATCCATAAAGGAAAAACATTTTAATAATCCCACCCCTTTACCAGTATTCTTTGGTGGCATTTATGTGGTGGTCACCCAAAAATATCCAATTAAAAAAATACCTACGGGCCAGTATCGCTGTTTTAACCGAAAGGTTACTTAACTGTGGGGGATTGAGCTCCTTTTTTCCCCATTCCCATCTCATTTTGATGTCCTGCTACACCGACACGGTTCTTATTCCGCAGGACGAGGATTGTTGGTTTGTCGGTTTGAAGTTGGGCTCAAAACTTCCCCCTTTCCCCGGGGCGGAAAAAACGGGGTCTAGCGTGTTCACCGGAGCAAGGCGACTTATTTTACTTCATGCATCTCTTAATTAGTTTTTTTTAAAAATTACAATTTCATTTCCCAAGACGATTTTTTTGCTCCTAATTTTTACCCAAAATTTGAGATCACTCCATTTAAAATCTGAGATTGAGTGTGAATAAACCAAGGTAAAATTTTCCCCCCGGGGCACAGTCCATGGCGACGCACCAGTCACCACCGGGCCTACCCCTTTTTCACTCATTTTACCCTTTTTTTTTCAGGGTCCCCCTAATCAGTTCCCTCATTCCACAGGGAAAAGTTCGAACTTCTTTTTGAAATAGGCCATATTAACCTTAGGCCCCCTGAATGCCCAAATTTTTGGGTTCCATGCTTCCAGCCCCTCACAGTTCAAAACACTGCTGCTTCCTCGTCCCCCTTCACCTATACCCCCCCACATCTGTGCAGGCGCAGCGGGAACCCAGTTTGGTTCATTCAAAAAAACAAAAAAAATTTTGACCCAAATCAAAACATTTAAAAATTATTAGGGACTACGCTTCGGAAAATTTAAAAAATTTTCACTGCGGCCGGGCGTAAGTCGTTGTTAGACGACTTAAATTTCGTCTTCTTTAAAAAGACGTTTTCCCGCCCCCTCCAATTGCGCTGCTGTTTTCCTATGGGTCTTATACAATTTTTTCTTGCATTACTCGGTCTTGTCTTAATATCCCCCGGGACTTTCCCTTTGATTTCCATCTGCATTTATTGAACACCTTTAATTAAGGGAATTAATTTATTAATGGTACGCAAAATTTACCATGACCAACACTTTGCGTTTCTGAAACACCTTGGACTGGGGATAAGAAATACCTTTCCCCAAAGGGCCACAATGTTCGATGTTTTTCATTTTCAATTAAACCCAAAGTCACCTGGTTAAGGGTTTTGTCGGTTTACTGCCTCTGTTCACCACAAAAGGTTCACGTGGTAAGAAATTCTTTGACACATCAACCCAAAGAATAATTTCCATTTAAAACTTGAATTATCCTCAACACGGTCACGTTATTTTAATCCCCATCCTTCCCTCGGATTATCTCATAGATAGGTGAGGCTTCTAACCCTTTGTCCACATATTGGGGGTGGATTCCACGCAGATGTGCTCATGACGACAGAGGGCGATTATTTAACCGATTTCGCCCCCCAAAACCACACTGCACGGATTCCTCCAATTTTAATTTTCTTTCCCGTGTAGCACCTTAGAAGACACTTTTCACGTACCCATCATTCTTTCGTACAGTCCCCCCCGCCCAAGGGGGCTGGGAGAATAAATTTTAGCACACCCCCCGCGGGTCAACAAAGCTGTACATCATCACTCTTATTTTTTTCCATCAAGTGTTAACACCCGCTACAAAAATTTGGTAGCATTATCTGAGATCATAAATCTTGGACGGATCTCCTAGCTGCAAATTTCCGGAACAGCTGTATGAACTGTTCTGCAGACAAGTCCTGAGCCACTTCTAGATGAACAGCCCTAGTAGCTGTACAAGTAAAATAGACATACATACACCTTCAAGGGAACACCATCTGAAGTACCTGTTAAAATGATTGGCCCACTATAGTCCACACGGTCATTTCAATGGTTTTACCAACTGCACGCGTTCTTTGGGCAATGGTGGAGGACCTGGTACATGTAGGTTCTGGCATCCACCCGGCGACATATTACACACGACTTGATAACCCTTTTTACACTTTGCCGTCCTTGTGGAATCCAGAAGGTTTCCCGATACAGTTTAAGGTATCCTTTTACCCCACCGTGCATCACATTATTATGGGCATTAAAGACAATCAAGGTTGTCAGGTGATGAGTTTTGGGCAGCAAGATAGGGTGCTTAGCATATTCCCCCAATTCAGCATTTTGTAACCTGCCTCTGCACCTAATTACATCATCCTCTAAATACAGCCCCAGCTTTTCTATTATTGAGCCTTTCACAATTTTTCCGTCCATCATTAATTTAATCTCATCCCTGTAGGTTTCTTCTTGTACCCTCAGTAGTATATATTGATCGATCTAGGAACACTGCCGGATAATGACCATGGAAAATGCGATAATGATGGGGTTTGCATGACAGGTAATTGTTTAATATGATTAATCATGGCCCTAAGGGGATAGAGAGACTTATTCCTATGCATTAATAAGTAGGTACATAAAGTAGAAAAAGGATTTCGGGTGTGCAGGTGGCAGATTCCGGGATAATGAGGGGTGGAAAAGAATGTGATAATGGGTGGTCTGCATAAAGCAAAAAGGTCCCTGTCAGGGGTTTAAAAGTTTAATATGTTTAATCACCCCCCCCGGGGATAGAAGATTTATTTCTGTGAAATTACTAAGTATAGGAAGGTGGGTTTAATGATCACTTCTAAACACCCAAAACTAAAACACTCTGAAGATGGGAGGGGCCAGTAAAAAAAAGGATTCGGGTTTTTCCCAGGTGGGCGGGAATTCCCGGATAATGGTGGGGGAAAAAAAAAGGGTAAATAAGGGGTTTGGGCTTCTTAAGCCAGGTGTTTGTCGGGGGAACAAGTTTTAATATTTTTTAAACATCCCCCAAGGGGATAGAGGAGAGAGAGGCTTTTTTTCCTGGGAAAATTACAAATTTTAAAGAAGGTAGGGTAAGGGATCACTTTTTGACCCCCCAAAACCCAAAATTCCTCTTTTAGATGGGAGGGACATTTAAAAAAGGAAATTCAGGTGACTGGGTACAACTTACCATCTCCGGGGGGAGCCCCCCCCCCCTTTTCCCCGGGGGGGCGGGCGACTCACTCACCAAATTTAAATTAAACTCTGATAGAGGGGAGAGGCAGTACAAAAAAGGATTCAGGGGGCAGGGGGGGCGGGATTCCCAAGGATAATATGTGGAAAAAAAAAATTTGGGGAAAGGGGGTTTGGGTTTCTTAAATAAGCACAGGTGCTGTCGGGGGTACAAATTTAATATTTTTAAACACCCCCAAGGGGAAAAGAGGAGAGAAAAGGCTTATTTCTGGGGAATTTACTAATTATAAAAAAGGAGGGTAAGATCCCCTTTTGACTCCCCAAAACTAAATTAAATCTGATAGATGGGAGAGACAGAAAAAAGGGGTTCATTTAACTGGGGTACAAGTTCCCACCCCGGGGGGGAAGTCCCCCCCCCCCCCCCCCCCCCCCCTTTCCCCGGGGCCCGGGCAAACTCACTGACGCAAAACTGTTGCTACTTCACAACAAAAATGGCGGGGTTTTAAAGAACGCGGTTTATGGAGGGCTAGCTGGTCCCCCGGGGGAGTGTTGTTTCGCCCCGCCGTTTAACCTCAGAAAAAAAAAAAAAAAAAGGTTTTTTTTCCCCGGGTATTTACGGTTTGGTGTTTTTTTCTTGCCAGCTGCTAGATTTTTCCCCAGGTGGGGGGGGCTTTTTAAGCAGTGAGAGGGGGCCTTTTCGGGGAAAAACCTTTGGTGCGAAAAGGCTTTATGGGAATTTTTTGGACATATACTTTTTCCCTCTCGGGAGGGGGGGAGAGGTTTAAAAGTGGTGCGATATTGTTTATATATAAAATATATATATATAAAATTAATAAATATGTTTGGGATTTGAGAAAGATAGAAATTTTATATTTTATATGTAAATAAAAATGGGATTTTGGTCAAAATTTTTATTAATTAAATAAAAAAGGGGCCCAAAAGCTGGGGCAAATTTTTTTTAAGCGCGAGCAAAGGGGCAAAACCGGGTGCGAGTTTTACGGGTTTTAGCCCTGAATGTTTTGGCGCCCCCTCCTGTTAAATTTCTTTTATTTTAAAACCCTCCCCTCAAAAATTTTTTTCCCTTTTTCAGGTAAAACCCATCTTCTTGCCGTCTTTACCCTTCTGACGGTTTTCCCCCCTTTTGCGGGCTTATTTGCGTCTCCAGCATTTACTTTTAAACGTGGGGGGTTTTCCCTTTTTCCCTTCTCCGACGCCCGTCAGGGTGCGCTTCAAGGTCGCCCGGGTTTTTTTCACCCACCTGAGCGGCATGACCTCAACAGAGTCTTCGCGGGAGCAGTGAGCGTAGAGAGGGTCCAAAAACCGAGGTCATCAGACTGCCAATGAGGGAAGGCTCTGCTTTATCGTTGTCGAAAATCGGGTTTTCTTTCTTAAATAGGCTCCTCTATATCAATAAACTGATCCCATCTTCCACGGGCCCTGTAAGCCCATAAAGAGAACTTTTTACACTTTCAAATAAAGGGAGGGGGGACATTTTAAATCTCCAAAGGGGGAACATAAAAAAGGGACATCCCCTTTTTCTGGGGAAGCCCTTTTGTTTTGCTTTTCCCTGCTTTTCCATCACAATGACCCCCGCTTAGGGTTAAACCCCGGTGTTTTCCCTTTCCCCCTTTCCCAACCCCAAACCAGCCGAAAAAATCAAAATTTTAAACAAATTTGAGGGCCCAGTGAAAACTTTTTTGAGAAAAAAAAAGGAGACCCCAACTTTAAAATTTTATTAGCCCTTGCGCCGTTTTTTTTTCTTTAAATTTTTAAAAAAAGAGAAGTACCCAAAATCTACCAGCCGTTTAAAATCAAAAACTTTACAAAATTCTGATTTGGTGCTGTAAAAACTGTTAAAAAAAGAGACTCAATTTTAAAAAATTATTAAAAAGCCCTCTTGCCCCCTTTTGGGTTTTCGTTAATTTTTAAAAAGAGAAGTTTTTAGCAAAAAAAAAAATGCCCTCGCTTCCCCAGAATCGGAAAAATTTGCCTGCTTCCTTCCCATGATGAAGTAAAAGGCTATGGAAAAGGTCACCCTCAATCTTTTGCGGAAACTCAGTTTAAAGGGGGGTTTATATACAACTCAGAGAGGGCCTTTACCACCCCAGGAGGGGAAATTTTGGGGGGTTTCTCGTAAAGAGGTACCTTCCTCAAAAAGGGGGGGAAAACAAAAAAGTTTAACCTTGTCTACTTGGGCAAAATTTTTTTTTTCACAAGGGGGTAACTTTTTTAAAATTCTCTTAGCATTTTGCCTATCATTTAAATTTTCATTGAAAAAAAGCGATTTTTTCCGAGAAATTTTTTTTAAAAAATTTTTAAACCCTTTTTCAAAACCCCCAAAAGGGTTTTTTGTTTTTAAGAATAAAAATCAAAAACATATAGACCGAAAAGTGAGTAAAAAAATCAATTTTTTGTTTCTGTGGATAAACGTTTATAAATTTTAAAATTTTTTTTTATTTTAAAAAAATTTTTTTTAAATTTTTTCCATAATTCTAATGGTTTTTTCCCGTAACTGTCAAAAAAAGAAGGATAGCCCTATTTTTCTTGCCCAAAAGAGAAGAAAAAAAAAAAATGCCCATTACTTTTGAGCTGTAAAAGGAAAATTTTTACTTACAAGCACTATGGGAATGCTGGGGGATATTCATCAAATCTTATTTCTGTAGAGCGTCTATAGGAAAAAGCCAATAAAATGTGTTTTTTTTTCCCTAGGGGGGGAAATTTAAAAACTATTTTTTTTTTTTCGGGCGCAATTAATTTTTTTTTTATGCTCCACATCACAATGAAAAGTTTTATTCTGGTCAAATGGTTTAAAAAAACCTTGGTCTGAGCAAAAATTTAAAACCCCTTTAAATTTTGAGGGGCGGGCTTGGGAGAACTTTTAAATTCCCAATTCCTCAATTTAAACCAATTTTTAAAATGGGGAAAGGCTCTTCCATTTGGGCTGTCGGTTAAATTGAAAATTTTGATGTTTCGCCCGGAGGCGGATTCATGGGTTTTTTAAATTTTCTTCCTCAATCCCCGGGATTTAAATTTGCCTCATAAAAATAATTTACTTAATAAATGGGGGAAATCACTGTTTTATGCGATAAACTGTATTATTTTAATACTTACAGATAAAGGGCTAGATCCCCTGCTCAAAATATAGGCCATTCTCCCTTATTTTTTCCCCGCATGGGCCCTTGTCTTGGGCAAAATTACCCGGGAAAATTTTTTGGGGGAATTACTTTACCCCGGGGCGTCTTTTTGGGGGGCCCTCTTTTTGATTTTAAACCCTGTACATTTTTTTACTTAGAGTGCGTTTAAAAGTAAAATTACCCGGGTTTTGCTTCTAAGGCAAAGAGATTTTTCCCAAGGGCCAATAAGCTAAAGTATATGGGTTTACTCTATTAACCCAAAGTTTAGCGTAATTAATATGGGGGGGGGGTATGTGCGGGGCTTAATCGCCTGTTTTCAGAGTCCACGTTTTGAGGGATAATTAACCCCTAATTTTTAAACCCATATTGCCCAAGCCGATTTTTTGGTCCCAAGTGGATTTGCCCAGGGGCCCAAGGGGAAAAAACAAGATTTTAGGTTTTGCCCTTTTTTCTTTATCATTCTTTTTTTCAGTATCTGTGGTTCTTTTGCCGATGTGCGGGCGAAAAATAGGCTGTATCAAACAATTTAGTTTTTTCCTTCTCCCCCTTTTTAAAAATTCGGGCAAGGTTCCCCCCATCGGGCGTTTCTGGGCAATGGTTTCCCGTTTTACTGAGCTGCAGATTTTAAATTAATGACCAGAATTAAAATTTTAAATTTTGATTCCGTTATTTGCTCCCCCGGGAAACACGGACATTTTTAAAATTTAAAGTTTTGGAAAAATCCATTGATGAGGGGCAATTTTGTTTTTTTCCCCCCCTATTTGGATTTTCCCCCATGGGGCCTTTGTTAGAGTCACCCCAAATTTTCTAAAACTTTTTTGCCTAAATCAAAAATGCCCCGGAACTCCAGGAATTCTAAATTCTAGAAAATTATCTTTTATTTTTTGAAAAGAGGAAGGTTTACGGGTTTAAGTATAAAAAATTGATTTGCGAGCTAGGGAACTCTAAAATTGTCTAAACCCTAGCGGCCCGGGGGGAATTTTTGTTTAATAAAGCTGGAAAAAATAATCATTTTAAGGGGAATTTTGAGTCCACGGGTTTTCACCCCCCGACACCCCGCCATGGCTAAAAGCGACTGTTTTTTAGAGGAGGAATAAAATCCTTTTTTATAAGCAACTCGGCTTCCTTTCCGGCGTTTATTTATTTGCATTTATTAAATTTTACCCGGCGCTTAGTCACCCTGCTTACCCCGGCCCCCCCCGTAAAAACCATTTTTTTGGCGACCCCTTTTTAAAAGCAATTTTTCCCCGTGAGATTTAAGACAGCTTTCTTTGTCTTTTTTTTCCCAGACTGATAATAAATCGAGCTTTTTTTAGAAACCAAATCTACTGAAACTTGGTGCAGCCACTCGGGAAAAAAAAAAGGTAAAGCTCTTTTATTTTGGCCCGCTAAACCCGGGAAAAAAATCCCCCACCTCGGCTCGAAGGTTTGGGGTAAAAATTTTTGGGAAAATATCCCCCAGGCCACCCCCCACCCTTGGAGGGTTTTGGGGAAATAAACCCCAAAATTTCCCTCCCTCAAAAGGGCACTTGAAAGGGTACACGCATTTTTTGGGGTTAGAAAACAAAAAACCTTTTTTAACCCCGATTTTTGGTTCTATTTTTCGGTCTTCCCAGGGAAAAAACTAGGGTTATTTGGAAAATGCCCGGGTTTTTTTAAAAAGACATTTTTCAAACCAAAACTGATCTGTCATTTTGATAGAAATTTTTTTTAATTTTTATTTTCGAAATAGATTTGTACATCAAAGGGAAGACATTTTGAAAAACTCTCCTAAAAGGGGAAAAAGCTCCAGAAAAATTGACTAACTGACTCCCGGGTATATTTGCGGTTCCCCAATATCACTTTTTAAAAAAAAACATAATAAACCCCGGGAGGGATCAGGCCTTGAATAAAAGGAAATCGTTTTGGGGAAGGGGGGTTTCCCCCTCGGGGGGGTCCACTACAAAATTTAAAATAATTTTTTTTCAGCGCTGTTTAACCCCCAAAGCACCCGGCTATTCTGGGTTTTTAAATTGACCTTTAAATAAAGTGGCAGCATTTTTTTTTTTCCCCTTTAAAGGTTCGCGATCTCGTGGGAAACAAAAAACCCCCCAAATTTTCCGACACCCAAAATTTGGGAGTATTTTCCCCTTTCGGGAAATGTCCCGAAAAAATTTTTCTAAAGGCTTTTTTTAAATCTGCTGTTAGCTGTCGTTTAATTTTCTTAAAATAATAGGGCTGGCATCTGTCGATAACACATCTTTTTTTGGGTAGAAATTTGATGGACTATTTCTTTCTGTATTTATTCCTGTTTCAGTAATGTGATTTTGTAAAAAGTCAATCCCGCTTTTGGGCCCATCGCCCTCTTTTTTAAAAACATTAAATTTTTTTTTTGGGTTTACAAAACTTTAAAGCAATGCTTTTTCCCGTATTTTCAAGGATGGATTTAAAGGTTTTTGCGGGTAATTTATATTTTAAAAGGGGCCGAAGCTTTTTTATTGTCAAAAATGTCAATATTTTCAAAACCGTAAAATTTTTTTTTAAATTTTTTCCCCCGGGCCCCCCTCTGCCCAAAATGTTGGGGGAAACAGAAAACAGAAGAGGCAAATAAAAAAATATAGACCATTAAAAATTTTTTTTTTAAAAAGGCTTAAAAAAAAATTTTTATTTTTAAAAGAGTTTACATTTTTATTTTTTTTTTGTTAAAACGAAATTTAAAAGGAAAAAAAATTTTCCCATCATGTGCTTTTCTTTTGGGCGTTTTCCGCTTTAAAGTGCCCGACCCCAACAGGAAAGTCCTTTCACGTTGCCACGTCTCTTTTTAGTTCCAATCCCCCCGGGCTGGTCCGACGTCTGCACCCCCGGGCCGCCGCTGCTGCAGTGCTCCCCGGGGTTGCCCGGGGCCCGCCACCGGCACGCTCCCACCGTGATGCTGCCAGTGCCTTGCTTCCCCCCCACAGACAGCTTTAATTTTTTTTTTTCCCCCCCTCTAGACTTGGGGGAGGCGCCCCCTTTAAATTTTCCCACCTCATTTGGTTATTTTGGGTTACTGCCAAGTAGGGCTCACTGACGGTACGACCCAAAGCATGCCCCGGGTTTTTCCCCGTTTCAGTAATATGCCCTTAAAAATAGGGTTAATGAGAGGGAGAAAATTTTTTTGTGCCATTCATGGCCCCCGTTTTTCCCCTCTTTCCCAAATTTTACGGGGGTTTAAAATTACCCGTTTGATGTTGCCATTGGTTTTATCATTTGCCCGCCCCCCGGGGGGCACCCAGAATAATTTAAAAAAAATTCGCCCGATTTTGTTCCGTGTCCTTGCTAAAAACCGCGTACAAAAAGCGTGTCGGACTACGCTTTTTTTTGGGCTGTTGCGAAAATTTCTTTCCCTTTTCAAAAACAAGACCTCTGAGAAACTGACATATTAGGCTCCAAGGTGGGGCCTTAAAAAATCCCCCGGGGCCTGCCCATAAAGGGGGGGTTTGGTGAAATGGGGGGGGTGATTTTAGGAAAATTTTTCCCCCGGGTTGGTCCCCCAAATCGCGGCTAGGCCGGTTAAACCGGGGGTTTTAGCGATTTTCGTAAATTTTTTGGAAAAAAAAGGAAATTTTTTTCCCAGAGTAAAAGCCCGGCCGAAGGGGCGAGCAAAAAGAGCGTTGGGGGGAATACATGATAAAAAATTCCCCATATTCCAGGAATTCTTAACCCGTTTTTCCCCCCGACTTTTTACGGGAAATTTATTTCCTTTTCTTGCCCAAAATTGGGTTCCCTTTAAAAGAGTCCCCGCTGGGGGAGTGAAAAGGAAAATGTTTTTCGGCAGGGGTCGGCGGCAGGGTTTAAAAAAACCGCCTGCAGTAGCCCCCCCACTCCGGGGGTTTTGGGTTTTTTGGTGGGGGTTTGGGGGGCCCTTTCCCCTAGGCAAAATTCGCCTAAGGTGCTTATTTCAAGCTTTGGCCCCCCTTAAAAATTTCTATAATATCCCGGAAATCAGGCGTAATAATATTCTAAGCGTTGTTTTCAGCACGCCCAGTTCTTTCTGATTAAAATTGTCATAAAATTTTTTTTTTCAATTTAAATAAAAAGGTTTTAGAAAAATCTGGTAAAGGGGAAATTTTGACTTTGAAGGTTTGGGAGGTTTGCCAAAAATTTGTATCACACGAGTTTTTGTAACACCCCTTGACTGATAAATCTTTCGTCTTGACGTTAATTAAAATTAATTTTTCGAAAAAAAGGGGGGTCCTTTTCCCCTTTCTTCATTAAAGGGGAAGTTAATTCTCTGGGGATAATCAACTGAGGGCTGGGTTCCAAATTTTTTTTTTTTTTATAAATTAGCCCTTCGAAAAGGGAAAACTTTTTTGTTTTAAATCCTTCCCGGGTATTTATTTAAAGCGGGCAAAGCTTTCCCTCTCGATTTATGAAAGCTTAAATTTCAATAGGTAGCCAAGGGGTTTTTTTTTTTCCGCGGTTTTTTTTTAACAAAAAAAAACCGCCAAAAAATTTTTTTTCCCGGGCCTTGTGATTTTTTTAAAAAATCTTGGCTAAAAATTTAAAAAGGGCCCTCACTAATTCCCCTACAAGGGGCCCAAAAGTTTTTTATCGATGTACGCCCCGATGTTGGGTAAAAGATTTAATGATTTGTAAGGTTTAAAATTTATGGTATGGGGGAATAAAAAACCTCTTTTTCCCCAAACCGAATGAAAGAATTTTTTTGGAAATAGATTTAGCATAGTTTGCGTTTGGAAAACTTTTTCCTTCGTGAAATACAGATCAATTATTTCTTTTAAAATTTGGGGGGGAATTTCCACAGGCGGAAAAAAGACTAAAGGGTTTTTTTTTTTGAAAATTAAAGAAAAAAGTTTTTCCCCGGCCCCGGATTTAAATTTAATTTGGGGAAAAAATTTTTTTTCCTGTTCGGATTTTTTTTTTTTTATCTTAACTCCTCGCGGGCAACTCCCCGCGGGCCCCGGCCCCCCCAAACCGCACCCGGCCAGCCCGCCCCACTGGCCCTGCCCCCCCGGGCGGAAATTACGGGCCGAGCGATTTTAAAATTTTTTTTTTTTTTTTTTTAATTGGGGGACTCGCCGTTTTAAACAAAAAACTGGGGGGGTTCCCCGCTTTGGGTGCGGGTGGTAGCCCGAAGCGGAAATTTTCCCTTATGAGGGCGGGTTGCTAGGTGGGGCAGGAGCTGACCTTCTAATCCATTTTTTTGGGGCCCTGGTTTAAATTTTCCCACTCTCAAAAGAGGGGGAAAATTTCCCTTTTCCTACCGCCATAGTGGTGGTTGCAGTGCTTTTTGCAAGGGGGGGGGAAAAATGGAGATTCGCGCTTAGGATTGTGTAAGATATTTGTTCCTTTTTAAAAAATTTTTTCCCGGCTTTTTACCCCGGGGATAAGACAAAATTCCTTTAAACCAACCCCCTTTCGTTTAATTTTTTAAACTTTATAAAACTATAATAAACCGAGTGCCCAAGGAAAAGGGGGTATTTAAATGGCCCCTCCACGCTTCGAAAAAAAGAATATTTTTTTTTTAAAAAGTAAGTTCGTTTAGGGGAAAACGGGGGGAAAAATGTCCCCCTCTAAACTTCTTTAATTTTCCCTAAAAATTTAGTCGGTTCTACTTTAAGTTTTTTTAAAAGGAAAATTATTAAATATTCGAAGGGAAATTTAATTTTTTTTTTTTTTAATTCCTTAATAAACGGATTGCTGCTTTACCCGGGAATTTTTGTTTAAAAAATTAAAAAGGGCTTGTGTTGCAGCTAGGGGTTCCCCCTGTCTAAAATTTTTGGGCAGGGCCCTTTCTCGTGCACCCGCTATCTGCCCCTTGGGGGGAAAACCCCAAACCCACTCCCCCAGATATTCTTTTCTGCCGTCAGTTTTTTTCTTCTCCGTCTCAATATTTTAAGGGGGAAAAAAAAAAAATTCAGGTAGAGATTTTTTTCCCTATTAATTCCTGAGCGTAAAATTCCCCCCGAGTATTTTTTCCCCCGCTCGGGTCGAAAAGGAATTTTGGGGGGGGATTATTTGGGAAAATTAAATAAACCCGGGATTTTTTAAAAATTTCCCTTCCCGGTGTTTTGAGGCCAAAAACCCCTTTTTGTAAAAACCCCCCCGGGGTGCCAAAGGTTTAAATCCCACAATGCGCCCCCAGGAGTCGTCGGGGATATTCGAGGCGAGGGAGGACGGGAAATTTAAAAAAACATTACCCCCAAAACGCCGACAAAATGTCTCGAGGAAACTCGGGGAAATGCCTTGTTGGGGGGTTTTTGGGACCTTTCTTGAAAGAGGAGGAGGATTTGAGTTGAAAAGGTTTCAAAAAAGGTGGGTAAAACCTCTATATATTTTAAAAAAATTTGTTAAAATTTCATTAGGGGTTTAGATTCTTTGCTTAACGTGGGGAAAAAGGCTCTTTCCCGCAAATTCCCAGCCTTTATTGTCCGAGAAGGAACGTAAAAATTTAATATTTTTTTTTTTTAGGTAATTCAAAAAGAGGACGGTTTAATAAAACTGGGCCCCCCTTTTCCCGGGTTTTGAAATCTCAAAAAATTAGGGAAAGGGGGGGGGTTTTTTCCTAAAAATTTTTGAAAAAGGCTTTAAAAAAGACGCTTTTTGGTTTTTTGACTAGGCCTTTCCCCCTTTTCTTAACCTTTGAAAAGACATTATGCATAACAAATTTTTTTTAAAATGCCACCATTGGGGGAAGAAAAAAAGCCCAATGTCCGCCAAGTCGCAGGTGAGTAAAGCGAGGGGAAAGCGGCTTGATTTTCCGTCTGGGAAATGGGCAGAGGCTGAAATTTTTGCAAAGAAATAGGCCCCTGAAAAGAGAAAATCTACAAAGCTTTTATAAGAAATGAGGCTTTTTTCCCCCCAAGCGGCTTAAAAAGTTTTTTTAAAAACATTCCAAAGAAAAGGGCCCCCGGGCTATTCCCGCCCTTAATACTTTTTCTAGAATTTTTTTTTTTTGGGGAATTTTAAAAGGCCCTTTTTTGTTTTTACCACCGGTATAACAGTTTCAAAGTTGCCCTTTTCCCGGAAATTGAAGCTTCGTAATTTTTTTCCTCTGGAGCGGTTAAATAAACCAAAAGTACCCGTATTTTTCCGCGTGCGTGACGATATATCTCAACAAATTTCGGGGAAGATTTTTTTCCAAAAATTTTGGGTCGCCCGAACATTCCAACTGAGACAGATCCGTTGTTTTAAAAAAAATTTGATACAATTTAAAGCGTGATCGTGCGAGCGTATTTTCCTTGTGGAAAAAATTTTGGGGAATTAAAATTTTACGGTTTTAATTTCCCTCGTGTTTTCCCCCCTAGAAAAAAATTTGGGCTTAAAAAAAATCACTCTTAACTGTTCATTAAAAAAGGTAAATCAATTATATACAAAAGCTTTTGTCTGTCTAAAGGGGGAATTTTGGAAATCCGAGGGTTTTTTGGAATTTTAAAAAAAATTTTGATTTTCTCACTAAGAGAGGTTTTTGTTTCAAAGGGGTGAGTTTTATAACCCAAAGGGGGAAATTTTTTATTCTCGCTAAAAAACCCGGGCAAAATTTTTTTACAAAAACGCTCCCACTAGCCCTGCTCTTGCCTGCCCCGTTTTAAAACCCACAACAAGAAATTTTGCAGCCTCTCTGAAAATATTCAACTCTTCCTCGGGTAAAGGTACAGCCTTGTCCCTTCCCATCTAAAAATGACCCTTTTTGGGAAGAAACATCTTATATAAAAAACATTTCTTTTTTAGTTCAAAGAAAGGGGGGAGGGGGGGGGGAAAGTTTACCCCAAAGATAAAAGGGATAAAAATTGGCAAAAAGGGCCTTTCCCCCGCCAAAAACCCCCATAGAAAAAAAGCCCGCCCGACGGAAAGGGGTGTCTGGATATTACCGTTTTCAAAAACCTTCCCAACGCCGGGTTTGGTGGGGGTCGAATGGGGGCCCAACGAAAAAGGAGAAGCGGCCCCCCCAATTTTTCTGCCGGTGTTTGCCTATTTTTTTTTATTTTGGGGAAAAAAATATTTTTAATTATTTTTAAAAGAATTTTTATTTTTGGGCCCAAGGCCCATTTTTTAAAAATTTAAAATTAATTTAAAATCTTTCCCCCCCTCCCGGTTTTAATAAAAAGGGGAAAATTTTCACATAAACTTGGCAAATTAAGTAATCCCCCCCTACTTGCCCGGTCTAATTTTTTATTTTTTCGTTGGGGAAAAAGATTTCCCTTCCCCAGTTTTTATCCCTCTTCTTTATTGACAATAAGAAATCTTTTTTTTAGTTTATATTTATAATATTTTGCCCTTGCAGGGTTTTTGTTTAAAAGATTCGGGGGGAAAAAATAGAGGGGAAAACTGATTTTAAAAACTGAAACCTCTATTTTGGGGGGAAAATTAAAGCTTTTTTGAGCACGCAAACCCTAAAAGCGTGGCTAAAAATTTCCCCAAAACCTTTTCCCGTCTAGGGCGAAAGGTGCCCCTTCCCGCTCCCAAGAAAGTTCCCCCCTTAGATTAGACTTTTTAAAAATTCTCTATCTGGGGGAAAATTTAAAATATTATCTATAATTTAAATAATTTTGGGGGAAATATGGGGTTGAAGTTTGTTTTTAACAGTAGGGACAGTCCCCCCCAACCCGGGGGGAAAAAAAAAAGAGGGGGGCCCAATTTTGGGGGGCGAAAAAAAACCCCATATTTTGGCAGCTCACAACATTTTTCCTCCTGTAGTTTTGGGGGCACCCGTTTGTTTGGCGAATGTAAAGCTAAATCGCAGGAGTTTGGTGACAGGTGGGAAACCCGGGTTTAATTTGCTTTTAATTGATGTTTTTTTTAAAACCCGACAATTTTAAATTTAATGAAATAAGTTTTGACCTAATAATTTTTTTTCCAACTTTGGGGCGGGGAAAAATATTTCCAAAGCAGATGATCCGGGGGGGGGGCCCAAAAAAGAAAGAGGTCAGCGCTCTTTTCTTTAAACAATTATTTTTATTAAAGTCAAAAAAAATTTTAAGATATGTTTAAAAAAGAAACTCACTAACAAGGAAAAAAAAATCATTTTTGAACCCCCCATATATTCCCTTTTAAATTTCCTTTCTTCCCAGGTTTTTTTAAATTTAAAAAAGTAACATTTTTTTAAAAGATTGCCCAGAAAATTTAATTAGTTTTAGTATGGCTCTAAAAAAAAAATAATAATAAAAAACTTTCTCTAATTATATTATGCAGATCAGTCTGTGGGTTCCCCCCATGAAAACCTTTAAGTTAAAAACTCCCCCCAAGAGCAAGTTGAAACCATTTCCGGGGCCCAGTGGATGGAGACCCAACCCGCCCCAAATGACAACTCCCTTTTCCAAAGGGTCATTACTACTCTTTTTTTGGGTTTCCCCCCTTCTTTAATCGAAGGTTTTACTTCGGTTTAAAAAAAAAAATTTTTTTCAGATGAAAGGAAAAAATTTTTAAAGGGAGACGTTCCATTTCCCGAGGAACCACAATTACGAGTCCCGGGCGGAAAGTTTTCAAGGGGCACTTCGGAAAAAAATAATTTAATTTTCCGCCCCTCATAAACCGACCCCATATTTTTTTCTTCCCGTCCTTCCCCCAACCAACCCTTTATGAGGCACATATTTTCAGTTTTTCCCCTGTTTCTATCGGAAAGAACACTTTATGAAAATTCTCTTTTGGATTTAAAGCCGAAAAAAAGCCCTTTTTTTTGCGCAGACGGGCGTCTGGGAGAGGGGTGACTTTTTCCCCCTGACATTATAAAAACTTTTCCCCCCCCAACTAGTTAAAAAGAGTTTTTTATCTCGGCTCTTAAAGGTCATGGAGGGAGTACCTTACAATTTCATTAGAAAATGAAATTTTATCGGGGAGGGGGTCAGGCTTCATACTAGATTATTTAAGGGTTTTTATATTTTAATATGCAAGAATGGGAGGGGCGGGGGATACCTGGGGGGAAAATTTTAGAATTTTCCCACATCTTTACGGGGAAAAAATCAGATATTTAACCCGAGAGGGGGTAAAAAAAAAGCTGTTTTATTTTAATGTTCTGGCGGCCCCTTTTTTTGTCGTAAATTGGCTGGGGCTGGTTTAAAATCGAAAAATATTTATTAATTTTTGATAGCCTTCCAAAAAATTTGTCAATTACTCGCGAGGTTACCCCCTCCCTGTCCAGGGGTTTAAATTAACCACAAAAATCGAGTCTGACAACAAAATTTTCAAAAATTTTTTTTTCTTTAAATTTTTCATTGGGAAGGGACCATCATGCCCACTTTATGTCGTGGGGAGTAATAAAAAATTCACTTTTAGTTTGTGGCCCCCCGTTATTGTTGGGAAAGACTCATGTACTTTTTAAAAACCAATTTAAAACCCCTTTCCCGAAATATTTTTGAATTTTTTTACAGGAAAAAATTCCCAAAAAAGCCCCTTTTTGCTTGAATTGTTTTTTAAGTGAATATAGTGACATTTTCAACTAAAAAACCCCACTTTTTTAATTCATGCGAAACCAACAAAAGTTGATTTTTCCCCCCAGGGTGGAAGCGTTTTTAAATTTTAAAAAAAACTCACAAAGGGTTTTTTTTCCCCCATTAAAAACGCCTTTGTTGGAAAATTTAGGGAAACTTACCCCCTTTAAACGAAAAACCCGAGGGGTTAAAAAAAAGGGAAAAAACACGAGCAATGGGTTAATTTGGGAATTTATGATAACCCCCCGAAATCCCAAAAGATAATACCCCCGGGGGGAACCCTTAAATCCACCCCATAAGGACTTTGGCTTCCATGTAATTAAAAAAGATTAAAAAACCCCCGTAACCCTTCAAAAGACCAGGGAGCAGCATAAAAAATTTTGCCAAAAAAGAAGAAAATGCAAATTTTGTCATCAGGACTTTACTCTTACCAAAAACCCAAAAAAGAGGCAAAACATGACCATCTAAAACCTAAGGGTAAATTTTTTAGGAAAAGGCACTCTGCAATAATTGCAATTTGAAAAAAAAAAAAAAATTCCCGGTAAATTTTTTGCCCGTTATTAAAATTAAAAACCTATCTTTTGATATGGGGTTTGAAAAATTAAAGAACTAAGTGTTAAACCCCAATCAATGTTTTAATGAAACAAAAGGGAAAATTTTAAAAATTTTTAAAAGTAAAATAAAAAGACTACGTTTTCCCCTTAATTAAACCCCGCCCTTTTTGTCCGCTGGTTTTTGGGTATTTTGGCTCCCGGCGCAAAAATTTTCTTCAAAAAACAAAACCCCCCTTTTTAAATTTTACTTGGAAAAGGGAGGGATAAAGTTTTTTTATCCCCCCCCCCCCTTCCCCCCCCCCAAAAAATTGGGGAAACTTAAAAAACCGGAAAAAAAGTGTTTCCCCTTAGAATATTGGGAGCTCCCCAGAAAGGGTTGAAGAGAAGACTTTTAAACCCCCCCCAAAAAAACCCCCTTTCAAAAGTTCTCTGTCTAAGAAACATTTTTAGCCCAAAAAGAATTTTGATCATGCTCAAACTGGTTTGGGGGGAAACAGCTTTTCAAATCTTGGGGGACTACCCCCCGTATATCTCCCGCTGGATGTGGGGCTTCTGGCTGACATATTCCCCCTTTGCATAGGGATTATTATTTCAACATCAAAATCCCAGATGTTGTTCACCATGTTTCTTTTTCCCCGGTTTCCCTTTTCCTTTTTAAAAACCTTTTTTAAATTCCCTTTTCCCTTTTTTCCCTCGTTTTCCGGTTTTTCCCCCTTGTTTACCCTTTTCCCCCCTCCAGTTTTTTTTCCCTTTTTTCTTGTTAATAAAATTTTTTCATCTTTTTTAATTTTCCCTTTATTTCTTCCCTACCCCCCCGGGGGTTTAAACCCCACGGAAACCTTCAAAAACCCCAAAAAAGGGGAATTGTTTTTCTATTGGAGCTTTAAAAAAAAAAATTTAAGACTTAAAAAAATTCGGCTTCTTATAATATCACTCTTTTGGGGGAATTTTTTCCCCGGGGGGGTTTTTCTTGCTAAAGGATGGGGGAAAAAAGGGGCTCATCAAAACCCGATTTTCCCCTTTTGATGAAAAACTTAGTAAGAAAAAATATTTGGGTATCCCCGTAATTTTTAAAAATAAACCCCCCTTTTTAAAATTTTTTTTTAATTACGTGGGGGGAAACCATTCCCCCAAAGGGGAAATACCTAAAACCCCGGGCCCCCCCTTCCCTTTTTTGGGGGAAAGGGGCCCCAAACGGAAAAATTCCCCCTTACAAATGGGAATTTTCCCCCAAAAAAACTCCCCAAAAAAAGGAGGCCGCAAAAAGGGAGGGATGGGGATGCGGAATTTAAATTTTCCCCCCCCCCATTCGGCAAACTTTTTTTTTAATCCATTTAAAATAAAAACCCAAAAAAAACCCAAACCCAAAAAACCTAAACCTTTTTCCAAAAAATAGTGACTTTTAAAAAGGTTTTTGGGTTCAAAAACACAAAATTTTTCGACCAGACCCAAAAACCCCAAAACCAAAAAAGGCCCCCCCGCAAACTTTCCCAATTTCGACCCGAGTTCCAAAAAAAAAAAAAAAAAACTAATTTTTTTTAAACCCAACCCCCTCCCTTTTTCCAACCCCCAAAAACCTTCGATTAAAACCCCCTAAAACCCCCCCCTTAAATATCACCTTTTTCCCCCAAACCCCCCCCCCGCAACCCCCCCAAAAAATCCCCCCCCCCCCCCTTTTGGGGGCCCCCCCCCCCGAAAACCCCCCCCATTAAACCCCCCAAAATTTTCACCAAGCCCCCCCCCAAAAATAACAACCCCAATCGCCCCCCCCCAAAAAATTCCCCACCGAAAACAACATTTTTTAAAACCCATAAAAAAAAAATTTGGGGTTCCCCCCCAAGACCAATAAACATTCCTTTTTTTTTCCAAATAGGGAAAAAATTAGAAAATTTTAAAAGGCCGGGGAATAAATTCCCCCAAAGGAAAAAAGGGGTTTGTTCAATTTGAAAAGATAAGGGGCCCTTTTAAAATTCGAAGCCCTTTATTTAAAATTATTTTTCCAATTTCCGATTGGCGGAAACAAAGTTAAATTAAAAATTTTAAATAAAAAAAAAACAAAAAAAAGAAACTAATAACAAGTACGGGGGGAAAAGGGGGGGGAAATAAGGGGAAAAAGAATGGAAGAGTGGGGAAAAATTGAAAAAATTTTCCAAAAAAAAAAACCAAAGGATTTTATTCCCCGGGGCGCCCCGGGCGCCCCCGGGGATAAAACTTCCCCCCCCCCTAAATTTTAACTTTAAAACCCAAGAAACCAAAAAAAAACGAAATTAAATATAAAATTTTTCCAAAAAATTTTTTTTTCCATTTTAAAAAATTAAGGTTATTAAAACCCCAAACCCCATTTTCCCCCTGCCCCGGGGGGAAACCACCCTTAACCCCCAAGAAACAGGGACCCCCCAACCCCACAGAAGCCCCTAAAAAGAATTTTTTTTTAACCCCCCCCCTCTCCCCCTCCCTTACCCCTTTTTAAAAATTAGGGGCACCCGAAAAAACAACCCCCCCCCCCTTTCCCCACCAAAAGCCCCAACCCGGGGAAAAATAACCCCTAAAAACCCAACCCTTCCAACCCAATTTCCCCGGTTTTTTTTAAAATTTTAAAACCCCCCCGAAAAACCCCCCATTTTTAAACCTTCCCCCCTTTATATTTTTTCCCCCCCCTTTTTTTTGGTTTTCCCCCCCCCCCTTTTATCCCCCCCCCCGGAAAATTCCGGTTCCTCCCCGGGCCCCCCCCCCCACCCTTCGGCCCCTTGGGCCCCCCCCCCCCTCCCAAATTTTTCCCCCCCCCCCCCCCCCCCGTTTTTTTCCCCCTTAAAAAAACCCAGCCCCCAAAAAATGTTGTTGTTTTTGTTTTTTTTTTTTTTTTTTGTTGAAAAGGTTTTTTTAAAAAAAAAAACCCCCCAAAAGGTTCGCGGGTTTCCAAAAATGAAAAAAAGGTTTTTTGCCCCCCCCCCCGGCCCCCGGGAAAGGCCCCCCGGGGGGGGGAAAAAACTCACCCCCCCAAAGGAAGAAAAAAAGGTAAAAGCCCCCCCCCCCCCCCCCTTGTAAAAAAAAAAACCCCCGTTTAAAAAAAAACCCCCCGGAAAATCCCCCCCTTTTACCCTTTTTTTTCCTTTTCCCAAAAACTTTTTTCAAAAAAAAAGGGGGGAAAAATTTTTTAGGGTTTTTTGGGCCCCCTTTTCAAAAGGTTTATCCCCCCTTAAACCCCCCCTTACCCCCCCCCCCCCTTTTTAAAATTTTATAATTTAGGGGGGAATTAAAAACCCCCCAAAAGGGGGAAAAAAAAAAAAAGGGCCTCCCCCCCCCCCCCCCCCCCCCCCCCCTCCCCCCCTCTCTATTCCCCCCCCCCCCCTTGGGGGGAAAAAAGTTTTTAAAAACCAAAAAATTTAAAATCCATTGTAAAAAAACCCCTTTACAGGCCTTTCAAAAAATGAAAAACCCTTAAAAGAAAAAAAAACCCAAAAACCCAAAAAAAATTAATTTTTACATTCCCCCCCTTTTCCCAAACCTCATTGGGTCTCTGGGGGAAAATCCCCCCGGCCCCCCCCTGCCAACCCCCTGAAAATTCCTTTTTTGGTTTACTTTCCCTCCTCCCATTTTTTTATCTGAATTTTAAAAGAGTTTGGGGGGGTCAGAAGTGAAAACAATTTTTCCTTTTCCCTTCCCCAAAAATTAAAAATTTTGTAAATTTGACCCGGCCCGAAATTTTAAATTCTCTTTCCCTATTTCCCCTGCGGGAAATGGATTAAAACCCCTTTTTTTTTTTAAAAACCCTTGTAAAAACCCCCTGGAACAAGGCCCCCCTGTTTTTTGGCCCCCTTTTAATTTGGGGGGTGAAAACCAACCCTTTTTATTTCCAAAAAATTCTTTTCCCCATTTCAAATTAAATTTTCCCCCCGGGAATTTGGCCCCCACATTTTTTTCCCCACCCCGAATTAACCCCCCCCTTTTTTTTCTACTTTATGTTACAAATTAAAATTTATTTAAATTTGATTTAAAGGGAAAAAAATCTCTTTTAAACCCCCTTTGGGGATGATTAAAAAAACCATAAATTTTAACCCCCAATTTAACCCCCTGTTTCCCAAATTCCCCCGAACCCCAATTTTTTATTTTTTCGCATTTTAACATGGTTTTTTTATCCCCGGGCCCCCTTTTGCCCCCTTTTTTTTTCCTTTAGGAAAACGACCAATATATACTACTACCCCCTAAGCCAGTATTTCAGGGGATGGGGGAAAAATTTTGTGAGATATTCATCTTACTTTTAAAAATTTTAAAAACTAACCTTTCACGTTTAAACAGCTTGGGGAAAAAAAGAATACCCCATTTAATTCAATGGCTAAGGGGGAATACTGGAAATGGAGCGGTGTCACCGTAATTTTTGACAGGGGGCAAAATTTGCCTTTTGCACCGGGCCCTTAATTTTGTTCACCAGCCAAAATTGGGGCCCTTTTAAAAACCCCGATAAAGCATCACAAATTTTTTTTATTTAAATTCCGCCTCGAGACAAGAAGTTTAAACCGGATTCTCGTCACAAGGGGAAAGTGATTAAAGGGGTTTAAATAAAAAAGCTGGGCCCAAACTGTTTTATTTCTCCTGCATTTGAAATTTTTTTCAGAACTTTTTTTTTGTGCGTACACAATCTTAGTTACCATTACGAATCCATTGTAAGGATAACCCCGTTATCAACCAATTTAACCCGGGGTCCCCTAATATTTATCTCTCGCAATTTATTTCTTATGTAATTGGGTAATTGAAAACCCCACAATTTAAAAGGCCGTTTAAATTTTTAAATGGGTTTAAAGGGACGGACCCTTGGGGTTGGAGCCACCCTTAAACCTTTGACATAACAAGAAATGGCCCCCCCATTAAAATTGACGGTAAGCGACCTCTTTTCCCCTATGCTAATTTCGAAACATTTCAAAAAATGTGGAGTACATTTTCTTCCCCTCTTTTAATGGCCAAAAATTAAGTGGTAACTTTCCCAAAATTTTTAATTTTAAAATATTTTCCCCCATTTTTCTTCCCACCTTTTCCCAAAAAATTTTCCCAGGGAGGGTTTTTATCCCAAACACACTTAAGCTTCCCTTTCTTCTTTTTAAAACAACAATTTTCCCCCCTTAAAAGAAAATGGGGGGGACTAAACCTATGGATTTGAAGCAAATTTTTAAACTTTCCCCCAAGTAGACCCCTCTTGGTTAATTTATTTTGGGGATGCTGGGAGTTTTAATTTTAAATTTAAAGATAACAAGTCTCTTCGTGTCCCAAGGGGGGTTCCCCAGCACCTTACTTTTAAAATTTTTCACTTCAACCCCCTGGGTTGTCTTTAAATTTAATTTTTCCCGTAAACTGGACGAATTACTGTTTTCCTTTCCCCCAGGGGCATATTTGCACCTTTCATTATTTATTAGCCCCCCTTTATTTATCTCCCCCAAATTCCTTTCAAATAGACTTCCCCCCCCAGGAAAATTTTCCCCCATAAAAAATTTTTTAACCCAAAATTTACCCACTCATTTGGGCCCCCCCGTTTCGCTTAAGGTTGGGCATTTATCGTTGCCTGGGGTAGGAACTACCCGGGGTAGCCCAAAACAAAACACTCCTGAAGCGGAAAAAATTCAGGGGGCTAAGTTGGGTCACAAAGGTTCCCTTTGGGGTAAAAGAACCTAGTGCAAACCCAGTCAGCCCCCTTCCCGGCCCCCTCTCAGGAAAAGCCCTTTAAATTATGTCCGCCGTTTTAAAAGGGGTAAATTTTTAACCCCCCGGGGAAATTTAATTTTTGTCCCCCGTTTTTTCCTCAACACGGCCTGTCATCAAACAGTCATTCCCAAAAATAGGGGCATTTTTGTAACCCCCGGGACTAAATTAAAACACAATCCTCAAAGGGAAGTGGGGTTTTAGTTTCCCCTTCCCCTCCCCTGATGGGGGCCCAAAAGTGACCATAAAACTGGGCTTGGGTCGGGAGGGTACCCCTCTATGAATTTTATTTTTTTAACCTGCTCAATAATTATTATTTGAAAACAGTCCCAAAGATTGGTTGTCTTGCTCTTGGTGGAGCTGAGCCTTTAAATTTCCAATTACGCCAACCGGTAATTAGTTGGGAGGTCTGGATGGTTCAGCTTTCCCCGGGAAATCTCAACCCAGTATTGGGCCAGATTCAAAATTTTAAAAACCCTTTTGGGTAATTTTTCTTGGTAAAAGGTTTATCTGGAAATTTCCCTTTATTTAAAATTGATCCCTAGCTGTCCAATTCCCCTATTTATACACAGGTTCAACTTCCTTTCCTTTTATGAAGGATTTTTTTTACTGGGGTGATATTTCATGAGTAAGACACCCGTAAAATGTATTTATGGTTCCTCCCCTCATTTTATTATCCGTCCCAGGGAAACCCGAAAAAAACACGTGACCCCTGGGGGTCCTTAGAAGGGTGATTTCCCCATTTCTTTTTTCCAAAAACCCTTTACAAAGGTGGCATTAAAGGTCACCCACCTTCAAAAATTATAGGGCCCCCACAGAAAAACAAATTATTTACAAACCCGAAGGTTTTCCAAATTTACCTTACTTGAAAGCCTTTCCCGTAGCGTTTTACCAACCTATTGGTTTTTTTTCTCTGGGGGGCCTATCCACAAATTTCGGGATTAATACGTTTTTTTCATTTGCCCCGCCCGACAGTTACAAAAAAGGGGTCGTTTTGACTTGGGGCCCTTTTTTCGAGAGAAAGCCCCAAAACTTAGTATAGCAGGGTTCCCATTTGTACCCTTTATCCCATTAAGGCAATTTAAAGTTTTATTTTAAGGTTTCGTTGTTTCCCCGATCCAGTAAATGCTTTACAGTTTTTGGAAATTTTTGCCGTTTATCATTTTTAAATTTCCACACCCAAAACAGGGAAAGCTACCTCAAACTAGGCCAAACATTACCGACATTTTGCTCAAAACTTTTCGGGTTTGGGTACGTTTTGGGCCGGGTTTTATCACTTTTCATACAAATTTTTAATCAAAATTTTCGATTTGATTTTTGGGCCCCTTCACATAAACTTTTGTGGTGTTTTTTCCCATTTTTACACTGATAAAAAATGGTCAAGTTAAACACGGCAAATTTCCCCCACATTATATTTTTTCCAAAACACCTGATACATCTACAAGCTCTTCCAATTTTCCCCCTTTAACATCCCATGAATTTTTAGGGATTAAAAGTTCTTAAGAAAAAATTATACCGTTTGGGAGAAAAATACAAACTCCTCCCTTTTTTTGCCTGAAACCCCTTTCAATGGAAACCCCTTTTTGGGTACTTTCCTCCCCCCTTGTTTGATGTGGGAAAAACCACATTACTGGCCCCGCCAAAAATTGATAAGGGGCCTAAGTAAACCCCAGTAGGGGTGACCCTTTTTAAATTTTTGATATTGGGGGTAAAGTTTTTTTTTTGTTGGGAAATTGGGCAGATGCACGGGGGGTGTAGACGTGGGATTCCCAGAGGGAATGGGTTTTGGGTGGTCTGCGGTTTGGGCAATTTTGCTCCTGCAGGCCCAAATCTTATTTCTTTTCCAAACCCCAGGGAACCCTTGTTATATCTGTTAGAAAGGGCACTCTACGTCTTGTGGTTCAATTTATTCCCGAAAACCCAAAGGGAACCCAAAAACCCCCTCGCTCCCTCCAAACATAATTTTTTACTCAAGGGGCTTAAGAGTGGGTTTCTAGTTTTTATCCCAAATTGCTTTTTAAAACTGTTTTCGGTTGTGATCTGGAGTCTTCAAACTACCAAATTAAATACGACCAGCCTCTTTCCCCCAAATTACCCTTAAATTAACCCCCAACAAAAATCAACGGGGGTCACTATAGGAGTCATCTACTTTGGGAATGCAGTAAAAGAACATGCGCATCTCCCCTTTTTTTTTCCCTTTAAATAGCATAATTTTTGGAACACTTGCAAGATTTACTCCTATCATGTACAAACCCCCCCTTTTAAAAATTAACCCAAAAATCCTACCAGTTTTTTCCCGGATTAAAAACAATGCGTAATTTTGGGAGTTTTTTGGGGGGGGGGGAAAACCTCGATTTTTCCCTTTTAATAGGTTTTACCGGCAACAAATTTTTTAACCCTTTACCTTCTTAAGGCCTTTTTTTTTGGGGAAAAACACAAAGTTGTCCTCCCCCTTCAATAATATTGATCCCGCAGCCCCCCTTTCCCATCAAACCCCCAAATTTACCAGAAGATCGCTTCACAGTCCCCTTTTCCAAAATTTTTATGGGCTCATATCTAAATTTTTAAGGTTTTTTAGGTGTGCTTTAAAATTTATAGGGTTTTACCGTTTTTTTGTTTCATTAATCCATACACTTGTTTTTATGATTTAGAAACTTGACCCTTCCGGCTTGTTGTGAAGCCTTTTTTTTGCTTTGGGATCCATACTTGGCCCGCCCCCTAACTTCCTCAGACCCAAACCAAAGGTTAAAAGGGAATTTTTTAAAAATCCCCCAATTAAAACAACTTAAGTATACCCCTTGTGTGAGTTTTTTTTTTGCCCTTTAACTCCCCCTATTTTTTCCAGCCCCCCATTTGGAAATAATTAAATTTTGGGGTAATTATCATCCACCACCAGCCCCATTTTAAAAATTTTTTTTACCTTATAACCCCCTTTTTTTTTTCAATCAGTCACCTTTTTTTTAAGTAAATTTAAATTTAATTTTTTTTTTCACCTTTATTGCTTTCCGGGTTCAGGAAGGACCACGGGGGATATGGAAAATTTAAGGGGTGATTTCTTTTCATACCTCAACTTTGGGATGAAAACCCAGAATCCCCCGGGGAACAAAATATATTTTTTTTCCGTATTCCCCCCGGTAGACATGGAGGGAAAAATTTTCCCCCTCTGGTCAAATGCAGGTGGGCCCCCCGACCCTCACAATTTTTATCCCTAACTATCCCTACCCTTTTAAATTTGGGGAAACACCTCAATTAAAGGGCCCCTACCCAAAAATTTGGGGGACCCGTAAGTTATAATTTGTTTAATGGAATGAAGGGGGGGGGGGGTTTGGGTTTCACATGGAAAATATCCATCAAGGAAAGAAAACTTTACTTTAAACCCACCACTTTCCAGAAAATTTCGCGGGGTTTTGGGCACTTGTTGTGGGTGGTCACCCAAAAGCCAAACCAATTAAAACATACCTAAATGGCCCGTATCAGTCCCGTTATAAATTTGAAAGGTTAAATTAAAGGGGGGTGAATGATTTCTCCTTAAATTTTCCCCCAATTTACCATCTCATTTCCCAAAGTCCTTTACAAAACCAACACGGGGTTTTTATTCCAGCAGGACGGGGGTTTTCCCTTGGTTTGTTTCCCGGTTTTGAAAGGGGGACTCAATAAAATTCACTTTCCCCCGGGGGCCCGGGGAAAAAAACGTGTCTAGGGTTTTTCACTCCCGGGGCAAGGCGACCCTTTTTTCACTTCAGCATCTCTTAAAATTTGCTTTTTGTATCATTAATTACATTACAAAAAACAAGGACGATTTTAAAAATTCATAATTTTTATACACTTCAGAATCACTAAAAGTTTTGAGACCGATGAGTATAATTAAACCCAAGGGGAATTTTCCCCCCCCGGGGCCCCAGTCCATGGCGAAGCGCCAGTCACCCCCGGGCCCCACCCTTATTTACCCCATTTTAAACCCCTCTATTACAGTGGTCCCGTAAATCACGTTTCCCCTCACTCTCCACCAGGAACAGTTACGAAAACTTCTTTTATGAAATGAGGCCATATTAATCCTTAGGCCGCCCCTTAACGCCAAATTTTCCCGGTTTTCCCTGCTTTCCCAGCCCCCCCACTACATTCAAAAAAAACTGCCGCCTTTCCCCGTGGCCCCCCTTGACCTATAACCCCCCCAAAAACTGTGCAGGCCAGCGGGAAACCCCCTTTTTGGGTTTCCCCCCAAAATACAAATACTTTTGACCCCCAAACAAAACATTAAAAAACTTTTAGGCCCACAGGGTTTTGGAAATTTAAAAAATTTTCATATATAATTTTATATTTAAAAATATATATATTTTAATATATATATATATTTTATTTTAATATATATAAAATTTTTTTTATAATATATATTCAGTGGCCCCCCCTTTTTTATATTTTTCGGCAATCGTAAAAATTTGCCCCAAACATAAAAGGAATTTTTTGTTTTTAAACATGGGGTCCCTTTTTATAGGTTGACTCGCCGGGGGTAGGGTTTTTTCCGGGGACGGGGTCCCAAGGCGTGAGAAAGGGGGGCAGGGCCCGTTATTTGGGATTGTTTTTCCCGTTGGGGGAAAGAAGGGTCCCCTCACGTGCCCCCGCGAAATAAATTTTATTAATTTTTCCCCTATATTTTTGTGCTTGCAAGTACTAAAAAAAAGCTTATCATGGCTCCAAAGAAAAACCCTAGTGCCCAAAAACCTATGCCCAAAAAAGGGGGGAGAAAAAACGATTTATTTAAGAAAACCCTCATTGAACAAAAAGAAAGTTTGGGACAAAAGGGGGCCGAAAATGTCCGGATTTTATAAAAAACCCCCACACAACCTTTGTTTCCATAGTGGCCCAAAAAAAAATGAAAAAAGGATGGCTTTTGTTTCAAAGGGGGGTAACTAAGCTGCAAAAAAAGAGATCACCAGTATTGGGAAAAGGTTTTAGAAGTTTTTTTTTGGTGTGGATAAAAAGAGGAAAAAAATTTTGCAGGGGATACCTTATGACTTCCCTTTAAATTTTTGAAAAGGCTGGCAGTTTTCATGAAGAATTTGGGAAAGAAATTGCCTGCAAAAAGTGGTGAATTTGAGTGAATTTAAGCCAGCAAAGGCTGGTTTGAGAGATTTAGAACCGTACTGGCATACACAGTGTGGTGAGGCCATGGTGAGGCTGCCATTCGGACCACTAGGCGGCTTAAAATATGTGCATAAATTCCAGGAGTACATACCCAGGCTGAAGACTGAAACCTGAACAAGTGTTCAATTGTGACGAAACAGGCCTCTTTTGGAAGAAAATGCAAAAGAGGACCTTCATTACACAAGAGGAAAAGGCAATGCCAGGACACAAACCTATGAAAGACAGGCTGACGCTAATGTCTGTGCTAATGCTAGTGGGGATTTCAAAGTGAAGCCATTACTAGTGTACCATTCTGAAAATCCCAGAGTGTTCAGGAAAAACAATGTTATGAAGAGTAAATTGTGTGTGTTTTGGAAATCTAATAGTAAGGCATGGGTCACGAAGGAAATTTTCGTCGAGTGGTTCAATGAAGTGTTTGGCCCTAGTGTGAAGGAGTATCTCCTGGAAAAGAAATTGGATCTCAAGTGCCTGCTAGTAATGGACAATGCACCTGCTCATCCTCCAAACTTGGATGACCTAATTTTCGAGGAGTTTGGGTTCATCACAGTAAAGTTCTTGCCCCCAAATACCACTCCTCTCCTCCAACGCATGGACCAGCAGGTTATTGCAAACTTTAAAAAACTCTTCACAAAAGCAATGTTTCACATGTGCTTGACTGTGACCACAGACACTCACTATGACCCTAAGGAATTTTGGAGAGAACACCTTCAGCATCCTCCACTGCATAACCCTTATAGGTATGGCTTGGGAGGGAGTGACTACCAGGACTTTGAACTCTGCCTGGAGAAAATTGTGGCCAGATTGTGTCGACAAGAGGGATTTTGAAGAATTTGGACTGACCCTAATGAGCCTATGTCTTTGTAAACAATCAATTGTGGCACTGGGGAGTTTCCATGCGGTTGGATGTGAGTTTGGAGGATGTGTGAAGAATTTGGTGGAAGACCACAATGAAGAGCTCACCACTGAGCTTCAGCAGGGAAGAAGAGACACATATCGCAGCTCAGAATCTTGCGTGCAAGGAGGAGGAGGAAGAGAGATGGAAGAAGGTGCCTTCTTCAGAAATTAAAGAGATTTTTACTATGTGGGGTAAGATGGAAAGCTTTATGGAGAAAACATCACCCTAACAAGGTTGTTGCAAGCCAGGTTGGCAACATGTACAGTGACAAAGTCTTGGACCATTTTAGGGAAGTGTTAAAGAGACGCCAGAAACAGAGCTCTCTCCACAGTTATTTTGTGAGACAGGACTCCAGTGACTCTCAAGGTGGTCCTAGTGGCATTAAGAAACAGAGAAGAGAAGCAACCCCAGAAAAGCAACATGGTACCTGAGTGTTCATGGAAGGGATTCCCCTTCCAAACTATAAACAATCCACTCTCTTCTCCTCCTCCAGTCTCCCATACACTAAGAAGAATCTCCAATAAAGGTAAGTGTTATGCTGTTAATGTTTCATTCATCATTTCCCATTTTATTGTTTATGTACTACATGCATATTTCATGTTAAAAAATTTTTTGTTTTAATACTTCTGGGTGTCAGGAACGGATTAATAGTATTTACATTATTTCTTATGGGGAAAATTGATTTGTAAATCGTAAATTTCGTTTATAGTAACGGCTCCAGGAACGGATTAATTACGAACAAACGAGGGACCACTGTATATATATATATATATATTATATAATATATATATATATATAATATATATATATATATATAATATTATAATATATATATATATATATATATTTTACATACGTATATTATGCAAATATCGTAAATCAAGCGACACAGGATGCAAAACAGCCATTGGGGAGTAGAATGATAGCTCTAGCCCTGTCATGTTGCAATCAACACGTCATCAGGAGCTGGCAAAACTGTAGAAAAGAGGAGGATGTCCAAGCAAGTACGTTCCCAGAGGACATCTTTACTGGAGTGAACGAGTGAGGGAGGGAGAGAGAGAGAGAGAGAGAGAGAAGGGTACAGGAAGTGCCTCAAGGCATACCATTGCCCATAGCCAAAAGGAAGAATATTAGAATATTATAGCATTAGAAAAATCCCACAAGCATTGATATTGTAACAACCTAAACGAAAGTAACGTGGCAATGATAAAAAATTCGGTCATATTCCACTATGATATTAGTAACTTTACATACATAAATATATTGTCAGTGATATTGAAGTCACTGGCAATTATAGAGTAGTAACCCATGGGAAATCGTGTCCATTTAAAGGGACGAGAAACTGGGAATATGTAAAGGGGAGACTTCTAAAGGTTATGCAAAGAAAACGGGGCTCATTAAATTAAAATCATTTCAAGAGGGAGGCATTTGTAATAACAAAGAAGACGGCCACAGTTATTCAGCCCACATAATTCTGAGGAAAAGTTTGGTTCAACCTTCAGAAACTGCAGGAAAAATAGGCCCTAATTCCTAGGTGTAGCACTACATGTAAGACAGTCTAATACAGTCACATAAGAGCCCAGTTTTAGACTGTGTATTATGGCCTCAACTTAAAATGCATCTAATTTGAACAACCCATCACTGATATTGTATAATGAATGCTTATCATATTTAATAATTGCCGATTCTACAATATTCCTTGAAGCCAGGAGGAACAAAGGAAGATGACTCTTGCTTCCTGCCAATTTGCCTAGTTATTACAAGCTGTAATATGGTTGAAAATCGCTTTCAGCTCCTGTGCTATAGATATTGAATAACGGTGTTGGGAAATTCTCTCTTCTAATGGTTTTCCCATTTGTCCCAAATAGGAGAGATTACAACCGTTACAACCAACTCTGTAGACACCCCCACCACCGTTGCTGGATGCATTTTTTCAGAATGCTTCTAACAGTCCATGAATTTTTAAATACTGCTTGTATATTAAATCTTCTAAGAGCATTTGGAAGGCTAGATAAATTCTGGTTATATGGGAGGACCAGCACATTCTTGGTCTGGGTGTTATCTTAGGTTCTGTTCTATAATAAGTTTTCTTAGCTGCCAGCAACCAAATTCAACAAACACCTTAGGATACTGCAGTTTGTTGCCAGTATCAAATATTTTCCTAATTTCTTTATCTAGGAACTCTGGACTGCACACTCTATAGGCTCTCAGAAACAATAAGAAATACAATCCTTTTAACTCTAGTCTCATGGTTGGAATAGTAGTGAATGTATGAGCACACATTGGTGGCCTTCCTATATGCTGTAAACTTAAACTTTCTATCAACCCTGTGTATCAATACATCTAAGAATGGAAGTTTACAGTCCACTTCTTTTTCCACGGTGAATCTATTAGACGGGACTAAAGTGTTGAGTCTCGGTAAAAACGCATCAAGGGTCATATCGTTTGGCCAAAGACACAAGATGTCATCCACATATCTGAACCATTTAGTTCTACATGGCAGGATATCTTTCAACGGTCTAGCCTCGAAAAATTCCATATATAGATTGCTTAATAAGGGGGACAACAGATTACCCATAGCCATTCCCTGTTTTTGAGCACAGTATTTCCCCTCAAACTTGCAATCAACTACAGCTTAATTAATTCAATAATGGTATTTTTATCAAAAGGGAAAGAGAACTCATCTAATTCTTATTCTAAATAAGACAGCAAGTCGGGAACAGGGACTCTAGTGAACAACTCAGTGACATCAAAACTAACAAGTGTAAAATCATTAGACATGTTGATAATTTGCAATTTGTCGATGAGATCAACATTGTTTTTTTAAGCAAAGGCGTTAATACTTTTACCAATCATTTTGACAAGGCATATGATGCCGAAAATACAGAACTAATAATATGTCTGGCTGGAAAAACGGGCTTGTGGGTTTTAATCAAACCGTACATGTAAAGGAGTGTCGCAGATCTCGTCGATAACTGTTTAATTAATTCTTCATTACATCTCAGTAAAGTTCTAAGTTGTTTATTAAACTTACTATTAACCTGGTCAATGCCTGTGGGATTTTTCTAATGCTATAATATTCATCTTTCTGGCTGTGGGCACTGTTGTGCCTGGGGGCACTTCCTGTACCCTCCTCTCTCTCTCCCTCCCTCACTCAATCACTCAAGTGAAGACGTCTTTTGGGAACGTACTTGCTTGGACATCCTCCTCTTTTCTGCAATTTTGCAAGCTCCTGGTGATGTGTTGATTGCAACACGAAAGGCAAAGAGCTATCATTCTACTTCCCCTGTGGAGAAATTTTCTCCAGGAGGGGGTATCAGCCCCCTTCAGCCTCCTTCAGCCCCTTTAGGCCCCTTTCAGCCCTGAGGGGCCCAGCCCTCTCAGAAGAGGCAAGCATCATGTTTACTGCTATAGCAAGTAATTGATCCCAGATGCAGTACCAGATGCGACGTGCAAGACTCCAGTGTTGCAAAGTGTAATTTAATAAAAGACAGTCCATCTCTTACCTTAGCAGGACAGTTAAGGAAAATCCTGCTCCCACTTTATTACCATGGTAAAGATAGTGTACATTGTTGTCTATGCTTAAGACAGCAAGAATCAAACATTCTACTTTGCTTCATGGAGGAAGTGGCAAGGAAGTAAAAGATACTAGGTCAGCTTTTCCTTTATGTGCTAGGGGCAGTGACGGTGTAGGAGACTGTGGCGTCTTCAGATTACTTTTGACTCTACTGAGAGTGACACTGACGCCAGGATAACCAGCAAAGAACACTGATCTGTGCGTTAGTGTGAACAAAGTGTCTCATAAAACACAATAAACACTTAAGAGAAGTGTGATCAGCTTCTTTAGTGATACGATTGTGAATAATAAAGACAAATCTTGTGGAACATAGTGTACCATGTGCGTATTCCTAGACTATGGAAGACGTGGACATCCAAGGACACTTCAGCTTCTATCAAGTCACCGATATCTGTCGAAGGTGTGAAGAACACCATAGCTCACGCTACAAGAGCAAGGTGGGCTACTTATTTCTTGTAGTACGGGGGACTGTGCAGTTCTTGTGTCGCAAGGAGTTTGTAATCAACCTATAGTCGGCAGTGAGGTGCGGACTTTTGAGTCCACACAAGTACGTAAGTCAGCCATCAGTGAATGAAATATGCTGACATAACAACCCCTAGGGGTAATTTTATTGTTTACATAAATTAATTTTTCAGCCCGTTAAGAAGTGGATCAAGACAGCTATCAAGACCTCGTCTACAGGGGCGGCTGTGTAGCCCGAGAGCTGTCTTTCTAACTAAGTTTCCTTAAATTTAAACTTTAAAACTTAGCTGGTAAACCTTTTCTCAACACCCTACATGGTTGTTTTGCATCCTGTATCGCTTGGGTGGCGATATCTGCATAATTATATATATATATATATATATATATAATATTATATATATATATATATATATATATTATATATATATATATTTTTATATATTTATATATAAAAATATAAACTTGACTTAAAAAATTTCGTAATGACACGATTGCAAAAAAAACCATTCGATTTCTTAAGTAATTTTGGGACGGCAGTGAAGGGACTTGAGCTAGAGTTCGTCACGGCCACGCTAGCTGGGAGATTCGTCTGAAAAAAAACTTGCATTTGTGGTCACAGAGGTGCCTGTGCTAACTTTCCTATGGTGTTAGAAATATACCTAGTTGGATGAATCTTATTGTGGCTAGCTGGTCTAGTGGCTAGCGCGACGGGCTGGAGTTTTGAGACTCTATGACCGCGGGTCAAATCCCGGCCGGGGGTATGTTTATATACATATATATATGCATATATTTTTTTTCAAAAAAGTGGGGGCCGTCTCCCACCGAGGCAGGGTGCCCCAAGAGAAAAGAAAATCCCCAAAAAGGAAATACTTTCATCATCATTCAACACTTTCCCCTCACTCACATTTTTATCATTTGGTTTTGCAGAAGTGCCCAGAATAAACATTTTTAGAAGCATATACGTATAAAAAATAAATCATATTTTCTCATATATATATTTATATATATATATATATATATATATATATATATTAATAATAATATTATATTTTTATAAAATTAAAAATATTTATATATATATATATAATATATATATATATATTTTATATTATATTTTATGTATATATTTTATATTTATATTATATATATAAATATATATTATATATATATTATATATATATATTATATATTATATTTTATATATATAATATATGATATATATATATTTTATATATATATATAGGGCAAAACAAGTCATAGTTGTGGAAATTTCTTAGCTCAAGTAATTTCAAAACTTATCAGTGCGTCATCAGGAGCTGGGCAATTTTGAAAAGGCAGCAACCAGGAGAAATGAGAGGAAGTTTTTCTCAGAGTATTGTAGCGTGAGTGACACCCGCTCTACCTTTCTCAGAGAGGCGAGGGGGAAGTGTCCAGTACCTCTCTCAGAGAGACGGGGAGGGAGTGTCCAGTACCTCTTCGGGAGAGCGGGAGGGAGTGTCCAGTACCTCTCAGAGAGACGAGGGGAGTGTCCAGTACCTCTCTCAGAGAGACGGGAGGGAGTGCCCCAGTACCTCTCTCAGAGAGACGGGAGGGAGTGTCCAGTACCTCTCTCAGAGAGACGGGAGGGAGTGTCCAGTACCTCTCTCAGAGAGACGAGAGGGAGTGTCCAGTCCCTCTCTCAGAGAGACGGGAGGGAGTGTCCAGCACCTCTCTCAGAGAGACGGGGGGGAAAGTGCCCATTTACCTCTCTCAGAGAGACGGGAGGGAGTGTCCAGTACCTTCTCAGAGAGACGGAGGGGAGTGTCCAGTACCTTTTCAGAAGGACGGAGGGGTGTCCAGTACCTCTCTCAGAGAGACGGGAGGGAGTGTCCGTACCTTTTCTGAGAGACGGGAGGGAGTGTCCAGCACCTTCTCAGAGAGACGGGAGGGAGTGTCCTTTACCTCTCTCAAGAGACGGGAGGGAGTGTCCAGTACCTCTCTCAGAGAGACGGGGGAAGTGTCCGTACCTCTCTTAGAGAGACGGGAGAGAGTGCCCAAAGTACCTCTCTCAGGAGACGGGAGGGAGTGTCCAGTACCTCCTTCAGAGGACACGAGGGAGTGTCCAGTACCTCTCTTAGAGAGACGGGGGGGGAGTGTCCAGTAACCTCTCCAGAGAGAGGGGGGAGTGTCCAGTACCTCTCTCAGAGAGACACGAGGGAGTGTCCAGTACCTCTCTTAGAGGAGAGGAGGGAGTGTCCAGTACCTCTCTCAGAGAGAACGAGGAGTGTCCAGTACCTCTCTCAGAGAGACGCGAGGGAGTGTCCAGTACCTCTCTCGGGAGAGACGGGAGGGAGTGTCCAGTACCTCCTCTCAGAGAGACCGAGGGAGTGTCCATACCTCTCTTAGAGAGACGGGAGGGAGTGTCCAGTACCTCTCTCAGAGAGACACGAGGGAGTGTCCAGTACCTCTCTCAGAGGACGCGAGGGAGTGTCCAGTTACCTCTCTCAGAGAGACGCGAGGGAGTGTCCAGTACCTCTCTCAGAGAGACGCGAGGGAGTGTCCAGTACCTCTCTCAGAGAGACGCGAGGGAGTGCCCCAGTACCTCTCTCAGAGAGACGCGAGGGAGTGCCCAAATACCTCTCTCAGAGAGACACGAGGGAGTGTCCAGTACCTCTCTCAGAGAGACGCGAGGGAGTGTCCATTTACCTCTTAGAGAGACGCGAGGGAGTGTCCAGTACCTCTCTCAGAGAGACGCGAGGGAGTGTCCAGTACCTCTCTCAGAGAGACGGGGGGAGTGTCCAGTACCCTCTTCAGAGAGCACGAGGGAGTGTCCAGTACCTCTCTCAGAGGGGAGCGAGGAGTGTCCAGTACCTCTCTCAGAGAGACGCGAGGGAGTGTCCAGTACCTCTCTCAGAGAGACGCGAGGGAGTGTCCAGTACCTCTCTCAAGGAGAGACGCGAGGGAGTGCCCCAGTCCCCTCTCTCAGAGAGACGCGAGGGAGTGTCCAGTCCCTTTCTCTCAGAGAGACGCGAGGGGTGTCACTCAGCTACCATTTACCACAGTTAATATAATTAATATATACAGTTATGTAACTTGTCTACAGAACAGACATATAACCTGATTTACCTGAAATAGTGATTTCATCAATGGCAAGGTGGCCTCTCCTGTACACGCCCCAATCATGCCTGTTACTCACCGTCCGGGTTTAGGTCCTCCCACTTACCGTCCCTCGGCTCCACCCCCAAAACCCTTTATGACAGAATTAAAGTAAAGATCATAAGAACGTAAAAATGGAGGAACAAAGTACACCATACTAGGTAGGTCTTTCTTAAACTCAAATCTGTTACAAACACAATTACCCAACTAATTCTCAACGCTACTCAAGAAATATGCTTTGAAAAATCAAATAACCCATGGGGAAAAATAAGACACTTGTGTACTGTTCGGGAAATTTGGGAAAAAAAACTATCAGAGTTATAAACTAGTGATGTAGAGGTTGATCACACAAAATGTGAAAAAACACTTGGGATCATAGTAAGCGGAAATCTGTGCCAAGACAATGTAATGAATGTTTGCAATGAAGTTTTACATATTACTTGGATTTATATCATGAAGAAATAAGTAACAGGAATCCAGAAGTTATTATACAGCTCTACACATCAATAGTTAGCTAGACATACATTATGGTGCTCAGTTTTGTTCTCCGTTGTACAGCTTGTATATAAATGCTCTGAAGAACATTCAGAGAAGGATGACAAAATTAATCTACTGTATAAGGAATTTCTTATACGAGGGTAGACTGAGAGCCTTGAACCATAACTTTCTTGAGATATGTAGAATGAGTGTAGATATCATTTAGGTATATATGTGGTAGACTTGCGAAGTAAAGTACTGAGGATATCGAATCAAAATCGAGATCGAAATAACGGATTTAAATTTGATATGTTTAGATTCAGAAAGGACAGGTAAGTATTGGTTTTCAAACCGATTAAATTTGTGGATAGGACATTCTGTCTTAGAGATAGAAAAAGGAGGCAAAGAGTATATCTGGCTGAGGCTTGGAGGCAGGATACGTCACCCATCTGGACAGCATCGTGATAGTTAATGGGAGTAATCCTATTTTCTGTCTCACAGCAGGAGGTAACGATGTTGGGAGACGTATGAATGAGGACCTGATTAGCAGGTACAGAATAAACATGACTAGGAAGAACTCTGGCTAGTTAAATGGAGAGAGCTGTTAGAGTTTTAAAAATTAGAATAGTGGTATGGGCATTTTATTGACCAATTCGTCCATATTAAAAAAGGTAAAGTAGGGGATTGGAGAGGCTAAACGCGACTAAAGGTGAATCAACGACAGGTTCAAAAGGGTTCTTTCAAGTGTATAGAACAAAGATCAGGGAAAAATAGGACCACTGAGAACTATATCTGGACAGCTTACTGATAATGACCAGGAAATTAGTTCTCTTTTTAATAATTATTTCACGCCAGTATTCACACAAGACATAAATGATATGCCAACAATTAATAATTATTCAGCTCTTGAAGAAAAGAAATTAAGTTATATAAAAATCAGGAGGAATATGGCTCTGAAAAAAATATATAAACTAAACAAAATAAGTCCCCGGGCACCGACGAACTGTTTGCAAGAAAACTTAAAGAGTGCAAGTGGGAACTTAGCCGCTAATAAGCCTCTTGAACGTATCAGTACAAACTGGTGTTGCGCCGGAGATGTGAAAGATGGCTAATGTAATTTCTATCTTTAAATCAAGGGATAAATCTTACATCACTAGTAGGCAAACTGTCAGAATCATTTCTAGCAGGTATAACACGATGCCACCTTAACGAGCATAATTTGAGCTATAAATCTCAACGTGGTTTCACAAGAAGTCATTACTGTCTGACAAATTTGCTGACCTTCTTTAATAAAGTATTTGACCATGATAAAGATTATGTTGTTTAATTAAATTTATTGAAACTTTCAACAGAGTACGTCACAAAAGACTGTTCATAGTATAATTGGAAAGGTTCTAACATGGATTGAGGCATAATTTACCGACAGAAAGCAGAGTCTGCATTAATGGGGTGAAACCTGAATGGAGTCCAGTCACAAGTGGCGTTACACAAGGAGCAGGTTTAGGCCCAGTGTTGTTCATAATTAACATTAATGACTTCGACGAAGAAACAACAAGTGACATGAATAAATTCGCTGAAGCCACCATAATTGGCCGAAAAATAGATTCTGAAGAGATGTTGAACTCCAGGAAGATTAGTGTGGAAAATTAAATTTTACCTGGATGTAACTCATAACGTACATACCAGTAAATAGTAACAAAGATAATTATTTCTAATCAAAGTTACAGAGACAAGTAGGAATTTTAGGACACCTAGGTCACAAAAATTGTCCCCCTTCGATACGTACTACTGTCATATCCACAAGTCACTCTTGACCTAAAATTAATTTCAAATGAAATATACATTACCAGGAATTATGGTAAACATAAGTATAAATATGTGGACTGTATATTAAAACTAATAAATAATTAATAAATACACATTTATGTAACAGAAGGAGAATTTATCTTAATACCACTCACCAGTTATCATGTGTCATGTACAGAACCCCCTGCCTAAAATATGGAGAAAATACTGGCCAGAATTTCAACATAAATAGACAGCACCTGGGTTAATTTGATCCTGTTTCCATCTAATTACAGAGTCCTGTCTAGTCGCCTGATTTCTCATGTTACGCAGGACTGCAATTCCAACAATTTCGGCTCCTATTTGGGAGGTTTCAACCACAATTTAACCTCCAGGGGCGACGAAATTTATGCACATTTCACTAACATGCCTGTACCACATTCAAAACAACTGCGTCTCTCCCATGCTCGTCAGCGCAGGCGCAGAGCTTCCCTGTCGGTTCTCTTCTTTAAAATACACTTTAGAGCAATAATAATGTATTAATCAGGTATATTTACATATAAAAAATATACAGCATAATTTTGGGAAATTATTTTCTACAATTAGGACAAGTTCATGTCATGGTCTGAAAAGTGGCAGATACAGTTCAATGTGGACAAATGTTAGGCCCTAATCCTTGGGAATGAAAATAACCCCCATAGTTATAATCCAGGAGATGTAGAGTTTAAAACATACAGTATCGAGAAAAACTTCCTTTGTTGTATTTTTTAAGTCATCTGAACACACAAGGTAGGTTCGTGCTGTCGTGCAGAAGAGGGGTTAAGACTGGCTATCTAAGATGGAGTAATTTTTTGGGAGGACTATTTCTTGGATTCAGTTACGTAGTAAATTGAGTCCCGTTGCCGAGTGAAGGAAATAGACTCAATTTCGGAAGGAAAATTTCCTGGTATTTTCTGTTTGAAGGTAGTTACGTTCCTCAAACATCGTGGTAGTTAAAACCGTGTTAACAAAATGAAGAACTTATGGGAAAAATAGGGTTACGTCCTACCGAACCCCCAAAAAGCCAAACAACATTCTTTTAGACCAAAAAGTCTTACAAAAATAAAAGTGAATATGAAATTGTAGTTCATTGTCGTGAGGGATTATGTTGTTTTTGCAACAGAAATTTAAAAGTATTTCTTACCTTAAATTGTGGGTGCTGGTGTTTGTAGATGTTTGTGAAGAGAGTGGAGGGGTTATGTTGTGGCCCTACTGGGCTGAGGTGGATGGTAGAGGTTCTGGTACTGAAGTCGATGGTTGTACCGGAGTATGCATAAATCAGTCAAGTTAGTCAAGTCAGTAAGTCAGTCAGATCAGTAAGTCAAGTCAGTAAGTTGGTCAAGTCAGTAAGTCGGTCAAGTCAGTCAGTAAGTCAGTCAAATCAGTAAAATCAGGTCAATAAATCAGTCAAGTCATTTAAATCAATCAGTCAAGTCAGTTAGTCAGTCAAGCAGTAAGCCAGTCATGTCAGTAAGTCAATCAGTCAAGTCAGTAAGTCAGATCAGTCAGTTAAGTCAGTGAGTCAGTAATACTGTTAGTCAGTAAGTGTGTCAGACAGTTAATCAAGTTAAGTCAAAAAGATCAGTCAATTAAAAAATTCAATCAGTTAGTAAAGGTCAGTCAGTTAGTCAAAGTCAGTAAGTCAGTAATCAGTCAGATCCAACAAAGGTATCCTGTGAAAACCAACAAAGGTGCTCCTGAAAGATCCAACAAAGGTTTCCCCTGTATGATCCAACAAAGGTATCCCTGTATGATCCCAAAAAAGGTACCCCTGTATGATCCCCAAAAAAGGTATCCCTGTATGATCCAACAAAGATATCCCTGTATGATCCAACAAAGGTATCCCTGTATGATCCAACAAGGTATCCCTGTATAATCCAACAAAGGTATCCCTGTATGCTGTAATGCATGCGGCATTAGTATACAATATGGCATAATTGAATTTAAAGCAGTTAAATACTACGTTCAAGACTTGAAGGGGAAACAGAACAAGCATACAAAATCTCGTAAGGAAACTGAGATCCATAATTCTTCAATAAAAATGGTTAAAAAAATAATAAATGGTAAAAATTTGGTTATTAAAAAGACTCAAATTGGTACATCTTAATTAGAAGGTTAATGTTGTTTGGGGAGATATTGGTGCCAGTCTTTTCACCCCTCTCACTCTTTACTCTCTCTCACTCTCACTCTCACTCTTACTCTCTCTCTCACTCTTACTCCTCTCTCACTCTTACATATGCCCAAAATTCTGCATTATGTAATTGGGTTTATGCATTTTGAATAGGGGTTACCTTGATGTGGTTTAGGGGCTCTTGATCCAAAGGATCTGACTTATCCTCTCCTTCCTTGCATCCAAAAGGGGCTATAAATCCCCTATTAAATAAGACATTGTGAACAACGTCAGTATTTAAAGCCGGTGCATTGTAAAAACGAATTACACCCTTTTTTTGGATAGGGGGAGGGGGGGGGGGGGAGGCTCTCTCATGTGTACAATTTTTGTTCGACTCGCTGAAAAAAAAACATTGAAATACTTCTTTGGCGAGTTGTAAATTTTCAGTGTTGATGTGTTTTTCTCTAAGGAAAATTTCGTCTTGATTTTAGGTTCTACATGTTTTTAATGAGCCAAATTTATTAATAGATTTTATTACTGGTAAAAAAACTGGAGAATGTTTCTTCTGATTATAGCTGTTTTTAGCCCTTGTGGCTTAGCGCTTCTTTTTGATTATAATAATAATAATAATATCTTCTGAAATTTTAAATAAGTTACACTGCTTGAAATTTATTGGGTTACTTCAGGTTAAATATATATATGATGTACTATAATGTGTCTCTAAAATGTGTGCACTATAGATATTGTAAAGCATATGTACTGTATGTTATGTATCCGATGTTTAAATAAAACTTAATTACTTACAAACTTAGTAATTTACATACCAAATTAGTTAAACTCTGGTCAGTTTTTGCCAAGAGAAAAAGGTTGGATTGGGTTTCGGAAGTGTTGGTCTGAATTAGTATTTTCTTATGGAGGAAAATTTGAAAATTGAAATACTGTCTATCAATAGTATTAAAATATTGTTTTCAATCCTTCAGTAGTGATGACTTGATTGAAACTTGTGAGGTGCATGATGTGCTTGTGTAGTTTGGGACGTTGGTTTCTTCAGTTTAGCTTTAAATCTTGTACGTGAATAACAAGCACAAAAATGAATTACATCTCAGTACAAACTTTAAGACAACAGACAACATTTTTATGCAAGTTTCCAAGATTATTAAATTCTTCTTGCAGAAATATTGAGATAATTCTAAACTGTATCTATAGTTATTCCTATAAACTGCAAAAATATCTAAAAAATAGGCAAAGTTTTAAAAATGATCAAGAAATACAAAATTTAGCAAACTAAACTGAAAACAAGGGAAGAAAAAATATGAAAAAACTTACCAGGTAAAACGAATGAAAGTTTAGGTGTCGCAGCTGGAACAATTGATGACTAACTTTTCAATTCGTGGAAACCAAGACTAGTTCCGTTAAAAAAGGGCTTTCCAGGAAAAGGGGCTTAGACTCAGTGAATCGAAATCCTCTATTATTACCTTGAAATATTTAGCATAATGCCTTACGTAAAGTTAAGCTGAAGACTGAGAGCTGTAATTATATTGATGTCTATTCCTACATCAGGCAGCGGCTTTTATTCTGCCAGGTAAAAGAAGCTTGAAGAAAGGCCATTGTTGACAGCAGCCAAGGTAAGCTTTGGGGACCTTGAAAGTCCTTGTAGAGATGGTCCAATTCTGGAAACAGAGAACGCATGTCCTACCCTGGAAACCATAGGTTCCCGTGTCTGTCCATCTTCCTGCCACCTTGGGAACCCGGAATGCAGAGATGAAAGATAATTAAATTATAAGATAAGACCTTCAACAAAAGCAATATTTTCAGGATAAATTAATCTTGAATTACAAAGAAATGATACTGATAGTCTAAAAGTGAACATAACAGTAATTAGGGAACGAAGGTCAAATGACATAAATATCGTGAAAAAAACCGTATGAGGGCTTCCTACTTTCATTACTTCTGTTATGATTACCTATTTTAAACATTATTTCCGTAATTACCTGGGTTTTTGTAAAAGAACAATGCATTATAAGAAAAAATCTTCTAAGTTTTTTTAAGACTAATTTCAAAACTTCTAAAGAAACTAATTCCCCTATGGGAAGTACTCATTTACAGAAATAAAATTCAAAGTCATTTAGAAAATGTATTTATGGGTAAAATAAGATAATCACTGAGCGAGCCGAGAAAGTTATCCCGTATTCCATCACTCCAGTTCGTTGTCTCAGGGCGCGCGAATGGAATAGTACAGAATGCGGGCGTTTAAGTTGATAATGTAGTTAAATATCAGCTAGGTTAGTTAAAAAGGGGAAATTTGAAAGAGCCCTTCACAAGTTATTATAGGAAACTATTGTGTCCTGAGCTCGATTGCTAGCGCACTTCGCTCACACACTGAGGTTCGGGGAATCGATCCATAGAAGGGCTGAAAACATTACAAAGAAATAAGAAGGAACACTGCAGCAGCCCTACTGGCCCAAGCGAGGCAAGACCCCAAATTTTCCCACCGGCTTAAGCCAATGCCTTGACCTAGTCAGGTCAGCACATTCACTTAAGGGAGGGAACGGCATCCGACCTAACAGCACAAGCTAGTCAGGTCCAACTCACACCCACCCACACCCACTCGGGATTAATCCCAAACCCATTTTTTAAAATACACAACGTCTTAGCTCTAAACGGTACTCGGGAGTTTGTTCCACTCATCCACAACTCTATTAAAACCAGTGCTTTCCTATATCCTTCTTGAACCTAATTTTTCCAATTTAAAAATCATTGCTGCGAGTCCTGTTTATGTTAGATATTTTTATCAGCTATTTACATTCTCTTTATTAATTCCTGTTTTCCATTTATACACCTCAATCATATCCCCCCTAAGAGAGAGAGTGCAGATTCAGGGTCCTCAGTCTATCCTCATAGGGAAGATTTCTGATACATGGGATCAACTTTGTCATCCTCCTTTGTACATTTTCCAGTGTATTTTATCCATTCTGTAATATGGTGACCAGAACTGTGCAGCAAAATCTAAATAAGGCCTAACCAAGGATATTTTAGAGTTAAAGGGAAACAACGTGAGGCCTTCTATTATTTATACTTCTCGCCATGAAGCCAAGGATTTGTTAGCTTTACTGCGAAAATAATGTACTGTTGTCTTGGTTTCAGGTTTATGCTAACCAGAACTCCTAATCCTTCTCGCAATACTTAATATTAAGATCTACATTAATTAGTTTATATGTGGCATAGTTATTTTCCTGTCCGACATTTAGAACTTTGCATTTGTCTATATTAAACTGCATCTGCAACTTCTCTGACCACTGTATCAGTCTATTCAGATCATCCTGGAGTGCTCTAATGTCCTCATTAGAATGAATTTGACGGCCTGTTTTGGTGCCATCAGCAAATTTGCTCAAGTCGCTATTTATTCCCTCATCTATGTCGTTTATGTAAATTGTGAACAACAAGGGGCCCAACACTGACCCCTGTGGAACACCGCTTGTGACGTGCCCCATTCTGATTTCCCCCTATTAATGCAAACTCACTGCTGCCTATTTGTCAACCATTCCTCTACCAAGGAAAAAATTCTTCTCCTATTCCGTGTGCCTTAAGTTTTCTCAACAGCCTCTGGTGTGGAACTCTATTGAAAAACCTTACTGAAGCCCATATACACAATATCATATTTAATACCATGATCTACCTCCTCAAATACCTTTGGGAAAAAGATAGCAAATTCGTAAGACAGGAACGCCCCTTTGTAAAACCGTGTTGACATTCACTAATCAGATGTTGCATTATCAGCATGGTAGGCTTGACGCTGATCAATGGGTTCAAGATACTGGAAATGGGTTCAAGATACCGGGAATGGGTTCAAGATACTGGGAATTAGTTCAAGATACTGGGAATGGGTTCAAGATATTGGGAATGGGTTCAAGATACTGGGAATGGGTTCAAGATACTGGGAATGGGATCAAGATGCTGGGAATGGGCTCAAGATACTGGGTGTGAGGGAAAAGTTCAATAGATAGGAATAGTAACAATAGTTTCATTGCCGGCTACTTGTTAAGGTAGGGTAAGTCAAGCTCCCGCCTTTTCTTCCCCACCCCTAAAGTGATAGTTTGATTGCCGGCTGCTTGTTAACGTAGGGTCAGTCTAGCTCCCACTATCCCTTCCCCTCCCTCTTCCCCCCCCCTGAAAGGTGACGTGTGGGGCTCTGGTTAAACAGGAAATCACTCGACTCACAGCTCCCAACACTACTGTAAGTACATGCCTGCCTTGTATTCTAGTGGATTTATTGATTGAAAGCATCACTTTTGACCAATAATAAACTTAGTCCTTTCAGTCTTGCTCTAAGTTGACTGTTGTAATAGTCACCACATCTTTTGGGTATTGTGCTTACCATGGAGAGTGATTTCTTAAGCAGTGGGTAACCTGTCTATCTTTTCAGCTTGGATGACAGAGAGGGTCACCTGTCAATCAACGAGGAGAACAGATGGAGATGGACAAACGTCCAGGGGACTTCCCCATTTTGGATTTAATTCCCTGTGCACCTGTATGAAATTGCAGGTACGTAACCCCACATCATTGCAGCGGTAAAAGAACCTGCTTTCCTGTCATCGGGATATAATACTCAAGGCCCTATCTACTGTGAAGAACTAGCCAGTGGGTCGTAACCAACACCTGCGACCCCCCCCCATCATCAGCAACGGCTACGATTTCAACAACAGTGTCACCAACACCAGACACCCCTATATATATTAGCGTTGAATTAAGTTATCATTTATATTTTTCATTTTTCATTTTCTTTAATGTAGGATTAATATTTCTATTTAAGTGTTTTATATTTTTAATTTCTATGTAATAAAGTGTTTATGTTTGTCTGTTATTATTTCTTTTTCTATTCATTAATTTTCCTGAGGAGGAGCCAGCCTCAGTAATACTTACTGAAGTTGTTACAGGGCTGAGTAAGCCTTCACAAGTGGCAACCTTGCCAGGATATTCAACTCTACTGAATCAAGATTCAACTCCATCTCGAATCTACCATTGGAACTTCAACACCGCATACCACGGACGGTTACCACCAGCCATGAGTAATCATTCTCTATGATAGGACTACAGACAAGTATTTAAAAGATTTGGTGATTGTTATAGTCTCAATTTATTGTAAGTCAAGTCAGGCAGGATATAATAGTTATTTCTGCCACGTTTCTTGTGAGCTTGAAACACTTTGGAGGATTAGACTCTAGGGACCGAGATTTTCCAGTGACAACTTGTTTCATTGAGCTCTTCATTATATCAAGGGAAAATGTCATAGGACACTCTTGATTTGTTGGTGAGAAGATTGGGATGGTCAAGTGACCCCATTCTACTTACTGTTTGCTCGGAGCCGGCATAGAACCCTTCGTTTTCTTAATCATATTGTTTAATTGAAGCAGGGATCGAGCCCTCTGGTTTATTTACAGTTTGAGTGGAGCAGGAATTGAACCCTCCGTTTTCTTTAATACCCGTTTCATTTCCCTGATAGTTTAAGTTATTCTGGCAAATATGGAGGAATACCAGTTTTGGAAAAACGCTGGAAGTAAGTTAGGAATAACAGGGAAAAAAATTTTGAAACTTTCATTAGTGCTAAGATCCAGGAAAGACTTGAAGGGGAGAGAATTGAGAGAGAAGAAAGACAGCTAGAAAGGGAAAGAGAGGAGAATAAGGAGAGAGGGGAATCGAAAGAGAAGAGAAAAGAGAGAGAGAGAGAATTGAAAGAGAAAGCCAAGAAAGACAGTTAGAAAGAGAGCGCGAAGACAAAAAAGAGCGTGATAGACTTGATCGTGAGGAAAGAGCTAGAGAACGTGAGGAAAGAGCTAGAGAGCATGAGTTAATAGAGAGAGAAAAGGATCGCGAGCTCGAAAAATCTCGCCTTGAATTAGAGAATAAAAACATAACTTTCTCACAACAGCAATTAGATGAAGGAGTAATGGAACAACGTGCAGCTAGTACACATATTCCAACACCTAATTTACCTCCCTTCACAGAGGGGGAAGACATAACTTCTTACATTATCAGGTTTGAAAATACCGCTACCCTCTGTGAATGGCCTGCTGACACATGGGCTACCAGGTTTGGAATGTTATTTTCTGGTACAGCTTTGAATATCTATGCAACTTTGTCACAGGATATCATATGTAATTATAACCTTCTGAAGAAGGCAGTCCTTAAAGCATATAAAAAAACCACTAATTCTTACAGGAAAGATTTCAGGTACGCCACCTTACAGCCTGGCCAGAACTTTCAGCAGTTACAGGTAACACTTTCGTTTGTTCGACTTTTGGATAGAGAGTTCAGGAACTGATCGCAGTTATGAATCTCTTAGAGACTTCATGGTTGCTGACCAGTTCCTGACAGCTCTTCCCCATCAGATACGAACATTCATCAGAGAACGTAACCTGATTAAAGCTGAGGAAGTTGCTGAGGCTGCTGACCTGTATGCTGAGGCTCACAATTCCTATAAAGACCTAAAGGGATCGAACCCTAAGGGCAAGGGTTCATCAGACCTTAAGAAATCAAAGCCTCTAGTGGAAAGTAAAATGACTTCTTTTATTCCTGTTTGTCATTTGTGTGGTGTTAAGGGACATAAACGTCCCGATCGTCCTTCTAAGAAGGTCCAAAAAGTTGGAAGATGTTTTAAAGACTGTAATGACCAAGCACCCTTCTGTTCAGGAACAGTTAATGGACTTAATGTATCTACCATTTTACGAGACACTGGATGCACATGTATAGTCATTTCTGATAAGCTGTTCCCTAATCTTAAAGAAACTCATTCCTCTGCTATACTTTCAGACTACTTGGGCCGTACGGACACTTTTCCTACCATCCGTTGTTACATTAGGCCTAAATGGTTCACAGGTTGGTCTGAAGCCGTACTAGCTCCCATTTATTTCTTGCTCCGTTTCTAATAGGTAAAGTAAAGGTGCCATTCTTCCTTCTGAGGTTCACCTTTCATCACCAAAGATGGACATAGGTGTTTCAGATCCTCTTCCTGTAGAGTCGGAGAAGCCCCTCGAAAGTTCATATGAGACAGTCTCGTGAGATTCATGTGGGATTAAAAAACCAGTGATGCTACTCTCGAAAGCGAGGTAGTAGGATCACCGATTCACTTGTTAGATGAAAGTGAAGATATCACCTCCGATACCATAAATGTCTTGACTAGGGCTCAGACCAAAGCCAGGCTTTCCTACTGTCCATCCTTTGATTTCCTGACTTTAAGCCTTCAGATATATCGAAGGACTCCTTTGTCAATTTACAACGTAATTGCTTCTCTTCAGAATTC
>NC_069444.1:5612191-5634790 GCF_026875155.1 Cherax quadricarinatus | reverse complement strand
CAAATTTTCACCACTGGTGTGTTCCACAAGACAAGACTCACACTCAGATGTGCTGCCATAAGTAACAGTTTGCAAGTCTTACTGAATAAATAGTAACCTTCAGTTTTTAATCAATAATTAAAGATTGTTTCTTCTGACTGGCTTCAAAATACTACCGACGATACATTCTATAAGACGGAACATAACACATAACTCTAGTCGGAGTAACTGCAGATTTTAAATTTTGCTGTTATATATTGGAATGCTGTTATATACTGGAATGCTGTTATATACTGGAATGCTGTTATATATTGGAATGCTGTTATATACTGGAATGCTGTTATATACTGGAATGCTGTTATATACTGGAATGCTGTTATATACTGGAATGCTGTTATATACTGGAATGCTGTTATATACTGGAATGCTGTTATGTACTGAATGCTGTTATATACTGCAATGCTGTTAAATACTGGAATGCTGTTATATACTGGAATGCTGTTATATACTGCAGTGCTGTTATATACTGGAATGCTGTTATATACTGGAATGCTGTTATATACTGGAATGCTGTTATATACTGGAATGCTGTTATATACTGGAATGCTGTTATATACTGGAATGCTGTTATATACTGGAATGCTGTTATATACTGCAGTGCTGTTATATACTGGAATGCTGTTATGTACTGAATGCTGTTATATACTGCAATGCTGTTAAATACTGGAATGCTGTTATATACTGGAATGCTGTTATATACTGGAATGCTGTTATGTACTGAATGCTGTTATGTATTGGAAAGCTTGTTATATACCGGAATGCTGTTATATACTGGAATGCTGTTATTTACTGGAATGCTGTTATGTACTGGAATGATGTTATATACTGGAATGCTGTTATATACTGGAATGCTGTAATATACTGGAATGCTGTTATATACTGGAAGGCTGTTATGTACTGGAATGATGTTATATACTGGAATGCTGTTATATACTGGAATGCTGTTATATACTGGAATGCTGTAATATACTGGAATGCTGTTATATACTGGAAGGCTGTTATGTACTGGAATGATGTTATATACTGGAATGCTGTAATATACTGGAATGCTGTTATATACTGGAAGGCTGTTATGTACTGGAATGCTGTTATATACTGGAATGCTGTTATACAGTGGAATGCGTGTATATGCCTCCCTTTTGACCATTGAGATGTTTTAATCTATTGTTCATCCATTTGGGATCATTTTTGCTAGATCTAATTTCCCTTCTCGGAACAAAAGTTGTCTGGGCAGCTAGAACTATGCTCTGAAAAACGTCATATTGGCAACCAAGATCACCTACCTCAACCATAGTCAGGTTATCCCAATTTAGCTCACCCAGCTAATTTTTCAGTCCCATGAAATCGGCCAAGCGAAAGTCTGGGACAGAGATTTGATTGCAGTTATCTTGGGAATTCCATGATATATTGAAACTAAGTGATTTGTGATCACTTTCCCCAAGCTCATCATTAACCTCAAGATTATTAATTAGTGAATCTTTGTTGGCAGAAACCAAGTTAAGCAGATTGTTTCCTCTAGTTGGTTCTGTCACAACCTGTTCTTAAAAGCAATCCTGAACCGTATCAAGAAAGTCACTAGACTCAAGATTTCCTGTCATATTGTCCCAAACAATTTGACTAAACTTGAAATCACCCGTTAACACAACATTTTCATATCTAGATGCCTTATGAATTTCGTCCTATAACACCTTACTGCACTCCCTATCAAGGTTTGGGGGCCTATAAATCACACCCAAAATTAATTTGTCACGACCTTCGAGAAACTGCAGCCAAACAGGTTCTGTGTTCGATGTTTCTAATCTTATATCATATCTAAAACAACAATTTAAATTATTTCTGAGATACATCACCACTCCACCACCCTTCCTGCTGACCCTATCAATGTGGAATAAATAGTTTATAACCCTACATGTTGCATTCAAGTTGAACCAGGTCTCTATTATACCAATAATATCTATATTACCTACACTTGCAAGTAATCTTAGCTCATCTATCTTATTTCTTAGACTCCTACTATTTGTATAGTTAACCTTAAGGGAGCTAGTCACTCGTTGCCCTCTACTATCTTTGTTTATTGATCAATTGAATTGCCTTTACTAGCAACTTTATTTTGAATATTGTCGTCTAAACATATCCCTGAGGTATCCCGGTAATATCTGTGGTTTTCAACCCTAATACGGCAGCCTGACTGTTTCCCACAAATACCCATACCTCTATAATCTATCAGTTTAAATTCCTTGACAAGTCAATTACCCCCTCAATCGAATTGGTTAATGCAACCACTCTAGCCCTAGAGAGATGAACCCCATCCCTTGCATACATATCACGTTTGCCATAGAATTTGTCCCAGTTATCAATGAATGGGATTATAAGTTCCTTGCAGTACCTGTCTAGCTAGCAATTTATACCAATTGCCAGAGACATCCATTCATTGCCCACTCCCTTTCTAGGCAAGATGCTACATATGACTGGGATCCCTCCCTTAGACCTGACGGCTTCTATGGCTGACCTGTACTTATCCAGCAGCACCTGTCTCCTCCCCTTCCCAATGTCACTACAGCCAGCACTAAGACAGATAATGGGCTTGTTCTCATTACCTGACATAATATTATCCACTCTGCTGACTATATCACCAGCACCAGCTCCTGGAAAGCACACCCTCTATCCGATCTTTCTATTTGTTGATGTCTTCAACTATCAGGGAAGCTTCCATCATTGCATGATGGAAGACTAGAGTTGATGCCTTCAACTATCAGCGAGGCTTCCATCCCTGCATGATGGAGGACTAGTGTTGGTGTTTTCAACTATCAGAGAAGCTTCCATCCCAAATTGATGGAGGACTAGTGCTGGGTCTTTAACAAAAGGAAACCTTCCATCCCAAAATGTTGAGGACTACTTTTGGGGTTTTTCAACATCAAAGGAACTTACATCCCCAATTGATGGGGGACTACTGTTTTGGGTCTTTAACATCTGGGGGAAACTTCCATCCCCCAAATTGATGGAGGACTACTGTTGGGGTCTTCAACTATCAGGGGAAACTTTCCTCCCACTTTTTTGGAGGGGCTCTGTTGGGGTCTTCAAATACAGGGGAAGCTTCCATCCCAAATTGATGGAGGGGCACTGTTGGTGCATCAAATACTTTTGGGAAACTTTCATCCCAAAAAGGAGGACTACTGTTGGGTCTTCAACAAACAGGAAGCTTCCCCACAATATGATGGGGGACTAGGTTTTTGGGGTCTTTAACATCAGAGAAACTTCCCCCCAACTGATGGGGGACTATGTTAGGTCTTAACATCACGAAGCTTCCGTTCCACTTTATCGGACTTCTGTTGGGGCACAACATCGAAAGCTTCCATCCCAACTTCATGGAGGGCTAGGTTGGGGTCTTCAAAATTTTAAAAGCTTCCACCCAAATTTGGAGGGCTACTGTTTGCGTTTCAACTATCAGAGAAGCTTTTCCCTCCCAGCTTTCATGGAGGACTATTTGGGGTCTTTTAAATATCAAGAACTTTCCCTCCCAGCTTCATGAGACATGTTGGTTCTTCAACATCAAGAAGCTTCATCCCAGCTTTTTGGGGATATGTGGGTTTTCTTTAAAATATCAAAAGCTTTTCCTCCCAGCTTCATAAGGGCTAGTGTTGGTGCTTCAACAAAAACCGGAAGCTTTCCCTCCCCCTTTAAAGGAAAATTTTGGGGTCTTTAAATATCAGAGAAGCTTCTATCCCAGCTTGATGGAGGACTAGTGTTGTTGTCTTCAACTATCCGGGAAGCTTCCATCCCAGCTTCATAGAGGACTAGTGTTGGTGTCTTCAACTATCAGAGAAGCTTCCATCCCAACTTGGAGGACTACTGTTTATCTCTTCAACTATCAGGGAAGCTTCCATCCCAACTTCATGGAGGACTACTGTTTATGTCTTCAACTATCAGAGAAGCTTCCATCCCAACTTCATGGAGGGCTAGTGTTGATTACTTGAACTGTCAGGGAAGCTTCCATCCCAACACGATGGAGGACTACTGTTGGCGTCTTCAAGTATCAGGGAAACTTCCATCCCAACTTCATGGAGGGCTAGTGTTGATTACTTGAACTGTCAGGGAAGCTTCCATCCCAACACGATGGAGGACTACTGTTGGCGTTTTCAAGTATCAGGGAAACTTCCATCCCAACTTGATGGAGAGCAAGTGTTAGTGTCTTCTACTATCAGGGAAGCTTCCATCCCAGCTTGATGGCGGACTACTGTTTGTGTCTTCAACTATCAGGGAAGCTTTCATCCCAACTTGATGGAGGATTAGTGTTGGTGTCATCAACTATCAGAGAATTTTCCATCCCAACATGATGGAGGACTAGTGTTGGTGTCATCAACTATCATGAAAGCTTCCATCCCACCTTGATGGAGGACTAGTGTAGATGTCATCAACTATCAGGGAAGGTTCCATCCAAACATGATGTAGGACTACATAAGAACATAAGAATATAAGAAAGAATGACCACTGCAGCACCCCTACTGATCCATGCGAAGCAGGTCCATGTCCCCCCGCGGATTAGCCCAAGGACCCACCTAGTCAGGTCATTTCCACTTAAGAAAGGAGCACGGCATCGTACCTAGCAGCACAATTTAGTCAGGTCCAACTCACACCCACCCACACCCACTCAGGTATTTATCTAACCTAATTTTAAAACTACACATCGTTTTAGCCTCTGAAACTGTACTGGGGAGTTTGTTCCACTCATCCAAAACTCTATTACCAAACCAGTACTTGTCTTGACCGGAAATTTTCAGCACGCTATTTACATCCCCTTTATTTATTCCTGTTTTCCATTTATACACCTTGATCATATACCCCTAATTCTACGCCTTTCGAGAGAGTGCAGATTCAGGGCCCTCAGTCTGTCCTCATAGGGAAGATTTCTGATACATGGGATCAACTTTGTCATCCTCCTCTGTACGTTTTCCAGAGCATTTATGTCCATTCTGTAATACGGTGACCAGAACTGAGCAGCTTAATCTAAATGATGCCTAACCAAGGATTTGAAGAACAACCTGAGGACTTCCATTATTTATACTTCTAGATATGAAACCAAGGATTCTGTTAGCTTTATTGCAAACACTAATGCACTGTTGTCTTGGTTTTAGATTACTGCTAACCAGAACTCCTAAATCCTTTTCGCAATCAGTAGTATTGAGATCTATATTATTTATTCTATATGTGGCATGATTATTTTCCTGTCCAACATTTAGAACTTTGCATTTGTCTATATTAAACTGCATCTGCCACTTCTCCGACCATTGCATCAGTCTATTCAAATCATCCTGGAGTGATCAAGTGCCCTCATGAGAATGAATTGAACGGCCTATTTTAGTGTCATCAGCAAATTTGCTTATGTCGCTATTTATTCCCTCATCTATGTCGTTTATCTAAATTGTGAACAATGAGCCCAACACTGACCCCTGAGGAACACCGCTTGTGACGTGCCCCCATTCTGATTTCTGCCCATTTACGCAAACTCTCTGCAGCCATGCATCTACCAAGAAAAAATTTTCTCCTCCTGTTCTATGTGCCTTAAGTTTCCTCAGTTGCCTTTGATGTGGACTCTATCGAAAACCTTACTGAAGTTCATATACACAATATCATATTCATTACCATGATCTATCTCCTCAAACACCTTAGTGAAAAATGTTAGTAAATTCGTAAGACAGGAACGCCCCTTTGTAAAACCGTGTTGAGATTCATTAATCAATTTATGCCTATCAAGATGGCTACGAATTGTTTCGGCAATTATTGATTCCATAAATTTTCCCACTGTGGAGGTAAGGCTTATTGGTTTATAGTTCGAAGCTAAGAACCTGTCACCTGCCTTGCAAATAGGTATTATATTTGCCATTATCCGCTTTTCAGGCACTATGCCAGTTTGTAGAGATATGTTGAAAAGATTAGCCGAAGGTATGATAAGTTCCTCTTTACATTCCTCTAACACCCTTGCAAACAGTTCATCAGGGCCTGGGGATTTGTTAGGTTTTAGTTTCTCTATTTGTCTGAGGACTATGTCACTAGTTACTGCAATCGTACATAGTTTATTATCGTCCTGTTCTACATAATCTATTATTTCAGGAATATCGCTTGTATTTTCCTGGGTGAAAACTGAGAGTAAGTAGGTATTGAAAATTTCACACATATCCTTATCACTGTCAGTGATCTGACCAGAGTTACTCTTAAGTGGGCCAATCTTGTCCCTAATCTGATTTCTGGATACCTGAAACAACCCTTTTGGGGCAGTCTTCAAATCCGTTGCGACCTTAGCCTCATAATTCCTATTTGTTTTTCTTATTCCTTTTTTTATTTCTCTCTTTAACTGAGTATATTGATTTCATAACTGCCCATCCCCTCTTTTGATACGCCTATTTATGCCTCTCTTTTGACCAATGAGATGTTTTAATCTATTGTTCATCCATTTGGGATAATTTTTGTTAGATCTAATTTCCCTTCTCGGAACAAAAGTTGTCTGGGCAGCTAGAACTATGCTCTGAAAAAGTCATATTGGCAACCAAGATCACCTACCTCAACCATAGTCAGGTTATCTCAATTTAGCTCACCCAGCTAATTTTTCAGTCCCATTAAATCGGCCAAGCTAAAGTCTGGGACAGAGATTTGATTGCAGTTATCTTGGGAATTCCATGATATATTGAAACTAAGTGATTTGTGATCACTTTCCCCAAGCTCATCATTAACCTCAAGGTTATTAATTAGTGAATCTTTGTTGGCAGAAACCAAGTTAAGCAGATTGTTTCCTCTAGTTGGTCTGTCACAACCTGTTCTTAAAAGCAATCCTGAACCTTATCAAGAAAGTCACTAGACTCAAGATTTCCTTTCATATTGTTCCAATTAATTTGTCTAAAGTTAAAATCTCCCGTTAACACAACATTTTCATATCTTGATGCCTTATGAATTTCGTCCTATAACAGCTTATTGCCCTCCCTATCAAGGTTTGGGGGCCTATAAATCACACCCAAAATTAATTTGTCACGACCTTCGAGAAACTGTAGCCAAACAGGTTCTGTGTTCGATGTTTCTAATCTTATATCATGTCTAAAATAACAATTTAAATTATCTCTGAGATACATCGTCACTCCACCACCCTTCCTATTGACCCTAACAGTGTGGAATAGTTTATAACCGTGTATGTTGCATTTAGAAGGCATTTCTCTGTTATACCAACAATATCTATATTACCTGCACTTCCAAGTAATCTTAGCTCATCTATCTTATTTCTTAGACTCCTACTATTTGTATAGTAAACCTTAAGGGAGCTAGTCACTCGTTGCCCTCTACTATCTTTGTTTGTTGATCAATTGATTTGCCTTTACTAGCAACTTTATTTTGAATATTGTCGTCTAAACATATCCCTGAGGTATCCCGGTAATATCTGTGGTTTTCAACCCTAATGCTGCAGCCTGATTGTTTCCAACAAACACATATACCTCTATAATCTATCAGTTTAAATTCCTTCACAAGTTATCAATTACCCCCTCAATCGAACTGGCTAATCCAACCACTCCAGCCCGAGAGAGATGAACCCAATCCCTTGCATACATGTTACGTTTGCCATAGAATTTGTCCCAGTTATCAATGAACGGGATTGCAAGTTCCTTGCAGTACCTGTCTTGAACCCATTCCCAGTATCTTGAACCTATTCTCAGCATGTTGAATCCATTCCCAGTGTGAAGGCTTACTCAGCCCTGTAACAACTTCAGTAAGTATTACTGAGGCTGGCTCCTCCTCAGGAAAATTAATGAATAGAAAAAGAAATAATAACAGACAAACATAAACACTTTATTATATAGAAATTTAAAATATAAAACATTTAAATATGAAATATTAATCCTACATTAAAGAAAATGAAAAATGAAAATTATAAATGATAACTTAATTCAACGATAATGTATATAGGGTTGTCTGGTGTTGGTGACACTGTTGTTGAAATTGTAGCCGTTGCTGATGATGGGGGGGGGGGGGTCGCAGGTGTTGGTTACGACCCACTGGCTAGTTCTTCACAGTAGATAGGGCCTTGAGTATTATGTCCCGATGACACGAAAGCAGGTTCTTTACCGCTGCAATGATGTGGGGTTACGACCTGCAATTTCATACAGGTGCACGGGTAATTAAATCCAAAATGGGGAAGTCTCTGAACGTTAGTCCATCTCCATCTGTTCTCCTCGTTGATTGACAGGTGACCCTCTCTGTCATCCAAGCTGAAAAGATAGACAGGTTACCCACTGCTTATGAAATCACTCTCCATGGTAAGCACAATACCCAAAAGATGTGGTGACTATTACAACAGTCAACTTAGAGCAAGACTGAAAGGACTAAGTTTATTATTGGTCAAAAGTGACGCTTTCAACCAATAAATCCACTAGAATACAAGGCAGGCATGTACTTACAGTAGTGTTGGGAGCTGTGAGTCGAGTGATTTACTGTTTAACCAGAGCCCAACACGTCACCTTTCAGGAAGGGGGGAAGAGGGAGGGGAAGGGATAGTGAGAGCTAGACTGACCCTACATTAACAAGCAGCCGGCAATCAAACTATCACTTTAGGGGTGGGGGAGAAAAGGCGGGAGCTTGACTTACCCTACCTTAACAAGTAGCCGGCAATGAAACTATTGTTACTATATACTCCCTCTCTATTCCTATCTATTGAACTTTTCCCTCACACTCCCCCATACCAAGATATATAGTCAAGGAGTATAAGAAGAATAGGCGAGGAAAAAGTTCCAACATGTGGAAGTCGCATAAGGCAAGAAATCATCTACTGACTGTCACGACTTAACCAGTCAGAAATAATTGGATGAACCATTGATATACACAATATGGAACTTAAAAGCCTGGAGTGCCAATGTCCACCTCAAGAGGCGACTGTTGGTTCCCTTAAAAGTTTCTAGGTATATCAAAGGTTTGTGGTCCGTTTCTAAAATGAATTCTTTTCCCAGCAAATAAAATTTAAGTTTGGAGATACCCCACACAAGAGCCAAACATTCCTTTTCTATTGTGGAGTATCTTGTTTCTGCGGGAAGGAGTTTCCGGCTTAGGAAGCATACAGGGAAGGGAGTACCATCATGGTATTGTAGTAACACCGCACCTAAGCCAGTATTGGAGCATCATTCTTAAACAAAATGTTTTATTAATATCTGGAATCTTAAGTATAGGGTCTTTCGAAAAGATACTTTTAATCTCATTAAACTTTTCCCGAGCTACGTCGGAAAGTTCAAGAGGTTCCTTCACAGACTTTTTAAGGAAGTCGGATAAGATGCCTGTAAGATCAGTAAGGTTCGGGATAAACCGTGCATAAAAATTTACAGAACCAAGAAAGCTACGCATGAGCTTCTTCGTTTTGGGGAATTTAAATTCTAATAAAGCTTTGATCTTACTGGGGAGAGGCTGCAGAGAGTTATTAGAAAGTATCAGTCCAAGATATCTAATCTTGTTATACCCAAGGAAGCATTTTCTTCGTTGGCAGTCAGGCCATGTGAGCGTAACCTACGCAAAACTGATGTTAATGTTTGGACATGTTCGCCCCACGTGGATGTCATTACATAAATGTTATCAAAATAAACTGAAATATTTGGCATATTACCCAAGACCTTTCTCATCAGTCTCACGTAGGTAGCACAGGCAGTTACCAAACCGAAGGGCATAGTTCTATATTGCATCAGTCCTTGGTGTGTAGGAAAAGCGGTGTACTGCTTAGAAGAAGGATCTAACATTACTTGATGATATGCCTGCGCAATATCAATCTCTGAAAAGAAGGAAGAGTCATAAAATTTGTGTAGATCGCTATCTATTAAGGGCATAGGGTCAGCATCCCACCGAGTTATAGCATTAAGGCCTCTGAAGTCAATACCAAGTCTATATGAATTATCCTCCTTCTTAACCATGACTACTGGTGAACAATATGAAGATACTGAAGGTTCAATGATCTTTAGTTTTAATAATTTGTCTACCTCTCGGTCAAATGCACCCCTAAGGTGAACTGGAACTGGGTATAATTTTCGTTTGATAGGATCGTCCGTCACTAAGTCAATCTTATGGACTACCGTGGAGGTAACACCTGGAATATCAGTAAAGACGTCTGAAAAGTTACTCACACATTGAAGTAGTTCATGTCTCTTATGGTCATCCAAAGATTCATTAATATTAATGTTGGTTGCGTCCGAGTGGTCAAAAGTCACCAAGACATGTAGTTCTTCATCATAGTCTAAGTTAGAGGTGTCAATTACGCACACTTTACATTCTTCAGTTGTCTTATCAAGTTCGTGTGGAAAAACTAAGTCAAAGTTGTTAAGGCAGTTAACCGAATTTCTTCGGTAATATTTCTTAAGGATGTTGATATGATAAAGCTTAGGTTTCCCCTTGACTTCTATGAGGTAGTCAACTTTCCCACAAATTTTTAGCACTTTATATGGACCTTTCCATGCTACTAATAATTTATTTGACTTGATAGGCAAAAGTACAAGAACTTCATCACCTACTTTAAAACTTCTCTGACTTTTGGAGTCAAAATAGGTTTTGTACTGGTCCATTGACAAGCTTAGGTTTTTCGAAACTATGTCAGAGGTCTCCTCAAGTTTAGATCTAAGGTCAAGGAGAAACTGATAAGAAGACTGAACCTCAGCATTTACCTTCTCATTAGTCCATAAGTCATGAAGGATGGACAGTGGACCTCTGGCCTGTCTACCATAGAGAAGTTCAAAAGGTGAAAACCCCAAAGAGTCACTGGGAACTTCATTCATGGCAAACAAAGCACAGGGTAGGTAACGATGCCACTCCTTAGGTTTAAGGGAGCAAAGTTTCCTTAAAATGGACTTGAGAATCGAATGCTGGCGCTCAATCCTCCCATTACAGCTGAGATGATAGGGTGTGGTGAAGAGAGGCTTCACTCCCAGAAGTTGGTATAGATGTTGCATTAAGACAGATGTGAATTGTGCCCCACGGTCAGACAAAATTTCTCTAGGGATGCCCACTCTGGAGAAGATGGACAAAAGGGCTTCAGCCACCTCTGTAGTAGTTATGGTCTTTAAGGGAACGGCTTGAGGGAAACTCGAAGCATAATCAACTGATGTTAATATATATCGATGTCCCCCAGATGAAAGTGGAGCTAAAGGACCAACGATGTCAATAGCTTCTCTTTCGAAAGGTACCGTAAAGATTGGCATTTTGACCATAGGTACTCGCCTGGTACCTCGGGAGGATGACAGTTGGCAAACTTTACACGATCTACAATAGGTAGTGACATCTGAGGACATTTTTGGCCAAAAATAGGTTTCCCTAATTTCATTTAAGGTTTTACGATGCGAGAAATGTCCGGCCACTGGCTGGTCATGAGCCATTTTAAGAACAGTCTCTCTGCATTGACTTGGAACAACTAAGATGGAATAGTTTATCTCATCGGAATTTAATTTGAATACTGACTTGTACAAGATACCTTTTATATACTCAAATTTATATGAAAAGTTTTTCCTTTGGATAACTTGATTTTGTTTAGCGGCATTATGGCAATTCTGAAGAGAAGGGCAATTACGTTGTAAATTGACAAAGGAGTCCTTCGATATATCTGAAGGCTTAAAGTCAGGGAAAATCAAAGGATGGACAGTAGGAGAAGCCTGGGCTTTGGTCTGAGCCCTAGTCAAGACATTTATGGTATCGGAGGTGATATCTTCACTTTCATCTAACAAGTGAATCGGTGATCCTACTACCTCGCTTTCGAGAGTAGCATCACTGGTTTTTAATCCCACATGAATCTCACGAGACTGTCTCATCTGAACTTTCGAGGGGCTTCTCCACTCTACAGGAAGAGGATCTGAAACACCTATGTCCATCTTTGGTGATGAAAGGTGAACCTCAGAAGGAAGAATGGCACCTTTTACATTACCTATTAGTACGGAGCAAGAAATGATGGGAGCTAGTACGGCTTCAGACCAACCTGTGAACCATTTAGGCCTAATGTAACAACGGATGGTAGGAAAAGTGTCCGTACGGCCCAAGTAGTCTGAAAGTATAGCAGAGGAATGAGTTTCTTTAAGATTAGGGAACAGCTTATCAGAAATGACTATACATGTGCATCCAGTGTCTCGTAAAATGGTAGATACATTAAGTCCATTAACTGTTCCTGAACAGAAGGGTGCTTGGTCATTACAGTCTTTAAAACATCTTCCAACTTTTTGGACCTTCTTAGAAGGACAATCTGGACGTTTATGTCCCTTAACACCACACAAATGACAAACAGGAATAAAAGAAGTCATTTTACTTACCACTAGAGGCTTTGATTTCTTAAGGTCTGATGAACCCTTGCCCTTAGTGTTCGATCCCTTTAGGTCTTTATAGGAATTGTGAGCCTCAGCATACAGGTCAGCAGCCTCAGCAACTTCCTCAGCTTTAATCAGGTTACGTTCTCTGATGAATGTTCGTATCTGATGGGGAAGAGCTGTCAGGAACTGGTCAGCAACCATGAAGTCTCTAAGAGATTCATAACTGCGATCAGTTCCTGAACTCTCTATCCAAAAGTCGAACAAACGAAAGAGTGTTACCTGTAACTGCTGAAAGTTCTGGCCAAGCTGTAAGGTGGCATACCTGAAATCTTTCCTGTAAGAATTAGTGGTTTTTTTATATGCTTTAAGGATTGCCTTCTTCAGAAGGTTATAATTACATATGATATCCTGTGACAAAGTTGCATAGATATTCAAAGCTGTACCAGAAAATAACATTCCAAACCTGGTAGCCCATGTGTCAGCAGGCCATTCACAGAGGGTAGCGGTATTTTCAAACCTGATAATGTAAGAAGTTATGTCTTCCCCCTCTGTGAAGGGAGGTAAATTAGGTGTTGGAATATGTGTACTAGCTGCACGTTGTTCAATTACTCCTTCATCTAATTGCTGTTGTGAGAAAGTTATGTATTTATTCTCTAATTCAAGGCGAGATTTTTCGAGCTCGCGACCCTTTTCTCTCTCTATTAACTCATGCTCTCTAGCTCTCTCCTCACGTTCTCTAGCTCTTTCCTCACGATCAAGTCTATCACGCTCTTTTTTGTCTTCGCGCTCTCTTTCTAACTGTCTTTCTTGGCTTTCTCTCTCAATTCTCTCTCTCTCTCTTTTCTCTTCTCTTTCGATTCTCTCTCTCTCCTTATTCTCTTCTCTTTCCCTTTCTAGCTGTCTTTCTTCTCTCTCAATTCTCTCTCCTTCAAGTCTTTCCTGGATCTTAGCACTAATGAAAGTTTCTAAATTTTTCCCTGTTATTCCTAACTTACTTCCAGCGTTTATCCAAAACTGGTATTCATCCATATTTGCCAGAATAACTTAAACTATCAGGGGAAATGAAACGGGTATTAAAGAAAACGGAGGGTTCAATTCCTGCTCCACTCAAACTGTAAATAAACCAGAGGGCTCGATCCCTGCTTCAATTAAACAATATGTATTAACGAAAACAAAGGGTTCTATGCCGGCTCCGAGCAAACAGTAAGTAGAATGGGGTCACTTGACCATCCAATCTTCTCACCAACAAATCAAGAGTGTCCTATGACAGTTCCCTTGATATAATGAAGAGCTCAATGAAACAAGTTGTCACTGGAAAATCTCGGGTCCCTAGAGTCTAATCCTCCAAAGTGTTTCAAGCTCACAAGAAACGTGGCAGAAATAACTATTATATCCTGCCTGACTTGACTTACAATAAATTGAGACTATAACAATCACCAAATCTTTTAAATACTTGTCTGTAGTCCTACCATAGAGAATGATTACTCATGGCTGGTGGTAACCGTCCGTGGTATGCGGTGTTGAAGTTCCAATGGTAGATTCGAGATGGAGTTGAATCTTGATTCAGTAGAGTTGAATATCCTGGCAAGGTTGCCACTTGTGAAGGCTTACTCAGCCCTGTAACAACTTCAGACAGTATTACCAAGGCTGGCTCCTCCTCAGGAAAATTAATGAATAGAAAAAGAAATAATAACAGACAAACATAAACACTTTATTACATAGAAATTTAAAATATAAAACACTTAAATATGAAATATTAATCCTACATTAAAGAAAATGAAAAATGAAAAATATAAATGATAACTTAATTCAACGCTAATATATATAGGGGTGTCTGGTGTTGTTGACACTGTTGTTGAAATCGTAGCCGTTGCTGATGATGGGGGGGGGGTCGCAGGTGTTGGTTATGACCCACTGGCTAGTTCTTCACAGTAGATAGGGCCTTGAGTATTATATCCCGATGACAGGAAAGCAGGTTCTTTACCGCTGCAATGATGTGGGGTTACGACCTGCAATTTCATACAGGTGCACAGGTAATTAAATCCAAAATGGGGAAGTCTCTGGACGTTAGTCCATCTCCATCTGTTCTCCTCGTTGATTGACAGGTGACCCTCTCTGTCATCCAAGCTGAAAAGATAGACAGGTTACCCACTGCTTAAGAAATCACTCTCCATGGTAAGCACAATACCCAAAAGATGTGGTGACTATTACAACAGTCAACTTAGAGCAAGACTGAAAGGACTAAGTTTATTATTGGTCAAAAGTGATGCTTTCAATCAATAAATCCACTAGAATACAAGGCAGGCATGTACTTACAGTAGTGTTGGGAGCTGTGAGTCGAGTGATTTACTGTTTAACCAGAGCCCCACACGTCACCTTTCAGGGGGGAGGAAGAGGGAGGGGAAGGGATAGTGGGAGCTAGACTGACGCTACGTTAACAAGCAGCCGGCAATAAAACTATCACTTTAGGGGTGGGGGAGAAAAGGCGGGAGCTTGACTTACCCTACCTTAACAAGTAGCCGGCAATGAAACTATTGTTACTATATACTCCCTCTCTATTCCTATCTATTGAACTTTTCCCTCACACCCAGTATCTTGAGCCCATTCCCAGCATCTTGATCCCATTCCCAGTATCTTGAACCCATTCCCAGTATCTTGAACCCATTCCCAATATCTTGAACCCATTCCCAGTATCTTGAACTAATTCCCAGTATCTTGAACCCATTCCCGGTATCTTGAACCCATTTCCAGTATCTTGAACCCATTGATCAGCGTCAAGCCTTCCATGCTGATAATGCAACATCTGATTAGTGAATGTCAACACGGTTTTACAAAGGGGCGTTCCTGTCTTACGAATTTGCTAACTTTTTCCCAAAGGTATTTGAGGAGGTAGATCATGGTATTAAATATGATATTGTTTATATGGGCTTCAGTAAGGTTTTTCAGTAGAGTTCCACATCAGAGGCTGTTGAGAAAACTTAAGGCACACGGAGAAGAATTTTTTTCCTTGGTAGAGGAATGGTTGACAAATAGGCAGCAGTGAGTTTGCATTAATAGGGGGAAATCAGAATGGGGCACGTCACAAGCGGTGTTCCACAGGGGTCAGTGTTGGGCCCCTTGTTGTTCACAATTTACATAAACGACATAGATGAGGGAATAAATAGCGACTTGAGCAAATTTGCTGATGGCACCAAAACAGGCCGTCAAATTCATTCTAATGAGGACACTAGAGCACTCCAGGATGATCTGAATAGACTGATACAGTGGTCAGAGAAGTTGCAGATGCAGTTTAATATAGACAAATGCAAAGTTCTAAATGTCGGACAGGAAAATAACTATGCCACATATAAACTAATTTTAATGTAGATCTTAATATTATGTATTGCGAGAAGGATTTAGGAGTTCTGGTTAGCAGTAACCTGAAACCAAGACAACAGTACATTATTGTTCGCAGTAAAGCTAACAGAATCCTTGGCTTCATGGCGAGAAGTATAAATAATAGAAGGCCTCACGTTGTTCTTCAACTCTATATATCCTTGGTTAGGCCTTATTTAGATTATGCTGCACAGTTCTGGTCACCATATTACAGAATGGATATAAATACACTGGAAAATGTACAAAGGAGGATGACAAAGTTGATCCCATGTATCAGAAATCTTCCCTATGAGGATAGACTGAGGACCCTGAATCTGCACTCTCTCTCTTAGGGGGGATATGATTGAGGTGTATAAATGGAAAACAGGAATTAATAAAGAGAATGTAAATAGCGTGATAAAAATATCTACATAAACAGGACTCGCAGCAATGATTTTAAATTGGAAAAATTAGGTTTCAAGAAGGATATAGGAAAGCACTGGTTTGGTAATAGAGTTGTGGATGAGTGGAACAAACTCCCGAGTACCGTTGTAGAAGCTAAGACGTTGTGTAGTTTTAAAAAATAGGTTGGATTAATACTGAGTGGGTGTGGGTGGGTGTGAGTTGGACCTGACTAGCTTGTGCTGTTAGGTCGGATGCCGTGCTCCTCCCTTAAGTGAATGTGACTGACCTGACTAGGTCAAGGCATTGGCTTAAGCCGGTGGGAGAATTGGTCTTGCCTCGCTTGGGCCAGTAGGGCTGCTGCAGTGTTCCTTCTTATGTTCTTATGTAATGTTTTTCAGCCCTTCTATGGATCGATTCCCGAACCTCAGTGTGTGAGCGAAGTGCGCTAGCAATCGAGCTCAGGGACACAATAGTTTCCATATAATAACTTGTGAATGGCTCTTCTAATTCCCTTTAACTAACCTAGCTGATATTTAACTACATTATCAACTTACGCCGCATTCTGTACTATTCCATTCGCGCGCCCTGAGACACACGGAACTGGAGTGATGGAATACGGGGATAACTTTCTCGGCTCGCTCAGTGATTATCTTATTTTACTCATAAACTACATTTTCTAAATGACTTTGAATTTATTTCTGTAAATGAGTACTTGCATAGTGATTAGTTTCTTTAGAAGTTTTGAAATTAGTCTTAAAGAACTTAGAAGATTGTTCTTATAATGCATTGTTCTTTTACTTAAAACCAGGTAATTACGGAAATAATGTTTAAAATAGGTAATCAGTAACAGAAGTAATGAAAGTAGGAAGCCCTCATACGGTTTTTTCACGATATTTATGTCATTTGACCTTCGTTACCTAATTACTGTATGTTCACTTTTAGACTATCAGTATCATTTCTTTGTAATTCAAGATTAATTTATCCTGAGATATTGCTTTTGTTGAAGGTCTTATCTTATAATTTAATTATCTTTCATCTCTGCATTCCAGGTTCAAAGTGGCAGGAAGATGGACAGACACGGGAACCTATGGTTTCCAGGGTAGGACACTGCGTTCTCTGTTTCCAGAATTGGACCATCTCTACAAGGACTTTCAAGGTCGCCAGCTTACCTTGGCTGCTGTCAACAATTGGCCTTTCTTCAAGCTTCGTTACCTGGCAGATAAGACGCCGCTGCCTGATGTAGGAATAGACATCAGTATTATTACAGCTCTCAGTCTTCAGCTTAACTTTACGTAAGGCATTATGCTAAATATTTCAAGGTAATAATAGAGGATTTCGATTCACTGAGTCTAAGCACCTTCTGGAAAAGTCTTTTTTAACAGGAACGTAGTCTTGGTTCGTCACGAAATTGCAAGTTAGTCATCAATTGTTCCAGCTGCGACACTTAAACTTTCATTCGTTTTACCTGGTAAGTTTTTTCATATTTTTTCTTCCCTTGTTTTTAGTTTAGTTTGCTAAATTTTGTATTTCTTGAGTCACATTTAACTTTGCCTGTTTTTTAGATATTTTTGCAGTTTATAAGAATAACTATAGATACAGTTTAGAATTATCTCAATATTTCTGCAAGAAGAATTTAATAATCTTGGAAACTTGCATAAAATTGTTGTCTGTTGTCTTAAAGTTTGTACTGAGATGTAATTCATTTTTGTGCTTGTTATTCACGTACAAGATTTAAAGCTAAACTGAAGAAACCAACGTCCCAAACTACACAAGCACATCATGCACCTCACAAGTTTCAATCAAGTCATCACTACTGAAGGATTGAAAACAATATTTTAATACTATGTGATAGACAGTATTTCAATTTTCTAATTTCCTCCATAAGAAAATACTAATTCAGACCAACACATTCCGAAATCAATCCAACCTTTTCTCTTGGCAAAACTGACCAGAGTTTAACTAATTTGGTATGTAAATTACTAAGTTTGTAAGTAATTAAGTTTTATTTAAACATCGGATACATAACATACAGTACATATGCTTTACAATATCTATAGTGCACACATTTTAGAGACACATTATAGTACATCATATATATATTTAACCTGAAGTAACCCAATAAAGTCAAGCAGTGTAACTTATTTATAATCAGAAGATTATTATTATTATTATTATAATCAAAAAGAAGCGCTAAGCCACAAGGGCTATACAGCTATAATCAGAAGAAACATTCTCCAGTTTTTTACCAGTAATAAAATCTATTAATAAATTTGGCTCATTAAAACATGTAGAACCTAAAATCAAGACGAAATTTTTCCTTAGAGAAAAAACACATCAACACTGAAAATTTACAACTCGCCAGAAGAAGTATTTTCAATGTTTTTTTTTTCAGCGAGTCGAACAAAAATTGTACACATAGAGAGAGCCTCCCCCCCCCCCCTCCCCCTTCCAAAAAAAGTGTAATTCGTTTTTTACAATGCACCGGCTTTAAATACTGACGTTGTTCACAATGTCTTATTTTAATAGGGGATTATATAGCTCCTGTGGATGCAAGGAAGGAGAGGATAAGTCAGATCCTTTGGATCAAGAGCCCCTAACCAGCATCAAGGTACCCCTATTCAAAATGCATAAACCAGTTACATAATGCAGAATATTGGCATATGTAAGAGTGAGAGAGAGTAAGAGTGAGAGAGAGAGTAAGAGTGAGAGTGAGAGTGAGAGAGAGTGAGAGTGAGAGAGAGTGAGAGACTGGCACCAATATCTCCCCTAACAACATTAACCTTCTAATTAAGATGTACCAATTTGAGTCTTGTAATAACCTAATTTACCATTTATTATTGTTTACCATTTTTATTGAAGAATTATGGATCTCAGTTTCCTTACGATGATTTGTGATGCTTGTTCTGATTCCCTTCAAGTCTTGAACGATAGTATTTAACTGCATTATCAACTTATGCCATATTGTATACTAATGCCTGCATGCATTACAGCATACAGGGATACCTTTGTTGGATTATACAGGGATACCTTTGTTGGATCATACAGGGATACCTTTGTTGGATCATACAGGGATATCTTTGTTGGATCATACAGGGATACCTTTGTTGGATCATACAGGGGTACCTTTGTTGGATCATACAGGGATACCTTTGTTGGATCATACAGGGGTACCTTTGTTGGATCTTTCAGGAGCACCTTTGTTGGATTTCACAGGGATACCTTTGTTGGATCTGACTGATTTACTGACTTACTGACTTTGACTAACTGACTGACTTACTAACTGATTGAATTATTTATTTGACTGATCTATTGACTTACTTGATTAACTGTCTGACACACTTACTGACTAACAGTATTACTGACTCACTGACTTAACTGACTGATCTGACTTACTGACTTGACTGATTGACTTACTGACATGACTGGCTTACTGACTTGACTGACTAACTGACTTGACTGATTGACTTAATGACTTGACTGACTTATTGACCTGACTTACTGACTTGACTGACTTACTGACTGACTTGACCGACTTACTGACTTGACCAACTTACTGACTTGACTTACTGATCTGACTGACTTACTGACTTGACTAACTTGACTGATTTATGCATACTCCGGTACAACCATCGACTTCAGTACCAGAACCTCTACCATCCACCTCAGCCCAGTAGGGCCACAACATAACTCTCCACTCTCTTCACAAACATCTACAAACACCAGCACCCACAATTTAAGGTAAGAAATACTATTATTTCTGTTGCAAAAACAACATAATACATCACGACAATGAACTACAATTTCATATTCACTTTTATTTTTGTAAGATCTATTGGTCTAAAAGAATGTTGTTTGGCTTTTTGGGGGTTCGTAGGAACGTAACCCTATTTTTCCCATAAGTTCTTCATTTTGTTTAACACGGTTTTAACTACCACGATGTTTTGAGGAACGTAACTACCTTCAAACAGAAAATACCAGGACTTCCTTCCGTAAATTGAGTCTATTCCTTCACTCGGCAACAGACTCAATTTACTACGTAACTGAATCCAAGAAATAGTCCTACCAAAATTACTCCATCTTAGATAGCCAGTCTTAACCCCTCTTTCTGCACGACAGCACGAACCTACCTTGTGTGTTCAGATGACTTAAACAATACAACAAAGGAAGTTTTTCTCGATACTGTATGATTAAACTCTACATCTCCTGGATTATAACTATGGGGGTTATTTTCATTCCCAAGGATTAGGGCCTAACATTTGTCCACATTGAACTGTATCTGCCACTTTTCAGACCATGACATGAACTTGTCCTAATTGTAGAAAATAATTTCCCAAAATTATGCTGTATATTTTTTATATGTAAATATACCTGATTAATACATTATTATTGCTCTAAAGTGTATTTTAAAGAAGAGAACCGACAGGGAAGCTCTGCGCCTGCGCTGACGAGCATGGGAGAGACGCAGTTGTTTTGAATGTGGTACAGGCATGTTAGTGAAATGTGCATAAATTTCGTCGCTCTGGAGGTTAAATTGTGGTTGAAACCTCCCAAATAGGAGCCGAAATTGTTGGAATTGCAGTCCTGCGTAACATGAAAATCAGGCGAACTAGACAGGACTCTGTAATTAGATGGAAACAGGATCAAATTAACCCAGGTGCTGTCTATTTATGTTGAAATTCTGGCCAGTATTTTCTCCATATTTTAGGCAGGGGGTTCTGTACATGACACATGATAACTGGTGAGTGGTATTAAGATAAATTCTCCTTCTGTTACATAAATGTGTATTTATTAATTATTTATTAGTTTTAATATACAGTCCACATATTTATACTTATGTTTACCATAATTCCTGGTAATGTATATTTCATTTGAAATTAATATAGGTCAAGAGTGACTTGTGGATATGACAGTAGTACGTATCGAAGGGGGACAATTTTTGTGACCTAGGTGTCCTAAAATTCCTACTTGTCTCTGTAACTTTGATTAGAAATAATTATCTTTGTTACTATTTACTGGTATGTACGTTATGAGTTACATCCAGGTAAAATTTAATTTTCCACACTAATCTTCCTGGAGTTCAACATCTCTTCAGAATCTATTTTTCGGCCAATTATGGTGGCTTCAGCGAATTTATTCATGTCACTTGTTGTTTTTTTTCGTCGAAGTCATAATGTTAAATTTTGAACAACACTGGGCCTAAACCTGCTCCTTTGGGGTAACGGGCCCCTTGTGGGCTGGACTCCCAAATTTAGGTTTCACCCCATTAATGCAGACTCTGCTTTCTGTCGGTAAATTATGCCTCAATCCATGTTTAGAACCTTTCCAATTATACTATGAAAAAGTCTTTTGGGGACGTACTCTGTTGAAAGTTTCAATAAATTTAATTAAACAACATAATCTTTATCATGGGCAAATACTTTATTAAAGAAGGTCAGCAAATTTGTCAGACAGTAATGACTTCTGTGAAACCCCCGTTGAGATTTATAGCTCAAATTAATGCTCGTTAAAGGTGGCATCGTGTTAAACCTCAAAAATATTCTACAGTTTGCCTACTAGTAGTAAGATTTAAACCCTTGATTTAAAAAGAAAATACATTAGCCATCTTTCAAAATCTCTCCGGCGCAACCCCCAGTTTGTACTGATACGTTCAAGAGGCTTATTTTGCGGCTAAGTTTCCCACTTTGCACTCTTAAGTTTCTTGCAAACATTCGTCGGTGCCCGGGACTTATTTGTTTAGTTTATATATTTTTTTCAGAGCCATATTCCTCCTGATTTTTATATAACTTAATTTCTTTTCTTCAAGAGCTGAATAATTATTAATTGTTGGCATATCATTTATGTCTTGTGTGAATACTGGCGTGAAATAATTATTAAAAAGAGAACTAATTTCCTGGTCATTATCAGTAAGCTGTCCAGATATAGTTCTCAGTGGTCCTATTTTTCCCTGATCTTTGTTCTATACACTTGAAAGAACCCTTTTGAACCTGTCGTTGATTCACCTTTAGTCGCGTTTAGCCTCTCCAATCCCCTACTTTACCTTTTTTAATATGGACGAATTGGTCAATAAAATGCCCATACCACTATTTCTAATTTAAAGCTCTAACAGCTCTCTCCATTTAACTAGCCAGAGTTCTTCCTAGTCATGTTTATTCTGTACCTGCTAATCAGGTCCTCATTCATACGTCTCCCAACATCGTTACCTCCTGCTGTGAGACAGAAAATAGGATTACTCCCATTAACTATCACGATGCTGTCCAGATGGGTGACGTATCCTGCCTCCAAGCCTCAGCCAGATATACTCTTTGCCTCCTTTTTCTATCTCTAAGACAGAATGTCCTATCCACAAATTTAATCGGTTTGAAAACCAATACTTACCTGTCCTTTCTGAATCTAAACATATCAAATTTAAATCCGTTATTTCGATCTCGATTTTGATTCGATATCCTCAGTACTTTACTTCGCAAGTCTACCACATATATACCTAAATGATATCTACACTCATTCT
>NC_069444.1:5597191-5607191 GCF_026875155.1 Cherax quadricarinatus | reverse complement strand
GGTAAAAGTATTAACGCCCTTTGCTTAAAAAAAACAATGTTGATCTCATCGACAAATTGCAAATTATCAACATGTCTAATGATTTTAACATTGTTAGTTTTGATGTCACTGAGTTGTTCACTAGAGTCCCTGTTCCCGACTTGCTGTCTTATTTAGAATAAGAATTAGATGAGTTCTCTTTCCCTTTTGATAAAAATACCATTATTGAATTAATTAAGCTGTAGTTGATTGCAAGTTTGAGGGGAAATACTGTGCTCAAAAACAGGGAATGGCTATGGGTAATCTGTTGTCCCCCTTATTAAGCAATCTATATATGGAATTTTTCGAGGCTAGACCGTTGAAAGATATCCTGCCATGTAGAACTAAATGGTTCAGATATGTGGATGACATCTTGTGTCTTTGGCCAAACGATATGACCCTTGATGCGTTTTTACCGAGACTCAACACTTTAGTCCCGTCTAATAGATTCACCGTGGAAAAAGAAGTGGACTGTAAACTTCCATTCTTAGATGTATTGATACACAGGGTTGATAGAAAGTTTAAGTTTACAGCATATAGGAAGGCCACCAATGTGTGCTCATACATTCACTACTATTCCAACCATGAGACTAGAGTTAAAAGGATTGTATTTCTTATTGTTTCTGAGAGCCTATAGAGTGTGCAGTCCAGAGTTCCTAGATAAAGAAATTAGGAAAATATTTGATACTGGCAACAAACTGCAGTATCCTAAGGTGTTTGTTGAATCTGGTTGCTGGCAGCTAAGAAAACTTATTATAGAACAGAACCTAAGATAACACCTCAGACCAAGAATGTGCTGGTCCTCCCATATAACCAGAATTTATCTAGCCTTCCAAATGCTCTTAGAAGATTTAATATACAAGCAGTATTTAAAAATTCATGGACTGTTAGAAGCATTCTGATAAAGAATGCATCCAGCAACGTGGTGGTGGTGTCTACAGAGTTGGTTGTAACGGTTGTAATCTCTCCTATTTGGGACAAATGGGAAAACCATTAGAAGAGAGAATTTCCCAACACCGTTATTCAATATCTATAGCACAGGAGCTGAAAGCGATTTTCAACCATATTACAGCTTGTAATAACTAGGCAAATTGGCAGGAAGCAAGAGTCATCTTCCTTTGTTCCTCCTGGCTTCAAGGAATATTGTAGAATCGGCAATTATTAAATATGATAAGCATTCATTATACAATATCAGTGATGGGTTGTTCAAATTAGATGCATTTTAAGTTGAGGCCATAATACACAGTCTAAAACTGGGCTCTTATGTGACTGTATTAGACTGTCTTACATGTAGTGCTACACCTAGGAATTAGGGCCTATTTTTCCTGCAGTTTCTGAAGGTTGAACCAAACTTTTCCTCAGAATTATGTGGGCTGAATAACTGTGGCCGTCTTCTTTGTTATTACAAATGCCTCCCTCTTGAAATGATTTTAATTTAATGAGCCCCGTTTTCTTTGCATAACCTTTAGAAGTCTCCCCTTTACATATTCCCAGTTTCTCGTCCCTTTAAATGGACACGATTTCCCATGGGTTACTACTCTATAATTGCCAGTGACTTCAATATCACTGACAATATATTTATGTATGTAAAGTTACTAATATCATAGTGGAATATGACCGAATTTTTTATCATTGCCACTTTTACTTTCGTTTAGGTTGTTACAATATCAAGCTTGTGGGATTTTTCTAATGCTATAATATTCTAATATTCTTCCTTTGGCTATGGGCAATGGTATGCCTTGAGGCACTTCCTGTCCCCTTCTCTCTCTCCTCTCTCTCTCCCTCCTCACTCGTTCACTCCAGTAAAGATGTCCTCTGGGAACGTACTTGCTTGGACATCCTCCTCTTTTCTACAGTTTTGCAGCTCCGATGACGTGTTGATTGCAACATGACAGGGCTAGAGCTATCATTCTACTCCCCAATGGCTGTTTTTGCATCCGGTGTCGCTTGATTTACGATATTTGCTAATATACGTATGTATATATATATATATATATATATATATATATATATATATATAATATATATATATATATATATATATATATATATATATAATATATATATATATATACAGTGGTCCCTCGTTGTTCGAATTAATCCGTTCCTGGAGCCGTTACTATAAACGAAATTTACGATTTACAAATCAATTTTCCCCATAAGAAATAATGTAATACTATTAATCCGTTCCTGACACCCAGAAGTATTAAAACAAAAAATTTTTTAACATGAAATATGCATGTAGTACTAAACATAAAATGGAAATGATGAATGAAACATTAACAGCAATAACACTTACCTTTTTGGAGATTCTTCTTAGTGTATGGGAGACTGGAGGGGGAGAGAGAGTGGATGTTTATAGTTTGGAAGGGGAATCCCCTTCCATGAACACCTCAGGTTTCCATTTGCTTTTCTGGGGGTTGCTTCTCTTCTCTGTTTCTTAATGCCACTAGGACCACCTTGAGAGTCACTGGAGTCCTGTCTCACAAAATAACTGTGGAGAGAGCTCTGTTTCTGGCGTCTCTTTAACACTTCCCTAAAATGGTCCAAGACTTTGTCACTGTACATGTTGCCAACCTGGCTTGCAACAACCTTGTTAGGGTGATGTTTCTCCATAAAGCTTTCCATCTTACCCCACATAGTAAAAATCTCTTTAATTTCTGAAGAAGGCACCTTCTTCCATCTCTCTTCCTCCTCCTCTGCAGCAAGATTCTGAGCTGCGATATGTTGCTCTTCCTGCTGAAGCTCAGTGGTGAGCTCTTCATTGTGGTCTTCCACCAATTCTTCCACATCCTCCAAACTCACATCCAACCGCATGGAACTCCCCAGTGCCACAATTGATTTTACAACAGACATAGGCTCATTAGGGTCAGTCCCAAATTCTTCAAAATCCCTCTTGTCGACACAATCTGGCCACAATTTTCTCCAGGCAGAGTTCAAAGTCCTGGTAGTCACTCCCTCCCAAGCCATACCTATAAGGGTTATGCAGTGGAGGATGCTGAAGTGTTCTCTCCAAAATTCCCTTAGGGTCAAGTGAGTGTCTGTGGTCACAGTCAAGCACATGTGAAACATTGCTTTTGTGAAGAGTTTTTTAAAGTTTGCAATAACCTGCTGGTCCATGCGTTGGAGGAGAGGATGGTATTTGGGGGCAAGAACTTTACTGTAAATGAACCCAAACTCCTCGAAAAATTAGGTCATCCAAGTTTGGAGGATGAGCAGGTGCATTGTCCATTACTAGCAGGCACTTGAGATCCAATTTCTTTTCCAGGAGATACTCTTCACACTAGGGCCAAACACTTCATTGAACCACTCGACGAAATTTCCTTCGTGACCCAGGGCCTTACTATTAGATTTCCAAAACACACACAATTTACTTTCATAACATTTGTTTTTCCTGAACACTCTGGGATTTCAGAATGGTACACTAGTAATGGCTTCACTTTGAAATCCCCACTAGCATTGCACAGACATTAGCGTCACCCTGTCTTTCATGGGTTTTGTGTCCTGGCATTGCCTTTTCCTCTTGTGTAATGAAGGTCCTCTTTTGCATTTCTTCCAAAAGAGGCCTGTTTCGTCACAATTGAAACACTTGTTCAGGTTTCAGTCCTTCGCCTTATGTACTCCTGGAATTTATGCACATATTTTTCAGCCGCCTATTGGTCCGAACGGGCAGCCTCACCATGCCTCACCACACTGTGTATGCCGTACGGTTCTTAAATCTCTAAAACCAAGCCTTTGCTGGCTTAAATTCACTCACTTCACCACTATTTGCAGGCAATTTCTTTACCCAAAACTTTATGCAACTGCCTAGCCTTTTCACAAATAAACGAAGTCATAAGAGTATCTCCTGCTAATTTTTTCTCATTTATCCACACCCAAAAATAACTTCTCAACCTCTTCCAATACTGGTGATCTCATTTTTGTCAGCATAGTTACTCCCTTTGCAACAACAGCACCTTTATTTCATTTTCTTGGCCACTATGGAAATAAGGTTGTGTAGGGTTTCTTAACATCCTGGACAGTTCGGCCCACTTGTACCACTTTCAAAAATTTTTCAATGATGGTTTTTCTTAAATTCAATCGTATTTCTCACCTTCTTTGGCAAGGGTTGGCACTAGGACTTTCTTTGGAGCCATGATGCTTATTTAGTACTTGCAAGCACTAAAATTTTATGGGAAAAATTATGAAAATTTCGCTGGGGCACGTGAGGGGACCTTCACTCACTGGTAAACAATGCCAGACTGGCTGCCACCCTGGCTCACGCCATGGGTACGCGTCCGGACGAACTACGACTCGCGAGTCAACCTATGAAAAGCGAGCCCATGTTTTAAACGAAAATACCTCTTGATTGGCGAATTTTACGATTGCCGGAAACTATGAAAAGCGGGGGACCACTGTATATATAATATATATATATATATATATATATATATATATATATATTAATAATATATATATATATAAATTATAATATATGAAAATTATTTAATTTCCAAAGCTGTAGTGCCTAATAAGTGTTTAATGTGTTGATTTGGGTCAAAATGTATTTGTATTTTGAATGGAACCAACTGGGTTCCCGCTGCGCCCTGCACAGATGTGCGGGGGTATAGGTCGAGCTGGGGCACGAGGAGGCGGCAGTGTTTTGAATGTAGTGAGGAGGCTGGGAAAGCATGGAACCAGGAAATTGGCGTTCACGGCGGCCTAAGGATTAATATAGGCCTCATTTCATAATAAGAAGTGTCGTAACTGTTCCTGGTGGAGAGTGAGGGAACGTGATTTACGGGACCACTGTAATAGAGTGGTAAAATGAGTGAATAAGGGTAGGACCGGTGGTGACTGGCGCTTCGCCATGGACTGTGTCCCGGGGAAAATTACCCTTGGTTTAATTATCACTCATCGGTCTCAGATCTTAATGGAGTGATCTCTGATGTGTATAATAATTATGAGATATTAAATCGTCTTGTGAATTGTAATGTAATTAATGATACTAAAGCTAAGTTAAGAGATGCATGAAGTGAAATAAGTCGCCTTGCTCCGAGTGAACACCCTAGACCACGTTGTTCCCGTCCCGAGGAAAGTGAAGTTTATTGAGTCACAACTTCTAAACCGGACAAACCAACGGATACCTCGTCCTGCTGGAATAAGAACCGTGTCGGTGTAGCAGGACATCGAAATGAGATGGTGAATGGAGGAAATAAGGAGCATCAATCACCCACAGTTAAGTAACCTTTCGAGTTATAACAGACTGATACTGGCCAGTTAGGTATGTTTTAATTGGATAGGCTATGGGTGATCCAGCCACATCAAGTGACCACCAGAGAATATCTGGTAAGTGGTGGGATTATGTACAAGTGTCTTTCCTTGATGGATATATCCATGTGTAACCTACCCCCCCCCCTTCATTCCATTAAACTAATATAATCTATACAGTCCACAATTAATTAGTAGTGCCGTACTTGAGGGTGCTTCCCAATTTATACTGGTCTCGGATAGATATGGATAAGATTGTGAGGGTCGAGGGGCCACCTGCAGTGACCAGAGGTGGTTAAGTTTTCTCACATGTCTACACGGGTGACTACGGTAAACAATATAGTTGTCTCCCAAGGAGATTACTCGTATGCATGCAATGTTGAGGTATGTACAAGTAATCACCCCTATAAAATTTTCCATATCTGCCCGCTGGTCCTTCCTGAACCGGATGCAATCAGTGAAAAATTAATTGAATTAATTACTTAATAATTAAGTGACTGATTGAAGAAAGTGGGTATAAGGTACACAAATTTAATCGGTCGTGTGGTGGATGATAATTAGCCCAATTAATTACTAGCACATGGGTGGCTAGGATTTATACAAGAGTAAAGTGCAAGAATTACTCTCACAAGGTGTCTACTTAAGTTGTATAATTGGTGATTATTAATTCCTTAACCATGGCTGGGTCTGAGGAAGTTAGTGCGGCTGGCAAGTCCATGGATGCCAAAGCAAAGAAAGCATCACTACAAGCTCGGAAGGGTCATGTTACTAAATCATACAACAAGTGTATGGAGTTAATGAGACAAGAAACGGTAAACCCTGATGAATTAAAGCTACACCTAGATACCTTAGAAAGTAGATATGAGTCATATAAATTGTGGTACAAGGACTGTGAGAGCGATCTTCTGGTGAATTGTGCAGATGATGCTGAAAGGGAGCGGCTGCTGGATCAATATTATGAAGTGGAGGACAACATTGTGTCTTGCAAAACTAAGGCCTTAGAGAAGGTAAAGGGTGCAAACAATGTTGCCGGTCAACCTAGTAAGGAAAATCAGAGGTGTCTACCAAAACTCCCAGAATTACGCATGCCTGTGTTTAATCCGGGAGAAAACTGGGAGGAGTTTTGGTCTATCTTTAAAGCGGTCGTACATGATAGGAGTGATCTTGCAAGTGTTACCAAATTATGCTATTTAAAGGGACAAGTAAGGGGAGATGCGCATGTTCTCATACATGCATTCCCAAATGTAGATGACTCCTATAGTGAGGCAGTTGACTTGTTGGAGGTCACTTACGGTAACTTGGAGCAAAGTAGGCTGGATCTAGTAGCTAATTTGGCTAGTTTGAAGACTCCAGATCACAACCGCAACAGCTTACAGCAATTTAGGATCAAACTAGAAAGCACTCTTAAGACCTTGAGTAATAAATATGTTCTGGAGGGAGCAGAGTGGTTGTTGAGTGCCTTGATTCAGAATAAATTGAACCACAAGACAGTAGAGTGACTATCTAACAGATATCACAAGGGTTACCTCGGGTTGGAAGAAATAAGAGTGGGCCTGCAGGAGCTAATTGTCCAACTGCAGACCAGCCAACCCATTACCTCTGGGAATACCACGTCTACAGACCCCAGTGCATCTGTCAAGTTCCACAAAAGGAAACTTTATCCCAATATCAATAATCATAAGTCACCTACTAAACGGGTTTACGTAGGCACATATCAAGTGACAGGGGCCAGTAATAGTGGTTCTCCACATCAAAGCAAGAGGAGGAAGTACCACAATAAGGGTAGCCCAGTTGATAAGAGGTCAGGCAAAGAAAGGAGAGATTGTATCTTCTGCAACGGTACTAATTTCTCTAAGAACTGTAATGCCTATAATTCATGGGATGTTAAAGTGGAAAGATTGGAAGAGCTTGCTAGATGTATCAGGTGTCTAGGAAATCATAATGTAAGGGATTGCCGTGCTAACTTGCACCATTGTTATCAGTGTAACAAGGGAAGACACCACATAGCTATGTGTAAGGGCAGATCAAATCGTAATGATGGTAACAATAGTACTGATAGTGATAATATCCCGGACACAACAGTAGCCAACGTAAAGATTGCAGCTAATGTCGGTAATGATGGCCTAGCTGAGGTAGCTTTACCTGTGTTGGATGTGGTAATTAATGATAAACGGCGTAAATCCAAAACTGTAACAGCATTACTGGATCAGGGATGACAACGTACCTTCATAAAACGTAATTGCCTTAATGGGATGAAGGTACAAATGGGAGATCTGCTATACTCAAGTTATCTGGCTTTCTCTCGAATAAGAAGGCCCAGTCATACGACACTGTTTATGTAACTGTCAGGCTGGGCAATGAGAGAAAACGTATTAATGCCGTAATTGTGGATAGGCTCCCAGAGAAAATATCTACAATAGGCTTGGTAACGCTACTGAAAGGCTTTCAAGTAAGGTAAATTTGGCACCTTTTTGGTGTAAATAATGATTTCTGTGGGGTCATAGATATTTTGATAGGTAGTGACCATTATGCCACCTTTGTAAAGGGTATGACAAAGAAATGAGGAGTCACCCTTCTAAGGACGCAGGAGGTCACGTGATGTATGGCAGGCTTCCTCGTACTGATAATGAATGACTGGAGGAAGCCATAAATACAGTTACGGTGTGTCTTACTCATGAAATATCACCCCAGTATAAATATACTTCAGTAGAGGAATGAAGTTGAACCTGTGTATAAATTATGGAATTGGACAGCATAGGGATCAATGTAAATGAAGAAAGTCCAGATGATTCCTTACTCAAGAACAATACCAGAAGGATGTTAAATTTGAATCTGGACAATACTCGGTGAGACTTCCGTGAAGCTGAACCATCCAGACCTACCAACTAATTACCGGATGGCGTATGGACAATTAAAGGCTCAGCTCCACGAACTGAGCAAGACACCAGATCTGTTGACTGCTTACGATGATATAATTAATGAGCAGTTAAATAATAAATTCATAGAGGAGGTACCTCCCGAGCACAAGCCCCAGATTTATGTCACTATTTGCCACATCACGGAGTGAAGAAGGATTCTAGAACCACTCCTTTGAGGATTGGTTTAATTGTAGATGCCTGGAGTTACAAAATGTACCTAGTTGAATGACTGTTTGATGACAGGTCCGTCGTTGACGGAAAAACTGGGAGACATATTATTAAACTTCAGGGTTAAGAATTATGCCTTTTACGGCGGACATAAGTAAAGCTTTCCTGAGAGGGGGCCTGCAGGAGGCTGACTGGGATTGCACTAGGTTTTATAGCCCAAGAAATCCTAGTGACCCACTTAGTCCCCTGAAGACTTTTCGCTTCAGGAGTGTTTTGTTTGGTGCTACCTCCAGTCCTTTTCCTACCGGGCAACGATAAATGCACACCTTAAGCGTACGGGTGGTCCACTGAGTGGAGTAATGGGTAAACAATTTTATGTGGACAATTTCCTGGGGGGTGACGTCTACTGAAGAGGAACTAATGAGCATATATGAAGGGGCTAATGAAATAATGCAAGGTGCAAATATGCCCCTGAGGGAATGGAACAGTAATTCGTCCAGTTTAAGGGCTCAAATAAATAAAGACAACCCCGGAGTTGAAGTGTCTAAATATAGTAAAGGGGCTGGGACTGACTAGGGACACAGAGAGAGACTTGTTATCGTTAAAGTCTAATAACTACAGCATGCCCAATAAATTAACCAAGAAGTCTTACTTGCGGAAGTTTCAAAATGCTTCGATCCACTAGGCTTAGTGTCCCCACTTTCTAAAGAGGAAAATTGTTGATACAAGAAGCATGGAAGCTTAAGTGTGCTTGGGATGAAACCCTACCTGAGGAATTTGTTGAAAGGTGGGAAGAACTAATAGGTGAATTGTAAAATTACAAATGTTTGGGGTTACCACGTAATTGGCCAGTCAAGATGGAGAAATGTACTCCACATTTTTTGCGATGCTTCGAAATTTGCATATGGAGCAGTCGCTTACCGTCAATGTAATAGTGCCCTTTCTCTTGTTATGTCTAAGGCTAAGGGGGCTCCAATCAAGTCACGTACCTTACCTCAGTTGGAATTAAAAGGCCATTTATGTAGGTGTCAAATTAGCCAATTACATAAGAAAATAAATTGCGAGAGATAAAATTAGCGACACCGTAATTTTTGGGCTGATAACGAGGTATCCTTACAATGGATTCGTAATGGTAACGTAAGATTGTGTACGCACAAAACAGAGTCTCTGAAATCAATCAAATGCAGGAGAAATATAACAGTTTGGGTTTAGATATGTTAACCTTTAAACACATTCCTTGTGACGAGAATCCGGGTGACTTCTTGTCTCGAGGCTTGACTTTTGAAAAATTTGTGAGTGCTTTTCGTGGTTTAAAGGGCCAAGTTGGCTGGTGAACAAAATTAACTGGCCGGTGCAAAGGCACATATTGCTCCTGTCGAAATTACGGTGAGACCGCTCCAGTCAGTAGTCCCCCCCTTAGCCATTGATATGAATAGGTATTTCTCTTACCCAAGCTGATTAACGTGACAAGGTTTGTGTTTAAATTTATAAGTAAGATGATATCTCACATAAATTTTTCCCCATCCCCTGAAATACTGGCTTCAGAGGGTAGTAAATATATATTGGCATCTAGGAACCTGCCGGTAATGACCATGGAAAAAAGCGATAAGATGGGGTTTGCATGACAGGGTAATTTTTTTTTAATA
>NC_069444.1:5543250-5596691 GCF_026875155.1 Cherax quadricarinatus | reverse complement strand
CCCCCAATCCACGCAGGTCAGGGCAAACCAGTTAGTTCATTCAAAATACAAATACTTTTGACCCAAATAACACATTAAACACTTTTTAGGCACTAAAGCTTCGGAAATTAAATAATTTCCAAGGTTTTTTATACTCAGAAAACCTCACTGTCTCATTTTAAAAACCCTGGCCAGAACTATAAACATAAATAAGACATACTTATCTGGGTTCCTGGAGCTGTTTTGTCCAGTCGCCTGATATCTCAAGCTATGAGGAATGCACACCAAACTTTTTCTCTCCTATTTGAGGGGTGTCAGCCAAAATTTAACCTCTAAGCACGAAAAATTCTTCCTTTAAACACACCTTAGTGCCCAATTAAACAAAAGGCGAGCCCTGTCTGCGCAGGCGCGGGTTTCCTTTTTTTTCCCCTTTTTTTCCATAATTAATTTTTTTAAATACAGTATGGCCTCTTTTACTATAACAACTGTATTTCGGAAAAATATAAGTATTTTCCACACTGCGGCCGGGCGGGAGTTTTTTTGCTAAACACTCAAATTACTCCTTCCAGGAGACGTTCCAGCCATTCTGGCTTGATTTGGCTTTTTTCCCTAGTAGGTTTTTACTTCGATTTCATTTTCCGCATCATTTGGGTTTGCTTTATTTTTCCATATCATCGTGTCACTTTCCTCGTTTTTTCATTACGTTTGAGAACACCTAATCCAAGGGGAATAAATTTATTTTGTCGTAAACTTTCCGGGCCACGACACAACACTTCGCTTTTCCTGACAACCCCTTTGTGCATCGGGGTAAAATGTCAATACTTTCCCCAGAGGCCAAATGTTCGATGTTTTTTAAGTGTCATTTAGTACAATGTCACCTGGTTGAAGGGTCTGCGTTTTACTGCCTCTGTCCCCCATAAAAGTTTCACGATAAAAGAGATTTCCTTACCCAACTTTAGACCAATGCCCAAATTATTTTTTAACTTTAAATTATTACACAACACGGCGCATCAATGAAATCTTCACCCCTTTCTTGGGATTATCTTATAACGGGGGCATTTTCCAATTTCCTCCACATATTAGATGAGAAGGTTTAAACATCTGATCGGGTGTATCACTTTTACGAGAGGGCCCTATTTTTTACGATTCTCCCCTCCACTAACAGTGCACGGAATTCTTCCCAAAATTTGTTTCCCTTTTTCCGGTGTAGTATTTTCGGAGACACTTCTTCACGGGCCCTATCGTCTTTTTACGCCCCCCCTCCAAGGGGCTTGGGGATAAAAAATTTCCCGGGTACACCCTCTTTTGGGTTAAATAGATTGAACATCGTTACTATTATTTTTTCTATCAAATGTTGGCACCTGCTACAAAATTTGGGCTTTTTTCCAAAAATCTCATCTCGGACAGGATCTCCTGGCTGCAAATTTTTCAAAACGCTGTAAAAATTTTCTGCAGACAAAGCCCGCGCCACTTCTAAATGAATGCCCTTAGCAACAGGTGAACAAACATCACTTTTCAGGGGAAAACCCCCTTTTGATGTACCTTTTTAAAAAATTATTGGACCACATAGTTAACCTGTTACATCAAAGGGTTTTCACTAATTGTACACACCCCTTTGGCAAGGGTGGAGGCCTGGGTACATATAGGATCGGCACCCAAAAGGGGCTACATTTACAAAGATTTAATCACCCTTTTTACACTTTGCCGCCCTTTGGGGAACCAGGAATTTTTCCCTAAAAAATTTTAAAGGGGATCATCTTACTTTTTTGGGTTTTTAAGAAAAATCAGATTTGTTAGATGATGATTTTTTTGGGCAGTAAAGTGGGGTTTAGCAAAATCACCCAATTTCGGGCTTTTTTGTAACCTACCCTGCACCAAATTACACTGTTCTCTAAATACAACCCCAATTTCCTTTTAGGGAAACCTTCCAAAATTTTTTTTCTTTCCATCATCAATTTAATCTCATTTCCATAGATTTCCTCCTTACCTCTTTACCCAAAAAATTAAGAGGATGCGAAAACTTAAATAAATATTCATTTTTTTGAGAAATTTAAAAACAATTTAAAGTTACTTTGATTAGTTTGGGTAAAGAAGAAATACCTATTTAACAATGGTAAGGAAAAAAACCCAAATTGGAGGTGGAAGAATTTAACAAAAATAATTTTGGGTAAAAATTGTTTTTTAAACCACGGGGGTTTTTAAACCGATAAAAAGCTTACAATTTTAGCATAGATAAACCTCAAACAAGAAATCGCTGGTTTCTCCCACCAGGTAATGATTAAAAATTAACATAGCGACCCAAACTATTAACTTCTTTTGCACTTTTTAATTTCAGCGACTCTGTTTTGTACGTACACATTTTTTCTGTTTCCATTACGAACCATTTTAAGAATTTTAGACCCAAAATTACAGGGTCGCTAAAATTTTTTCCCCCAAATTATTTCTTATTAATTACTAATTTGAACCCCTAAATGGCTGTTAATTCCAACTGAGGGAAGGTGCGTGATTTTAAATTGGGGCACTTTAAACTTTAACATAACAAAGGGAAATAAAAAAATTACATTGAAGATAAGCAACTGCTCCAATCCCCTTTTTTAAAAATCACAAAAAATGTGGAGTACATTTTCCCCATTTGGATTGGGCCACCTGGCAGGGAACTCCAACACTGGGAATTTTTTTCATAATCACCAAATTAATTCATCCCACCTGTTAATGAAATCCTCAGTAAATTTCATCCCAAGCACATTTAAGTTTTTCCCTGCTTCCCGTTTATAATTTCCCCCTTTTAGAAGGGGTGACACTAAAACCTAGTGGATCAAACATTTGGAAAATTCAGCAAGCAAAACTCTTTGTTAATTTATTGGGCATACGTAATTATTAGGTTTTAACATTAAAAAAATTTTCAATCAGTTCCCCCGTTTAAACCCAATAATACTACATTTTGGTACTTTTTCTCCAGGAAATCTTTACTTTTTTTTTGTCCTTTAAATTTGGGCGAATTTCTATTCCATTCCCTAGAGGCTATTTGCACTTTGCATTATTTTTTTAGCCTCTCCATAAGTCTTAACAGTTCCCCTTTAGTTACGTCACACCCCGGAAAATTTTCCACATAAATTGTTTCTCATTACTTTTTTCAAAAGGGCTTCCCCTCGTTTTAAGGTGGGATTTACGCGCTTGAAGTAGGAACGGACTGGGTTAGCACCAAATAATACACCCTAAAAAAAAGGTTTTCAGAGGGCTAAGTGGGCACAGGATTCTCAGGGCCTAAGAAACGGGTACAACCCGGGCAGCCTCTTGAAAAAACCACTCTTAGGAAAGCTTTAAATTTTATCAGCCATAAAGGGACAATCTTCACTCCTAAATTTAATAAGAATTCCTAATTTTTCCGTCAAGACAGACCGTCATCAGTCATTTAAAATAGGACAGTTTTGTTTCTCCTGGCACTCAAAATTAAAAACAATCTCAGAGGATTGGTCTTAGAACCCTTTTCCACTCCGTGTGTGGGAAAGTGACCATAAATTTTTTCTTCTCAGGAGGTACCTCTTCTATAAAATTATTATTTAAATTTTTCAGCAATTATTCATTATAGGCAGTTAACAATTCTGGTGTCTTTCCGTTCGCGGGGGTGAGCCTTTTAAATGCCCATATGCCATTTTTAAATTGTGGGCTTCTGGATGGTTCAGTCTCCCGGAAGTCGTACCCGGGATTTCCCAAATTTAAATTTTACATCTTTTTAGGTACGCTCCCGATAAAAGAATCGTCTGGGCTTTCTTCATTTACATTTTCCAATGTGTCAATTCCCACAATTTATGCACTGGCTCAACCCATCCCCTAGGAAGAATTATTGGGTACAACTTCATGAGTAAACACACAGTTATGGTATTTTTAGTTTCCTCTAGTCATGAATTATTATTACGTGGAAACCACCATACATTACATCCTCCAATCTTCAAACTACCCCAAAGTTTTTTAAATCCTTAAAAAAGGGGGAAATAGACCCTTCAAAAAAAATCTAAAAACCCCTTCCAAACCGGTAAAAATTTTTATTAAGGAATTTTTTGTACTTTCTAACCCTTGAGAATTTTTCGAATTTCAAAATTTAATGCAAAAAATTTTTTTTTAATAAATTTAAATTAAATAACATGTAAAAAATTAGTTTTTGGGGGGGGGGGGGGGGGGGGGGGGGGTTTTTTTTTAAAAAAAAATTTTTTTTTTGGGGGGGGGGGGGGGGGGGAAAGGGGGGAAAGGGGGGGGTTTTTTTTTGGGGGTTTTTTTTGGGGGGGGGGGGGGGGGGGGGTGGGGGAAAGGGGGGGGGGGGGGGGGGGGGGGGGGGGGGGGGGGGGGGGGGGGGGGGGGGGGGGGGGGGGGGGGGGGGGGGGGGAAAAAAAGGGGGGGGGGGGGGGTTTTTTTTTTTTAAAGGGGGTTTTTTGGGGGGTTTTTTTTTTAAGGGGGGAAATTTTTTTGATTCTTTTAAGATAGGTTTTTTTTTAAAATAAAAATTATTTTAAAAGGGTAATTACCCTTTTTTAAAACTTGCAATTCAAAATTTTTAAATGTTTCATTTTTAAAATAATTGTTTCGGCGCAAAAAACAAAAAAATTTTTTAATTTATGATTTTTTTTAAAAAAACCTTTTAAGGGAAATAATTTTAATTTTAAATTAAATTTTTTGGAAAAAACCATTTTCCTTCAAATTTTAATTTAATTTAAAAATTTTGGGGTGTTTTCCCATTTAAAAAACTGTGAAATTTTTGAAGGAGGGTTTTAAAAAAGGTTTCCAAAAAACTTTTTTCTTATTCCTAAAAATTTCAAAAGTATTTCCTTAAAAAATCATCACATTTTTAAAATTGAAAAAACCCCCCCCTTTTTTCCTTTGGGAAAATTTTTAAACGGCTGGTATTTATAGCAATTTTAAAAAATTTTTGAAAAAATTTCCCCCTTTTTTGGGAAAATAAAAAAAAATAATCGGGGTTTGGCAAAACAAATTTTTTTTTCAATTTTAAGCCTGTTTTAACTTTTAATTTCAAGGACTTTTAAAAAACTTTTCTTTAACAAAATAAAACATAATTTTTTAAATTTTAAAGGGAAACAAATCTTTAAAAAAAGGTAAAAATTTTATAATCTAATTTTCTTTTAAAAACATAAATAAATTTAAACCATTTACTTTTTCTTGTTTCCCTTAATAAAACTTTATTATACCTTGTTCTCTTTTTACCGTATTTTCACCTTTTCCATAGTTTGTTTAATTCCCTTTTACCTATAAATTGCAAAACAACTTAAACAGAAGAAAAAATTTGCACTTAAAAAAATTAAAAAACCCTTTAGAAAACCATTTTGGTTACAATACTTCATAAAATTTTCCTGGGTTCCCCGTAAACCTCAAAAAGCAACAAAATTTTGGGGGAAAAAACCCCCAAAAACCCTTACCCCTGAAAAAAAAAAAAACCCCCCCCCGGACTGCGGGTGGGCCTTCCCTCAAAATTTTATCCAACTACGGACCAGTAATTTGGATAGCCCCCCCAAAGAACGGGCCCTAATTAAGGGGGGTTTTAAATTAATTTTTTTAAAAAAGGGGGGGGGGGTTAAAAGGAAAATCCATAAAGGGAAAAAAAATTTACATAATCTCCCCACTTCCAAATTCTCTGGTGGTCATTTAAAGTAGCTGGATCACCAATACCCACCAAATTAAACATACCTAACTGGCCAGTACATCTGCTAATTAAAAGTTATTTAGCGGGGGTGTTTATGCTCCTTTTTTCCCTCCATTCCCCACCATTTTGATGCCCCTAAACCCGGGGTTTTTTTTTGGGGGGGCCTTTGGGTTTTCCCCAGTTTAGAAGTCTGACTCCCATAAAAACTTCACACCTCGAGACAGGAACAAAGAGGTAAACATTTTCACACACACTCTTTGGGAAAGGCAGCTCATATCGCCAACGATTCCTTTAAAATTGTGTTATTATACGTTACATTTCAATTTACAAGCAATTTAATGTCTCATAATTATTGACCATTGAGGCACTTTCCAAAGATCTGGGCCCTGAGTGGGTTAACCACGGTATTTCCCCTGGCCCCCCACCAGGCCGCGCACCAGTACCCCCGGGCGAACCATTAAAACAATTTTTACCACCCTTTTTTGGGGTCCCGTAAATCACATCCCTCACCTTCCCCCAAACAGTTACGGGACTTCCAATTTGAAAATGAGGCCTATAAACCTTAGGCCGCCCGGGAAACCCAATTCCTGTCCCATGTTTTTCCCCAGCCTCCCACTCCCTTCAAAAAACCCCGCTTCCCCATGCCCTGACTCGACCTGTCCCCCCCCCGCACATCCACCAGGGGGAGGGGGAACCCGGTTGGGCATTCAAAAAAAATTTAGAACAACAGTATGCATTAAAAATGTATATTTACATTATAAAAAAATTTTTAAAAGTATAATTAGGAATTTATTTTTCCACACTTGCGGCCGGGGGGGGTCGTTGTTTAAAGACTTAAATAACTGGGGTACAATTTTTTTCCCCCCCACTGGCCACCTGGGTTGGGAACCCAACATTGTTTTTTACATAATCACCCATTTAATTCTTTCCACCTTTACTCCCCAGGTAGGGCCCCATCCAAAAACACTCAAACCTCCATGCTTCGGTATTAAAAATTTTTTCCTTTTTTAAGGTGGACACTAACCTAGCCCTGGTTAATTTGTTGGGGATACGGAATTATGAACTTTTTTCAAAAACAATCCTTTTCATACCCCAAATCAGCCCCCGCACATTACTGCACTAGGGACTTCACTCCATGGCCACCAATTTATTGATCCCCCCAAATGGTCTAATTACTGTTCCATTCTCCAGGGGCAAAAGCCCCCAGCTCCCTGGGTTAATTTTTTTGGGGATACTGAATTATGAGACTTTAACAATAACAAGTTCTTCAATCCCAATCACCCCAGCACATTACGCATAGGGCACTTTAAATCCATGGGCCCTCCATAATTTTTTGATCCCTAAAATGGACAATTACTGCCATTCCCTCAGGGCACCTTTTACCTTTTCATATTTCATTAACCCCCTTCACATATCCTCTGTGGAAAAATTATTTTAATTTTTCCCAACTATAGTGCCTAATAAGTGTTTAATGGTTTTATTTGGGTCAAAATAATTTGTATTTGAATGGGGAAACCCAAATGGTTCCCGCTGCGCCGCACAGATTGGGGGGGGCTATAGGTGAGCTGGGACACGGGTGCAGGAGTGTTTTGATGTATGAGGAAGCTTGAAACTGGGGTCAGGGAAATTTCGTTAACGGCAGCCTAAGATTAATATAGGGCCTCACTTCCTAATAGGAATGTCGTAATTGTTTTCCGTGAAGAGTGAGGGGTCGAGATTTATGTGACCACCGGATAAAAATGGTAAAATAAGTGGATAAAGTAGGCTGGGGTGACGGGGGCGCCCCCATGGAATGTGTCCCCGGGAAAATTACCCCTGATTTAATCCTCACCATCAGTCTCAGATCTTAATGGGGTACCTCAATTTATAATAATTATGGACGTTAAATCTCTTTGAATGGAATGTAAACAGTGATAATAACATTAATTAAAGACTGCGGGGAAATAAAAAAACACCCTGCTCCGAGTGAACGCGTGTTCTCCCCTCCCAAGGATAGCGAAGTTTTATGGGAAACACGACTTCTAAACCGGGGCAAAAACCAACGGATACCTCGTCCTGCGGAATAAAACCGGTCGGGGAGCAGGACATCGAAATGGATGGGAAGGAGAAATAAGGAGCATCAATCCCCCACTTAAGTAACCTTTTTAGTTAGCAACGAAAACTGGCCATTAGGTATGTTTTAATTGGATAGGGTTTTGGTGACCACCACATCAAGTGACCCCCCAGAAATATCGCAAGTGGGGGGATTTTGTACAAGTGTTTTTTTTCCCTTTATGGGTATTCCATGGTTTAAACCCACCCCCCCCCTTTCATTTAGTAAACAATATAATCATACGTCTGCAATTAATTAGTACGCCGTACTTGAGGGTCTGCCCCAATTATACTGGTCTTGGATAGATAGGATAAGATTGGGAGGGTCGGGGGCCACCTGCAGTGACCAGAGGGGGGTTTAAAATTTTTTCTCAAAATGTCTCCCACGGGGGACTACGGTAAAAAAATTTTCGTTGTTTTTCTCCCAAGGAGATTATCAAATGCATGTAAGGTTGAGGTACGCACAAGAAAACACCCCTATAAAATTTTCCATATCTCCCCCCGGGGTCCTTCCCAAACCCGGATGCAATCAGGAAAAATTAATTAAAATTAAATTACTTAATAATTAAGGGGACTGATTAAAGAAAGGGGGTTATAGGGAACAAAATTTAATCGGTCTTTGGGGGTGGATGAAAATTTACCCCAAATTTTAATTACAAGCACAGGGGTTTGGGCTAGGATTTTTTACACCGGGAGTTTAACCGGGAGAGATTCGGGGGTCAACCCCCCCGGGGGCCCCGGTCTGAGCCCAAGGCCCCCCTGGTGGATCAGACCTGATAACCCAGGCTTTGCTGCGGGTTTTGCACGAAAAACCAACATACGGGGGCCACACCCCGGGGCTGACCCGGGAAAACGACTTTAGGTGTTTGCCCAGGGGCCAGTTTTGAAGACTCCCCAGGGGTCTTTTGGTAAATTCCCCCTTATTGTGCTGGGAGGCAGTTGAACAGTCTCGGGCCCCCTGCCCCACTTATGTGCAAAAATTACTCCCCAAAAAGGTCTATTTAAGTCGTAAAATTTGGGTGATTTTTAAATTTCCCCTAACCTGGCTGGGTCTGAGGAAGTTAGGGGGCTGAAAGTCCATGGATGCCAAAGCAAGAAACCCTCATACAAAGCCGGAAGGGTCATGTTCAAAAACATACAACAAGGTTTTGGATTTAAATGGGCCCAAAAAACGGTAAACCGGGGGGGGGAAGGGGGGGGAATTAAAGTTTACACCCAGTGCCTTTAGAAATAGATATGGGGTCCATAAAATAATGGGGTAAAAGGACTGTAAAGGCAAATCTTCGGGTGAATTGGGGCAGTTTACTGAAAGGGAGGGCTGCTGGATCATTTTAAAATGAAGGGGGGAGGACAACATTTTTGGCCCTTTGCAAAAAACAAAGGGCTTTGATAAAAAAGAGATAAGATTTCTTCGGTTTTTTAAACCCCCCGGGGGGTTGGGCCCACCCAGGAAAAAACCCAAGAAAGTCGGGTGCGTCATCGAGGACTGCCCTAACTTATTTCCTTTGGGGTCCTTAATTTTTTCCCCGGATGCCCCCCAAAACAGTCGATTTAACCCCCAGGTACCTATTTGCGCTGGTAAACAGGACAAAAAGGTTTAAAGGGGAAACGTGTCAAAATTTGTTTCCACCCGCCGGGAAACAAACCCCGTGCCCTCCGTGTGTGAAGCATGAGCTTTGGCCACCGGGGCCCACCGGGGAAAAGGGGTTTGTACACAATGTTTTGGGGTAAACCCTTTAGTAAGGAAAATAAAAGGGGTTTGTCTAAAAAAACCCCCCAAAATTTATTCATGGCGGGTGTTTAATCTGGGAAAAAAAACGGGGAGGATTTTTGGGTTTTTCTATTTTTAAAGCGGGGTCGAACATATGGGTTGATCTTGCAAGTTTTAACCAAATTATGCTTTTTTAAAGGGGCCCAAGAAAGGGGGAAAATGCACATGTTCTCATAAAACTTTCCCAAATGTAGTTTGACTCCAATAGTGAGGCGTTAAATTTTTCGAGGTCACTTACAGTAACTTGGGCAAATTGGGCTGGATCATTTAGTTTAATTTGGTTTTAGTTTAAAGGATCCAAAATCAAAAACCGCAAAAACCCTTACAGCAATTTGGGATAAAAAACTAGAAAGCACTCTTAATCCTTGAGAATAAATATGATCGGGAGGGGCAAATGGTTTTTGAGTGCCTTGATTTCAAAAAAATTTGGAACCACAAGCCCCAGAAAGGGGGGTGGCAAATCTAACAGATTTTCAAAATTTTCCCTTGGGGGTTGGAAAAAATAAAAGTGGGGCCTACAGGAGCTAATTGCCCCAACTGCGGGACCACCCAAACCCTTTAACCTCTAAAAATTTCCACGTCAAACAGACCCCATGCACCCTGCCCAAGTTCCAAAAAAGGGAAACTTTATCCCAAAAATCAATAACCCAAAAGTCCCCCTTTAAAGGGGGTTTCCCAAAAGGGCACATATAAAAGTACAGGGGGCAGTAATAGGGGGTTCCCCAAACACCCAAAGCAAGAGGGGGAAGACCACAAAAAAAGGGTTTAGCCCAGTTGAAAGGGCCGGAAAAGGGAAAGGAGCGATTGTTTCTTCGGGCAACGGTACTCTTTTTTCTCTAAAAACCCTGAAATTTGCCTATTAATTAAAGGGGTTTGTTAAAGGGGGAAAGATTGGAAGAGTTTGGGGAAAGATTCATCAGGTGCCTAGGAAATCATAAAGTAAGGGTTTGCCGGTAATTTCCCCCAAAATTTGTTATCAGTGAAAACAAGGGGACACCACATAGCTATGTGTAAGGGGGATTTAATCGTAAAATGGTAACAATAGTACTGATAGTGATAAAACCCCGGGGACACAACATAGCCAACGAAAAAGTTGGCACCCTAATGCCCGGTAATGAGGCCCTAGCTGGGGTTTAATTTTAAAAACCTGTTTTTGGATGGGGTTGTTTAATGTTTAAAAAGGGCCGAAAAATTCCAAAACTGAAACAGCTTTTACGGGATCAAGGATCACAACGTCCCCTTCAAAAAAACTTTAAATTGCCTTAAGGGGGGAAAAGGGTAAAAAAGGGGAGATCCTGCTATATTTCAATTTATTTTGGCTTTCTCTCAAATTAAGAAGGCCCAGTCATACAAACACTTTTTAAAATTTTAACTGTCGGGGTGGGCAATGAGAGAAAAAAAAATTTAATTTGCCGTAATTGGGGGAAAGGTTTCCCCAAAGAAAATATAAGAACATAAAAAACACAAAGACTTCCAGCAGGCTTTGCGTGAAGCGTGTTTATGGGAAGTAATGGAGACAAATGGTTTTTAATCGGGACGTGCTGTTGGAGTGTGAGAAAAAGTAAAAATTTATGGGGGGAAACCCGGGGAAAAACCGGCGGGCCCCGGCCCTTGAGCCCTGGAGAGGGAAAGCAGTCCCTGCACTCTGAAGGAGGGGTGTTAATTTTTGAATTTTAAAAAAACTGTGGGTTTTAAACCCACCCTTCGGGCAAGACATAAAGGAGTGAATGGATGGTAAAAAGTTTTTTTTTTTTCGGGCCCCCCCTCCCCTTGGGGGGAATGGGCCCTTTGTGAAATAAAAAAAAAAAAAAAATTTAAGAACACAAGAACAAGGGAACACGCAGAAGGCCTACTGCCCATGCGAGGCAGGCCCAAAGGGCCCCTCCCGGGTTTAAAACCCAAATTTGCCCCCAAACCCAATCGGGTCAGGTCACCTTTGATTAAAAGGGAGGAACACGGCAACCGACCTGGTAGCAAAAAACCCAAACAGGTCTAATAACACCCACCCACATCCACTCATGTATTTACCCAAAACCTATTTTTAAAGCTAAAACAACGTTCTGGCCTCTTTTAAAGGGTTATTTGGGGAGTTTGTTCCCCCTCATCCACAACTCTATTCCCAAAACCAGTATTTCCTATATCCTTCCTGAATCTAAATTTTTTTTTCCAATTTAAAAAACCATTGTTTGGGGGAGTCCTGTTTTTGGGGGCGGGATATTTTCAGCACACTATTTACACCCCCTTTTAAATTTTTTCCTGTCTTCCATTTTATACCCCTCAATCTTTAATCCCCCCTAAATCTACGTCTTTCTAGAGAGTGCAAAAATTCGGGGCCCTTAGCTACCCTCATGGGGAAAGGTTTCGGTACATGGGATCAAACTTTGTAAACCTTCCTTTGTACTTTTTCCAGAGAATTTATACCCATTCTGTAAAAGGTGCCCAAAAACGGCAGCAAAATTTCTAAATGAGGCCAAACCCCAAGGGGATGTATAAGTTGAAAAAACAACTGGGACTCCTTTTAATTTATGCTTCTTGATATAACCCAAGGGATTCTTTTAAGTTTTTATTGCGAACACTATGCACTGTTGTCTTGGTTTCAGATTACTGCTAACCGGAAAATCCTAAATCTTTTTTCCCCCAATTTCCCTAATATTAAGATTACATTTTTTAGTTTTTTATGTGGCAAGGGTTAAAATTTTCCCGTCCAACATTTAGAAATTTGCAAATTTTTCTAAATTAAACTGCATCTCCCCTTTCCCCACCATGCTTTAGTCTATTCAAATTTCCTGGGGTGCTCGAATGTCCTCGTCAGAATGAATTCGACGGGCCCATTTTGGTGTCATCGGCAAACTTGCCCTGTCGCTCTTTTTGCCCTCATCTATGTCGTTTATTGGGAGATTGGGGAACAGCAGGGGGCCCAAAAACTGACCCCTGTGGAACACCGCCGTGGGCCAAATTCCCCCCTCCCGATTTCTCCCCCTTTATGCAAACTCTCTGCTGCCTATTTGTCAAACCCTCCTCTTCCAGGAAAAAATTTCTCCCCCTATTCCATGTGCCCTTTTAATTTTTTCCCCAATTTGTCTCTGATGTGGGACCCTGTCAAAAAACCTTACTGAAGTCCCCAAAAACCCAATTTTAAATTTATTACCATGAACTACCTCCTCAAATACCTTTGTGAAAAAAGTTAATAAATTCGTAGGCAGGGGGGCCCCTTTTTTAAAAACCCTGTGAGATTCGTTGATTTAAATTTTTGCTTTTTTAAGGTGGCTAAAGAACTGCCCCGGGAATTATTGATTCCATAAATTTTTCCCCCTTGGAGGGTTAGGCTTATTGGGCTATAGGGCGAAGCTAAGGACCTGCACCTTTTTGAAATAGGTATCAATTTTTCATTTTTTTACTTTTCTGGGGACCATTTCCAGTTTGTAGTGTTTTGTTGAAAAAGATTAAACCCCAAAAGGGGCTAAGCTCCTCTTTACTTCCTTTAGAACCCCTTTCTTTCAGTTTTAGGGGCCCGGGGGTTTGGGTTTGGTTTTAATTTTTCTATCTGCCTAAGGGAAAAGTCACTTTTGACCCCCAATTTGTAAACAGTTTTTTTTTCGTCCTGTTTTACAAAAAATTTAAACATTACTGGAATAAACGCGGTATCCTTCCCGTGTTTTAAAAAATGAGAGGAAATAATGTTAAAAAATTTTACCCCTTTTTTCCCTTTCACTGTCCCGTGAGCTGACCCGGGAACTTTTTTAGTGGGCCCACTTGTCCCTGATTTATTTGTATACCTGAAAAGAATTTCCCTTTTTGGGGTTTGTTTCATTCTCTTTCAACTTTAAAACCCCATAAAACTTTTTTTTGCTTTTCCCATTCCCTTTTTTTATTTTTTCTCCCTTTTAAATGAAAAATATCGATTTTTTCAATTGCCCCTCTCCCCCTTTTTATTTTTCCTATATATGGGCCCCTTTTTTTGGACCAATCGATATTTAATCTAATTTTTCATCCATTTAGGATCATTTTTTTGATTTGAGATTCCCCATTTGGGAAAAATAATTTGACTGGGGGGGGCCCCGGGTAGGGAAAATGCCCTGGGAAAGCATTTATATCGGCCCCAAACCCTCACCACCTACCTGACCCTTAGTCAGGTCATTCCAGTTCAGCCACCCAAGTAATTTTTCAGGGCCTATGAAAAACACCAAGCGAAAGTCCGGGGCGGGGACTTTATTTTCCATTAATTTGGGGGAAATTTCCCGGGTTTTTTTAAAAAAATTTAGTTTTGTGATCACTTTTCCCCAAGCTCTCAATTTAAACCCCAAGATTTTTAATTAGGGGGGTTTCCCCCTGGGGGGAAGAAACCAAGTCAAGGAGGTTATTTCCCAATTGGGGTTGGGGGTCTGGGGACCCAAAAAATGTTTTAAAAAACAATCCTGGATCGTATAAAGAAAAGGGCACCTGACTTAAATTTCCCGTCAAATTGCTCCATTTAATCTGGTTTTATAGTTTAAATCTTCCCCTTGCCCCAACATTTTCGTATGTAGAAAGCCTTACGAATTTCGTCCCATAGGAAATTTTCTGCACTCCCTACAAAATTTGGGGCCCTGTAAATCAAAACCCAAAAATTTTTTTTTCTCGGCCCTCGAGAAGGCTGTAAAAAAACAGTTTTTTGGCTTTACGCTTCTAATTTAATATCTTTTCTAAACAACAAATTTAAATTGTCTCTGACATACAAAGCAAATCCACCACCTTTCCCGTTGACCCTGTCGTGGGAAAAATTTTTAAAACCTTGTATGTGACATTCAGGGGCATCTCTCAAACTTTCAGATTGAGGGCCAGGTCTTGTTAATTTTTAACTAATATTTTATGTTTTCCCCCGCACTTGCAATTAATTTTGCTCAATTTTCTTTTTTCTTACACTCCTGCTTTAGTATAGTAAACCTTAAAAGGGGGCCAAATCCCTTGCTGCCCTCGCTTTCCCCCTTTTTTTTGCTGACCTGAAACTTTTATTTTTTTTTTTAAACTTCATGCTGGGAAAGCCCTTTTTTACATTTTTCTGTTTCCCGGGCCCAATGGGTTTCAAAAACCCGCTTGTTTTCCCCCACACACCCTTACCTTTTATCTTCCATCAGTTTAAAATCATAGGCATTTCACCAAAAAGGGCCTTTTTCAATCGAAATCTGCAAGTGCTATCACCCCCGCCCCCCGAGAAAGTTTCCCCATCCTTTCATAAAATATAAAGTTTGGCCATAAAAATTGTTCCAGTTGTCAATGAATGGGGTTTCATGTTCCCTTTCAGTATCTTTTTGCCAGCAATTTACACCAATTGCCCTAGACAAAAACCCTTTTATTTCTTCCCCTTCTAGGGAAGATGCTACATATATTGGGTCCCCCCCCTTAGACTTAATGGAAAACTATAGCTTGAAACCCGTACTTATCTTTAGCAGCTTTCCTCCCACCCTTCCCAATATCATTTCCCCCCAGGGACTGAGGGCAGATAATGGGCTTGCTCCCAATTTCCGACATGATATTATCCAGGGCCCGTTGACAATGTTTCCCCCCCCCCCAGCTCCCGGGAAGCACACTTTTAAACTCTCATCTTCTTATTCCCCATTTTCAAAAAGAAAGGTCAATGTATCTTACCTGAAGTCCAAACCCAAACCCCAAAATGGCGCTTACCTCCATTAGCAGGGGCATAGTATTTAACCCCACCCTTCATGGCCCTGAAGTACTTCATCCTGAAGAACAGAGAAAGCGAATTTCCCCACCTTTAGATCTTCACTCTTAACTTTCCTTACTCTGATTCGCCTTCCCCCCCACTGGGGAAACTACTCGCCACTTGAAACAGGTGCTTTTTGGGGGTCACCCCCACTTTTCTGGTAGCCGTTTTCTGCCACCCCCCCAAACCCCGCCTCCTCACAGCGAGAGACAGACTGAAACCCCGCTGCTAGAACCTCATTCCCCACAACTCCAGCCACCTCACCCTCTCCCAGACCCATTAAGGGGGGACCCCTTCCCCCCTTTCCCAATCTCCTCCTTGGGGAAGCAAAAACCTCCCCTTTCCCTTTAACTCTCCAAACCCCAAAATTTTTTTAAAAACCCGCAGAAGCAAGCCATGCTTTGAAAACCCCCCCCACACAATCCCAAGGGAGCTCAGGGTCCCGTGACCCCACGTTGGGGAAAAGCTACTGAAAAGGGTTTTTAAGTAAAGGGAAAATTTTGGGCCCCCCTTCTGGTGTAAAAATGATTCTGTGGGGGCCCAAAAGATATTTTGATAGGTAGTGACCCTTTTGCCCCTTTGTAAAGGGGGATACAAAGAAATGCGGAGTCACCCCTTTTAAGGACTGGCCAAAGGGGTCACGTTTATGTATGGCAGGGGTTTTCCCCGTATGAAAATGAATGCTGGAGGAAGCCATAAAAACAGTTACGGTGGGGTTTACTCAAGAAAATCACCCCCGTATAAATATATTTTAATAAGGATTTAAAAAAAGGGAAACCCGTGTATAAATTAAAGGGAATTGGACAGCCCAAAAGGGGTCAATGTAAATGAAGAAAGTCCAGGTTTATTCCTTTACTCAAGAAAAAATAAACCCGAAGGATGTTAAGTTTAAACTGGGGAAAATACTGGGGTGAGACTTCCGTGGGGAAACTGAACCCTCCAAAACCCTACCAACTAAATTTTCCCGATGGGGTTTTTGGACAATTAAAGGCTCAGCTCCCCGAACTGAGCAAGACATGAACTGTTTACTTTCTTACGATGATATAATTAATGAGCAGTTAAATAATAAATTCATAGAGGAGGTACCTCCCGAGCAAGCCCAGATTTATGGTCACTATTTGCCACATCACGGAGTGAAGAAGGATTCTAAGACCACTCCTCTGAGGATTGTGTTTAATTGTAGTGCCAGGAGTAACAAAAATGTACCTAGTTTGAATGACTGTTTGATGACAGGTCCATCGTTGACGGAAAAATTGGGAGACATATTATTAAACTTCAGGGTTAAGAATTATGCCTTTACGGCGGACATAAGTAAAGCTTTCCTGAGATTGGGTCTGCAGGAGGCTGACTGGGATTGCACTAGGTTCTTATGGCCCGAGAATCCTAGTGACCCACTTAGTCCCCTGAAGACTTTTCGCTTCAGGAGTGTATTGTTTGGTGCTACCTCCAGTCAGTTCCTACTCCAGGCAATGATAAATGCACACCTTAAGTGTACAGTGGTCCACTGAGTGGAGTAATGGGTAAACAATTTTATGTGGACAATTTCCTGGGGGTGACGTCTACTGAAGAGGAACTAATGAGCATATATGAAGGGGCTAATGGTTCAAATAAATAATGCAAGGTGCAAATATGCCCCTGAGGGAATGGAACAGTAATTCGTCCAGTTTAAGGGCTCAAATAAAGACAACCCTGGAGTTGAAGTGTCTAAATATAGTAATGTGCTGGGACTGACTAGGGACACAGAGAGAGAGACTTGTTATCGTTAAAGTCTAATAACTACAGGATGCCCAATAAATTAACCAAGAGAGTCTTACTTGCGGAAGTTTCAAAATGCTTCGATCCACTAGGCTTAGTGTCCCCACTTACCATAAGAGGAAAATTGTTGATACAAGAAGCATGGAAGCTTAAGTGTGCTTGGGATGAAACCCTACCTGAGGAATTTGTTGAAAGGTGGGAAGAACTAATAGGTGAATATGTAAAATTACCAATGTTGGAGTTCCCACATAATGTGGCCAGTCAAGATGGAGAAAATGTACTCCACATTTTTTGCGATGTTTCGAAATTAGCATATGGAGCAGTCGCTTACCTTCAATGTAATAGTGCCATTTCTCTTGTTATGTCTGAGGCTAAGGTGGCTCCAATCAAATCACGTACATTACCTCAGTTGGAATTAACGGCCATTTATGTAGGTGTCAAATTAGCCAATTACATAAGAAATAAATTGCGAGAGATAAGTATCAGCGACACCGTAATTTGGTCTGATAACGAGGTATCCTTACAATGGATTCGTAATGGTAACAGTAAGATTGTGTATGTACAAAACAGAGTCGCTGAAATCAATCAAATGCAGGAGAAATATAACAGTTTGGGTCAGCATATGTTAACCTTTGATCACATTCCTGGTGACGAGAATCCAGCTGACTTCTTGTCTCGAGGCTTGACTTATGAAAAATTTGTGAGTGCGTTATCGTGGTTTAAAGGGCCAAGTTGGCTGGTGGACAAAATTAACTGGCCGGTGCAAAGGGCACATATTGCTCCTGTCGAAATTATGGTGAGCACCGCTCCAGTCAGTAGTCCCTCCTTAGCCATTGACATGAATAGGTATTCTTCCTTACCCAAGCTGATTAGCGTGACAAGGTTAGTGTTTAAATTTATAAGTAAGATGAATATTTCCTATAATTTTCCCCATCCCCTGAAATACTGGCTACAGAGGGTACAAGAAGAAGCCTACAGGGATGAGATTAAATTAATGATGGACGGAAAAATTGTGAAAGGCTCAATAATAGAAAAGCTGGGGCTGTACAAAACAAATTCTGGCCACAAAATAGAGCAAAACACCAACGTCAAAGACCTGGGAGTGATTATGTAGGAGGATCTCACCTTCAAGGACCATAACATTGTATCAATCGCATCTGCTAGAAAAATGACAGGATGGATAATGAGAACCTTCAAAACTAGGGAGGCCAAGCCCATGATGACACTCTTCAGGTCACTTGTTCTATCTAGGCTGGAATATTGCTGCACTCTAACAGCACCTTTCAAGGCAGGTGAAATTGCCGACCTAGAAAATGTACAGAGAACTTTCACGGCGCACATAACGGAGATAAAACACCTCAATTACTGGGAGCGCTTGAGGTTTCTAAACCTGTATTCCCTGGAACGCAGGAGGGAGAGATACATGATAAATAAATATACACCTGGAAAATCCTAGAGGGACTAGTACCGACTTGCACACAAAATACTCATCGAACGCCAGAAACTAGTAGTAAGACCCACTAGGAAAAACAGCAGCGCAATCCTAGATAGGGCTGAAATCGTCTCCTAGAGGTAGACCGCAATTTTTAAGTCGGACTGAACAACGCCTTCCGCCCGGGCCGCAGATGTGGAAATTATTTCATTCCGAAGCTATAGTGCCTAATAAGTGTTTAATGTGTGATATTGTGTCACAATGTATTTGTATTTTGAATAGTGAACCAACAAGGTTCCCGCTGGCGCCTGTTCAAGATGTGTTGGGGTATAGGTCGAACGAGGGCACGGGGGGACGGCAGTGTTTTGAATGTATTGAGAGGCTGGTAAAACATTGGAACAGAAAATTGGCGTTAACAACGGCGGCCTAAAGGATAATATTGGCCTCACTTCATATATGGAAGTGTCGTAACTGTTCCTGGTGAAGATGAGGGAATGTGATTTTTATGGACCCACCGTAAAAAGGTGGTAAAATTAGTGAATAATGGTTCGACCCCCGGGTGACTGGTGCGCGGCCCAATGGTGTGTTCCATGTGAAATACCCTTGAGTTAATCTTCCCTCATCGGCCTCTAGATGCTTAATGGAGTACCACTAATGGTTATAATCATTAATGAGACATTAAATCGTCTTGTGAATGTTAATGTAATCATTGAATAATAACATTGAGTTAGAGAATAGCGATGTGAAATAGATTGCTCTGCTCCGAGTGAACGCATGATATCTCGTACCGAGGATAGTGAAGCTTTATGGAATGAAACGACTTCTAAACCGGGACAAACCGACAAGATACCTCGTCCTGCTGGAATAAGAACCGTGTCGGTGAAGCAGGACATCGAAATGATATGATGAATGGAGGGAATAAGGAGATATCAATCACCCACGAGTTAAGTAAACCTTCTAGATATAGCAGAACTGATACTGTCCAGTGTACACCCTGCTAACACCATGTACACCCTGGCTAACACCAGTGTACAACCAGCTAACCACCCGTGTACCACCTGCTAACCCAGTGTACACCCTCTAACTCCATGTACACCCTGCTCACACCATGTACACCCTGCAAACACACAGTGTATCACCTTGGCTAACACCATGTACACCCTGCTAACACCATTGAACACCCTGCTAACACCAGTGTAACACCCTGGCTAATCACCATTGTACATCCTGCTAAAACCAGTGTACAACTCCTGTGCAAACACCATGTACATACACCCTGCTAACACCAGTGTACACCCTGCTACACAGTGTCACCTTGCTAACACCATTTACATCCTGCAAACACCCAGTGTACCACCCCCTGCTAACAACCAGTTACCATCCTGCTAACACCATAATAACACACCCTGCTAACACCCGTTTACACCCTCTAAACACCAGTGTACAACCTGCTAACACATGTACAAACCCTGCTAACCCCAGTGTACACACCTGCAACACCCAGTGAACACCCTGCTAACCACGCAGTTGTACACCCGCAAACAACCATTTGTACGCACCCTGCTAACACCAGTGTAACACACCTGCTAACACCAGTGTACACCCTGGCTAAACACCGGTGTACACCCTGGCTTAAACAACTGAGTACAACCCTGCTAACACCAGTATTACACCCTGCTAACACCGGTGTACACCCTGCTACACACAGTGACCTACACCCTGCAACAATAACCACCGGTGTAACACTCCTGCTAACACCAGTGTAACAACCCTGCTAACACAAGTGTAACACCCTGCTTACCACCAGTTTACACCCTGCTAACACCAGTGTAAACAAGTACCCTGCCTGACACCAAGTGGTACACCCTGCTAACACCAGTGAACAACCCTGCTAACACGCAGTGTACACCTGCCTAACACCATGTACACCCCTGCTAACACCAGTGTACACCCCCTTTGGGGTGCCCCCCCAAACACCAAGTGTAACACCCCTGCTAACACCAGTGTACACCCTGCTAACACCAGTGTACACCCTGCTACCAACCGGTGTAACCAAACCCCCCGCTAACCCCAGTGTACACCCTGCTAACAACCAAGTGTACACCCTGCTAACCCAGTGTACAACCCTGCTATCACCAGTGTACACCCTCTAACACCAGTTGTACACCCTGCTAACACCAGTGGTACACCTTGCTAACACCACGTGTACACCCTGCTAACACCAGTGTACACCCCTGCTAAACACCATTGTACACCCAGCTAACACCAGTGTAAACACCTGCTAACACCCATGTACCACCCTGCTAACACCAGTGTAACACCCTGCTAACACCAGTGTACAACCTAGCTAAACCATTGTAACACCTTGCTAACACAGAGTACACCTTGCTAACACCAGTGTACACCCTGCTAACTAACCATGTACACCCTGCTAACACCAGTGTCACACCCTGCTATAACCAGTGTAACACCCTGCTAACCACCCAGAGTACACCCAGCTAACACCAGTGAACACCTTGCTAACACAGTTTACACCTTGAACACCAGTGTACACCTTGCTGAACACCAGTTGTACAACCCTGCTTAACCCCACCCAGTGTACACCCAGCTAACACCAGTGTAACACCCTCTAACACACCAGTGACACCCTGCAACACCATGTGTACAAAACCCCTGCTAACACACCAGTGTACACCTTGTGCTAACACCACCAGTGTACACCCTGCAACACCAGTGAACACCCTGCTAACACCAGTGTACGACCTTGCTAACACCAGTGTACACCCGCTAACACCATGAACAAACACCCTGCTAACACCAGTGGAACACCCTGCTAACACCAGTGAACACCCTGCAAACAACTATGTACACCCTGCTAACACAAGTGTACCACCCTGCTAACACCAGTGTGTCCACCCTGCAAACACCAGTACAGAACACCCTGGTACCACCAGTTGTACACCCAGCTAACCACAGTGAACAAACAACAACCCATGCTAACTACCATGAACACCCTGCTAACCACCAGTGTAACACCCTCTAACACCAGTGTACACCATGCTTAACACCAGTGAACACCCTGCAAACAACCAGTGTACACCTTGCTAACACCAGTGTACACCCTGCAACACATTGTACACCCTGCTAACACACCAGTGTACACCCTGCTAACACCATATGAACATCCCAGCTAACACCAGTGTACACCCTGGCTAACACCAGTGTACACCCTGCTAACACCATGTACACCCTGCTAACACCAGTGTACACCCTTCTCTGATGGAAGTGCTTGCAATACCTTACCAAGACACTTGCAATCAGTTTACTGTTGAACCTGCCTCAGTGACAGCAGTCGGCAGGTACGGTTGTTTCTTTGTTGGTTTTTCAAGACAATTGTTTCAGTGGCCTTGTTGTTTTAGTATATTGATGGAATGATAAGTTTGTTGTTCATACTGTGATGAAATCAGTTACAGGCTGATCATCAAGTAAGCCAAGGTTGATGTGAAAGTCTCTCAGCTAAGAGAAGGTGGTGCTTATTCATATGTCTGTTTTATATTAGTGACTATAAATTCTCACTGAAATTTGGGATGTTAGTAGTGAGGTATTAGTTATTTATATTTAAATAATTCTTTATCACTATATTTTCATATAATATAAAATTGTATCATTTTTGTTCATTAATAATTAATATTATTTTTCAATACTACCGTCTGTACAGCCCCCTAGCCCCACCCCCACCAACAACAACGACCACAAACAGCCAAAACGACACAACAAGCTCGCCCACCCCACTGTCAAAACCTGCAACCAACAACACCCACCACAAACTCCAAACCGAAACAACCCGACCGAAACAGTCACCTCAATGTATATAGGTGACCTTAAGTTGAATTAATCCAGTAAGACAAAGCAAAATGTAATCCCATATCATCCCTCAGCAAGTGTTGCAAACCCATATAATAGTTTAGATTAAAAGAATTATGCAAAACCACCCCCAACTTGTTTTGGCCTGCAGTAGTGAAAGCTGTGTACCTGGTAGAGTGTAGATATCTAATGTGTCCTGCTTAAAGCAGGTCTACAGTACGAATAATTCAGGAGAAGGTGTCTTTTAGTGATTCAAGAGTGCCAGAGGTCATCATAGTGTTTTGCTTAAGGACCTGATGTTGATAGTTACAGTAAACAGATAGGACATTTTAGCATTGTTTAGATAGTGCGGCTTTGTGATGCAGTGTGCATACAGGCAGTTACATTCCAATATGTTTTTGAATTGGTAGTCAGATTATGGAGGTTTAGATCAGGGTCAACATGATCAATCATCTTCTAGGTTTACAAATTATGGTTAATTTCATCCTGAGTAATGTGTGAGTTCTAGTACTGATGTCTGTAGTGGTGGAAGTTTGGACAAGAATATACTATTAGAATTTTAGGTCATATAGAGTGATAGTCACTACTACACATAATGAAGTTGGTGTTGTCTATGTGTTGTGCTCGGGATGAACTAAAGTACAACTATGTATAAACTAGTAAATATAAAAATACAAATTTAAAATAGAATCAAGACTCTCTAATATAATGACTTATGTGGAGTCAATATTATGAGCTAGAATGAGTATAGTACAACTTAGATTTAATCTAACTAATATAAAAAACAAATAAAAAATAGCACCAGTCCTCTCACTCGTAATAGCAATAAGGTCCATATAGAAGAATTTGGTATATGACTATAGTACAACTAAGTTTAATCTAAAAATATAAAAAAGGCACAAGACTCTCAATGTTAATGTGCACTAAAGGTGTTAAATAAGTAATGTTTTTTTTACACGAATTATAGTATAACTAGATTTAAATCTGACAAAAGATAAAATATGCAAGTTAAGGTAAGCAAAAGAATAAAAAAATAGAAAAAAAATCTATGAGGTAGTTGAGTAATAGTTAGCAAAAGATAGTTAAGGGCCTTGAACAATAATATTAAGTTGAAATATAACACAAATTGCACCACAATATAGTCACTAAGATATGAAAACAATCTTAGAGTAGGACTTACAATATAAATTATAATATAAAAAATTTAATTCAAATTGAAATCGGTACTTGTAATTGCACTAGGTCTGGTAGAGGTTGGTTGACCAAGATCAAGAGTATAACAGATTTAATTGACAAAATAAAATTCACAATTGAAGTACCAAAAGATAATAGTAAAAAATAAACAAAGGTAATGTCTTGGTTATAATATGAAGTAATATGGTATACAGGTACACAGGTACAACAGGTACGCAGGTACACAGGTACACAGGTACACAGGTACACACGCAACAAAGGATGAATATAAAGGTGGAGTTTGAATATACAAACTTGAAAATTTGGCACAAAATGTTCTGGGAAGTATAAAATAATGCTTATTGTACAAAAGTAAAATGACTGGTAGTAATATGGTTGTTTAATAAATTTTAGTAAGTAATAAAGATTACAAAAAAAATGTGAAAAAGTAATGTTTTATTTCATCAGATATTGCACTGGTAGTTATATACTAGAGGTTATATGCAGTACAAGGTAATTAAGAGTACTACTAAGATAGTAAATAGTGGGAATTAAAACAGGTAAAGGTAATTAGAACAAGTAATGTTATTAATGTCAAAAATGTTAAGAGTAAATTGAAATTTAGTAAAAATGATAATTATTAATTTTAGTAAGTAATATCATTGTATAGTATTTAAAAAAAAAATATGTTTAAGCAGACAATAGTAACTAAGAAACTAACATAAGGTGACTTATGCTTTACTAGTAAAATCACAAAATGAGGTATGTTGCATATTAAATTACCTAAAGATTGTACAATGAAATTTAAACAGAATAATGGAGCAAACACATACAACTACACTACTAGCTTTATAAGTTGGACATTGTTTAGTATTCTCTCTAAGATTAGTACCCTGAAGAAATCCGAGATAAGAACATGTCCGTTCGATTATTGTATACAGTTTGACCAACATTTGTTTTCCTAACAAGAAATTTTCCCATCACCGTGTGATGCATTGGTGTATTGTGTCATTAATCACCCGCCATTTAAATTATTCTGACTCTATACAGGAGGTTCTACGTTTTTGGTAAACACTCGTTTTATGTATACCTCTTTCATTACTTAATAGATGCAATAATTAAGTCTTTTTTTTTTCCTGTCAGGTGAGTGGTATCAAAGCATAACACTTTTTCTACCATGGGATCCTAGTAACCTGGCTTCTTTATTACGACTCTGGCACTGTATCACTTATTGGATAATGACCTCCTGGAATTAACAAAGGCAGAGAAGTTTCCATCGCCTTTCCGTCAAAGGTACCTGATAGTAACCTTTAAGGAGATCTCACTTGGACACAAAAGAAGGCCTTACCCACAAAGTCAATTAACGTCATCCAGACAGGAAGAGGGTAAGCATCTGTAAATTGTGACACTCCCAATTCACCTTAACGGTAAGTCTGTACACAACAAACCCTCCATCAGCCTTCTTTCACAAGGATGCACGGTGAAGCCCATGGACTAGAATGACTCCTCCACTAAACCAGCTTTTAACAAAATTCTACGTCCTGCAGACGTAAACTTTGCTTTACAGATTAGCTCTGTGGAAGAGTTTTAATTGGTTTAGAGTTACCCACATCCACAATCATGATAACCTAATGTACATTTTTTCGGCACATCCAAAAAAAAATATTAGGAAATGACGTAGGAAGCTCAGTTAAATTCGTTGCTTGCATTTCAGATAGTCCCTCCATATAAAGGGCTAGGATCCTTGAAGGAGGACAGAATGTGAACGATTAATAATAATTTCAGAGATGGAGTGCCTAGTAATATGCCCGACAAGCCAGGACGTCTGACTCGTCTAGGTGGCATACGTTATCGCTATGGCACAGAAAAACTATGCAGAATACCCCCAACGTAACACGTTAATTTTGCAGAACATACGCTTAGCCTATGGCAAAGTATGATTTCAGGAATACGCATACAAGCAAATCCAACTGCAAAATTCTTCTCCACAACCGAACAGGGTAGTAACAACTGACATGCAAAATTTGTAAAGCAAAGCAGACAGCTACACTGTTCTAGAAGTTGACCGTAGCAAAGAGAGCACACAGAACAAGCTAGTACGAGCTGTTGTAAACGATCACACAATATCAAGGCTGACCATAACAGTAATTGACACGCAAAGTTTGTAAAGCGAATAGGCAAACTAATGCAATGCAGACGAGCAAGCTGGCACAAGTTCCTGCTACGAGCTTCACCCTAAGCTCAAACCGTTTCTCTAAGTCCCAGCACCAGCTCTCGGACAGGCCTACCCAAATTAACAACCAGGAATCCAATGGCCTGTTATACCTGGGTGTAAGGAGCAAAATAACCACAGCAGAAAAAGTTTAGACTTAATAATATCCTTCACCAATTTAGAACAGCAATAATGAGTATACTAATGTACAGTGAAAAGTAAAGGTGCACGTCCAACGTAAGCAAGGCAGAAATATAAGCCACAAGATAGCAGACCGTGCTTCAATCAACCAGCTCTATAATGGGATGACAAGGGCAGACAGGAGAGTGGGTCCCACATAACCTCGCGATTGCCAAAACCATCTTCTTTTTTTGGCTAAGCCTGGTCACTAGTGAACGACGGACCCCCTCATCAACTCTTAGCACCCTGTTTCGCTGGTTGGGGAGATAGCCAGTAAATGAGAGTGTGTACAGGCGCCGAAAAAAGGTTACATACCCTTTGCATGCCACATGCTGCATCTTTCCATATGGGCCCCTAACATAACCCAGTGTACAGAGTCTTGAACGATACCTTAATAAGGTATCAGAACGCTATTCTCAGGTTTGCCAGGCGCACATATGCTGCAGCAGTTATTTGGTTGATGAGTAAACCTCCGGTTGACCTGGTCGTTGTTATGTTTCACCCCAAGGACTTTCTTCTCCCTGAGTGAGGCTGTATTCCTTTGAGTCGGCACCTATCCCATACTCAGTCTGAGGTCTTCTTTGCCCGCCCCAATCTTACATGACGTCTTGCATTTGGCAGATTGAATTTTGAGAGCTAGTTTCTTGGCCACATGTCCAGCCTGTCCAAGTCTCTTTCAGTCCTGCCTCATCCTCATTCCGATATAATTCTACTCATCAACTCACATCATCTGCAAATAGGGACACATTAGAGCCAATTCCTTTCCATCATGTCGTGTTCGCAATATGTCAAAAATAGCACTGGTCCCTTGAACTGGAACCCCCTGTTGGAACCTTGCTCCGTCACAGGCGCCAATTGTATACTCTTCACGTGTGTGGTGTGTGTTGTGTGTGTGTGTGTGTGTGTGTGTGTACTCACCTAGTTCTCACCTAGATGGAGTTTTGCATGGGTCGAGACCGAGCTCCTGTCCCGCCTCATCACTGAACGCTACTAGGTCGACTCTGTTATGACATCCAGTACTGTCAGAACACAGCCTAATACCCGGACTGTATCTGACAGTTCATAATGTCTGCAGCATTTAAGTTCTAGCCCTCTGTAGGCTCTCCTGCATATGGGTTTGCTTAAAAGGAGATATCGGAGAGTGGTTGGATGGTAGAAACACATGTTTTGAAGGAACGATACTATTGTCAGACTGTGGTAATGGGAAATGGATCCCCCAGCAGCCTGCCATGTCCCTGCCTAATTCTACACGCCAACTGCTGCCGAGGTAGCCTGTCCCGTTCACTCATGGGCATCCCGTGATGTCACAACAGTCACAGGCCTAGGGATCTTCTATGTAAAAACACATGGATGGTACTATGATATGCTTAAAGAACACATATAAGGGGATCAGCAACTATGCTGAACACACCCAGGATCAGTGGAGGCCTCTGAGCGCATTCGGCCTCACTCCTAGGGTCGACCGACTTGATAGGCACAAGTGCTGCCCGCCTCCACGTACTGGTTGCAGTCACTCCTCACACTGCTGTTGTGTACTCACTTCCTAATCCAATTAAAGGCAAACTAGTCCAGCGGCCGAATCAATGCTACCTACACTTCCTTCATCGGCACTAAACCACTGTTCAACAAAAAGAAACGTAAATAACAGTGGTGACAGTGGATCAATGGGCATTGTGAGCCTACTCAGGTGGAAGGGTCCGACGCCCGTCAACACCATCGGGTCGACGCCATTCATCATCATCCATCCCTCATCCAACCACACTGCTGGACTAAAGAGTACTATTACTCCAGCCCTTGACGGGTCCTGAGAATGGTCTTCATCCTAGAATTTTTCCGCACAAATCTGGACATAGGCGTCACGGCGCTTCATCTTCCCAGCCCCCCTTTAGCTCACGTGTTCACCCTCATCCACCCTCGCCTACAGCCCTTATACAATCTCCAGTACCATTCTCCTGCTTCCTACAGCGTCCCTACCCCTTCTCTCTACGCAACTACTACGTCCCATCTCGCCGTCAGTGTGTGGTTGTGTTCTTCCCAGTTTCTTCCAAGAAGTTCTACCTGGCATAACAAGGGGGGACCCAGTTGGGCTTAGCCCCTAAGCCAACCTAGTTCAGCCCTCACGCCGTATACAGCAGCTCCGCGACTCATCATGTGTCTACAACTATCAGAGTCTACCGTATCTCCAGCCATGCAGTATTTTTTTTGTGTGTTTTGCCCTATTAAATTTTTTCTTCCCTTGCTGTTACATCCCCAGTTCATCACCAGTTTGTTTTTTTCCCCGTGATTAGGTTTCAGTAAAATCTCCTCGTACCATTCATAGTTTCACTGAAGTTTGGTTTTTAGCACGTTCGAGTAGTGCAGTAATGTTTTGTTCTCTGTGTGCTTAAGCCGCAGTCAGTTCAGCATTGCCCAGAACACACTTTCCAGTGTAAACAAACCGCACGCACAGCTGTGGATCATGCCGAGTAGCCATGTTCCTCTCATATCTTAAAAACCCCCCAGAGTGACCTCTAATGTGTATAATAATTATGGAGACGTTAAATCGTCTTGGTGAATGTTAATGTAATCAGTGAAAATAACATTAAGTTAAGAGATATGCGGGATGTGAAATAGATCGCCCATGCTCCGAGTGAACCTTGATTCTCGTACCGAGGATAGTGAAGCTTATGGATGCCGACTTCTAAACCAGGACAAACCGACGGATACCTCATCCTGCTGGATGTAGAACCGTGTGGTGTAGCAGGACATCGAAATGAGATGGTGAATGGAGGAAATAAGGAGTAATCAATCACCCACATATAAGTAACCCTTCTAGTTTAAAGCAGACTGATACTGGCCATTTAGGTTATGATACAGCTCCAGTTAGGTATGTTGTAATGGATAGGTTATGGGTGATCCAGCATACATCAAAGTGACCACCAGAGCAATATCCCTGGTTAAAGTGGGGAGATTATGAACCGTGTTTTTCCCTGATGGATATATCCAATGTGTAACCTACCCCCACCCCCCTTCATTCATTTAACTAAATAATCCTTACAGTCCACAATTAATTATAGCACCGTACTGTGTGGGTGCTTTACCAATCCAACTGGTCTAGATGTCGATATGGATAGAATGTGAGGTACGAAGAACCACTTGCCCGTGACTACAGGGGGTGGTTAAGTTTCTCCCAAGTCTACACGGTGACTACGGTAAACAATATGGTTGTCTCCCAATGAGTTTTACAGTTAAGCATGTAATGTTTGAGGTACAAAAGGATTCACCCTGATAAAATTTTCCATATCTGCCCTCTGGTCCATCCTGAACCGGAGCAATCAGTAAAAAATTAATTGAAATTATTACTTACAAATTAAGTGACTGATTGAAAGAAGTGGGTAATAGGGAACACAAATTAATCGTCGGTGTGTGGATGATAATTAGCCCAATCTATTCCTAGCACATGGGTGGCTAGGATTAAAACAAGAGTCAAGTGCAGAATTACTCTCCAAGGTGTTTACTTAAGTTGTATAATTGGTGTTTAAATTCCCTAACCATGGCTGGTCTGAGGTAAGTTAGTGTTGCTTGGCAAGTCCATGGATGTCCAAAGCAAAGAAATCGTCACTAGTAAGCTCGGAAGGGTCATGTTTACTAAGTCATATACAACAATTGTATGTAGGTAATGAGACAAAAAACGGTAAAAAACCTGATGGAATTAAAGCTACACCAAGTATGCCCTTAGAAAATAGATCTGAGTCAAATAGATTGTGTATAAGGACGTGAGAGCGATCTCACTGGTGAATTGTGCAGAATTTGCTGAAAAGGAGCGGCTGCTGGATCAATATTTATGAAATTGGAGGACAACATTGTGGTCATGCAAAACTAAGGCTTTAGAGAATGTAAAGGGTGTAAACAAGTTGTTGGTCAACCTAGAAAGGAAAATCAAAGGTGTCTACCAAACCCCGAGAATTATGCCTGCCTGTGTTTAATCCGGGAGAAAACTGGGAGTAGTTTTGTCTATTCTATTAAAGCTGTCGTACCAAGAGTGAGGAGTGATCTTGCAAGTGTTTTACCAAATAAAATGCAATTTAAAGGACAAGTAAAGAGGGGAGATGCGCATGTTCTCATACAAGCGTTCCCAAATGTAGATGACTCCTATAGTGAGGCAAGTTGACCTTTTTGAGGTCACTTAACGGTAACTTGGAGCAAAGTAGGTTGGGATCCTAGTAGCTAATTGGCAAGTTGAAGAGCTCCAGATCACAACCGCACAGCTTACGCAATTTTAGGATCACAACTAAGAAGCACTCTTAAGACCTTGAGTAATAAATATGATCTGGGAGGGAGCAGAGTAGTTAGTTGAGCGCCTTGATTCAAAATAATTGAACCACAAAACAGTAGAGTTGGCATATCTAACAGATATCACAAGGTTACTTCGGGTTGGGAAGAAATGAAGAGGTCCTGCAGAGCTAATTGTCCAACTGCAGACCAGCCAACCCATTACCCTCTAGGAATACCACGTCTACAGACCCCAGTGGCACCTGCCAAGATCCACAAAAGGAAACTTATCCCAATTTCCATATCATAAGTCACCTACCACACTGGTTACGTAGGCACATATCAATTGACAGTGGCCAGAAATAGTGTTTTCTCCTCATCAAAGCAAGAGGAAGGAAGTATCCAAAAGGTAGCCCAGTTTGATAAGAGGTCAGCAAAGAAAAGAGAGAGATTGAATCTTCTGCAACTGTTACTCCATTTCTCTAAGAACTTGTAAAGTCCTATAATATCATGGATGTTAAATTGGAAAGATTGGAAAGCTCGCTAGATGTATCAGTGTTCCTTAGGAAATCAAATGAAGGGATTGCCGTGCTAACTTTCACTATTGTTATCATGTAACATGGGAAGACCACCACATAGCTATGTGTAAGGACGGATCTAATGTAATGATGGTAACAATATACTGATAGTGATAATAACCCGGACACACAGTACCAACGTAAAAGATTGCAGATAAGTCGGTAATGATTGCCTAGCTGAGGAAGCTTTAACCTGTGTTGGATGTGGTGATTACTGATAAAAACGGCATAAATCCCAAAAACTGTAACAGCTTTTCTGGATCAGGGATCACAACGTACCTCTTCATAAAACGTGTAATTGCCTTAAAGGAGATGAAGGTAACAAATGGGAGACCTGCATATACTCAAGTTATCTGGCTCTCTCTAATAAGAATGCCCAGTCATAACGACACTTTTTTTATGTAACAGTCCAAGCTGGGCAATGAGAGAAAACCGTATTAATGCCGTAATTGTGGATATGCCCCAGAGAAAAAATCTACGATAGTGCTTGGTAACGCTACTGAAAGGCTTTCAAAGGAAGGTAATTTTGGCACCATCTGGTATAAATAATGATACATTATGGCCAATTAGAATATTTGATAGGTAGTGACACCTTAGTAAAGGGTATGACAAAGAAATGCGGAGTCACCCTTCTAAGACCGCAGGAGGTCACGTGAATGAATGGCATCTTCCTTATACTGATAATGAATGACGTGGAGAAGCCAAAAATACAACTAAAGGTTGTCTTCCCATGAAGATAATCCCCCCTCAGTATAAATATCCTTCAATAGAGAATGAAGTTAAACCTGTGTAAAAATTATAGGATTTGGACAGCATAGGGATCAATGTAAATGAGAGAAATTTCCCCAGAAGATTCCTTTAACTCAAGAACCAATTACCCGAGGATGTTAAATTTGAAACTGGACAATACTGGAGTGAGACTTCCGTCGTAAGCTGAACCATCCAGAACCTACCAACTAAATACCGGGATGGCGTATGGACAATTAAAGCTCAGCTCCACCGAACTGATCAAGACACCAGAACTGTTTGAACTGCTTACGATGATATAATTAAAGAGCAAAATACTAAATTCATAGAGGAGTACCTCCTGAGCACGCCCAGATTATGGCCACGATTTGCCACATCAACGGAGTGAAAAGGATTCTAAGACCACTCCACTGAGGATTGTGTTATAATTGTAGTGCCAGAGTAACAAAAATGTAACCAAGTTTGAATGACTGTTAGATGACAGGTGCGACGATGACGGAAAAACTGGGGACATATATTTTTAAACTTCAGGGTTAAGAATATGCCAATTTAACGGCGGACATAAGTAAAGTGCTTTCCTGATAGTGGTTCTGCAGAGGCTTACCGGGGATGTGCAACTATGATTATTATGGCCTCGAGAATCCAAATGACCCACTTAGACCCCTGAAGACTTTTTTTATTTCGCTTTCAGGAGTGTATTGTTTGTGCTACCCTCCATTCCCTTCCTACTCCAGGCAACGAAAAATGCCACGACCTTAGCGTACAGTGGTCCACTGATTGGAGTAATTGTAAACAATTTTAATTAGTACATTTTCCTGGGGTGTGACGTCTACGAAGAGGAACTATGAGCATATATTAAGGGGCTACTGAAATAATGCAAGGTGCAAATATGGCCCCTGAGGGAAAGGGAACAGTAATTCGTCCAGTTTAAGGGCACAAATAAATTATAGACAAACCTGGAGTTACAGTGTTCTAAATAAGTAATAGAGGCTGTGGACTGACTTGGGACACCCGAGAGAGACTTGTTATCGTTAAAGTCTAATAACAAACAGCATGGCCCAATAACTTAAACCACGAGAAGTCTTACTTGCTGAAGTTATCAAAATGCATCGATCCACTAGGCTTATTGTCCCCACCTTACCATAATAGGAAAATTGTTAGATACAAGAACATGGAAGCTAAGTGTGGGCTTGGTATTTGAAACCCTACCTGAGGAATTTGTTGAAAGGTGGGAAAAACTAATAGGGTGAATATGTAAATTTACCAATGTTGATTCCCACTAATGTGGCCAGTCCAATAAGGAGAACATGTACACCACATTTTAGGTGATGCTTCGAAATTAGCATATGGAGCAGTCGCTTACCGTTCAATGTAATAAGTGCCATTCTCTTGTTATTCTAAGGCTAACGTGGATCCAATCAAATCCCGTACCTTAACCTCAATTGGAATTAATAACGGCCATTTAAGTAGTTGTCAATTAGCCAATTAATAAGAAAGAAAATGGCGAGAGATATATATCAGCGACAACACAGTAATTTTGGTCTGATTACGAGGTTATCCTTAACAATGGATTCGTAATGGTAACAGAAAGAATGTGTATGTACAAAACAGAGTCGCTTGAATCAATCAAATGCAGGAGAAATAAACATTTGGGTCAGATATGATAACCTTTAATCACATTCCTGGTGACTAGAATCCAGCTACTTCTTGTCTCGAGGCTTTACTTATGAAAAATTTGTGAGTGCTTTATCGTGGTTATAAAAGGGCCAAGTTTGGCTGTGACAAAAATTAACTGGCCGGGGCTGTCAACAAGGCACAATATTGGCTCCTGTCGAAATTATCGGTGATCACCGCTCTATTCAGTAGTCCCGTCCTTAGCCAATACATTGATAGGTATTCTTCCCTACCCAAGCCTGATTAGCGTGACAAGGTTAGTGGTTTAAATTTTATAAGTAAGATGAATATCTCATATAAATTTTTTTTTATTTTCCCCATCCCCTGAAATACTGGCTACAGAGGGTACATAAAAACCCTACAGGGATGAAAATAAATTAATGATGGGAAGACGTGAAAAATTGTGAAAGGCTCAATAATAGAAAAGCAGGGGCATTATTTAGAGGATTATTAATTAGTGCAGAGGCAGGTTACAAAATGCTGAATTTGGGAAATATTCTAAGCACCCTTCTTGCTGTCCAAAACTCATCACCTGACCCCTTGATTGTCTTTAATGTAATGCCCATAATAACGTGATCACGGTTGTGGTACAGAACCTTAAACTGAATTCGGGAAACCTCTGGATTCCACAAGGACGGCAAAGTGCAAAAAGGTTATCAATTCGTTTGTAATATGTCGCCGGGTGATGCCAAAAGTCCAACATGTACCCAGGTCCTCCACCAATGCCCAAGGAAGCGTGCAGTTGGTTAAAAACCATTTGATGTGACCTGCTTTGGACTATAGTGGTCCAATCATTATTCACAGGTACTTCGAGATGGTAATTCCCTGAAGTGCATGATGACCTATTACATGTACAAGCCTAAACTAGGCTGTCAACTATGAAAGTGGCTCAGGACTTGTCCTGCAGAACAGTTATACAGCTGTTCCGAAATTTGCAGCTAGGAGATCCTGTACCAAAATTGATGATACTCAGCTAATGCCACCAATTTTGAAGGCGGGTGCACAAACTTGATGGAATTAACTAAGAGTGATGATGTACAAACTTGGTTGACCAGCGATGGTGTGCCGGAAATTAAATTCACTCCCAAGCCCCTTGGCAGGAGGACTGTAACGAAAAAAGATCGGTACAGAACGATTGAAAGGAAGATGTCTTTGTAAAGGGTGCTACACAGGAAGAGAATTAATTTGGAAGGAATATCCGATCAGTGTTGGTGGAGGCAGAGAATCGGGTAAACAATCGCCCTCTGTCATACATTGATCGATCACTCCCTTGACTCGGCTATCCAGACGCCCACTCACCAAATATGCGGACGCAGGATAGAAAGCATGCACCTATCTATAGAGATAATCCCGAGGGAATGATTAGGATTACAATAACATTGACCGTGTTGGTGATAAGTTCAAGATATTAAATAAGGAAATTACTCATTGTCGCGATGTGTGGCGTAAGAATATCTTCTTACAACTACGAGAACACTTTTATGGTGGCGCCAGAGGCAGTAAACCGACAGAACATTCCCCAGGTGACATAGTGTTAATTGATACTGAACTCACATCGAACATTGTGGCCTCTGGTCAAGGTAGTTACATTTACCCAGATGCCACAAGGAGTTGTTCAGAAAACTGTCAAAGTTTTGTGGCGGGTCAGGAAAGTTATGCGTACCATTAATAAATTAATTCCCTTAAATTAAATGATGTACAATCCCAGTGCAGATGGAAATCAAAGTGAAGGAAATGAGTGAAATTTGAAAGAACTGCCGAGTAATGCAATCAGAAACTAGTAGTAAGACCCACTAGGAAAAACAGCAGCGCAATCCTAGATAGGGCTGAAATCGTCTCCTAGAGGTAGACCGCAATTTTTAAGTCGGACTGAACAACGCCTTCCGCCCGGGCCGCAGATGTGGAAATTATTTCATTCCGAAGCTATAGTGCCTAATAAGTGTTTAATGTGTGATATTGTGTCACAATGTATTTGTATTTTGAATAGTGAACCAACAAGGTTCCCGCTGGCGCCTGTTCAAGATGTGTTGGGGTATAGGTCGAACGAGGGCACGGGGGGACGGCAGTGTTTTGAATGTATTGAGAGGCTGGTAAAACATTGGAACAGAAAATTGGCGTTAACAACGGCGGCCTAAAGGATAATATTGGCCTCACTTCATATATGGAAGTGTCGTAACTGTTCCTGGTGAAGATGAGGGAATGTGATTTTTATGGACCCACCGTAAAAAGGTGGTAAAATTAGTGAATAATGGTTCGACCCCCGGGTGACTGGTGCGCGGCCCAATGGTGTGTTCCATGTGAAATACCCTTGAGTTAATCTTCCCTCATCGGCCTCTAGATGCTTAATGGAGTACCACTAATGGTTATAATCATTAATGAGACATTAAATCGTCTTGTGAATGTTAATGTAATCATTGAATAATAACATTGAGTTAGAGAATAGCGATGTGAAATAGATTGCTCTGCTCCGAGTGAACGCATGATATCTCGTACCGAGGATAGTGAAGCTTTATGGAATGAAACGACTTCTAAACCGGGACAAACCGACAAGATACCTCGTCCTGCTGGAATAAGAACCGTGTCGGTGAAGCAGGACATCGAAATGATATGATGAATGGAGGGAATAAGGAGATATCAATCACCCACGAGTTAAGTAAACCTTCTAGATATAGCAGAACTGATACTGTCCAGTGTACACCCTGCTAACACCATGTACACCCTGGCTAACACCAGTGTACAACCAGCTAACCACCCGTGTACCACCTGCTAACCCAGTGTACACCCTCTAACTCCATGTACACCCTGCTCACACCATGTACACCCTGCAAACACACAGTGTATCACCTTGGCTAACACCATGTACACCCTGCTAACACCATTGAACACCCTGCTAACACCAGTGTAACACCCTGGCTAATCACCATTGTACATCCTGCTAAAACCAGTGTACAACTCCTGTGCAAACACCATGTACATACACCCTGCTAACACCAGTGTACACCCTGCTACACAGTGTCACCTTGCTAACACCATTTACATCCTGCAAACACCCAGTGTACCACCCCCTGCTAACAACCAGTTACCATCCTGCTAACACCATAATAACACACCCTGCTAACACCCGTTTACACCCTCTAAACACCAGTGTACAACCTGCTAACACATGTACAAACCCTGCTAACCCCAGTGTACACACCTGCAACACCCAGTGAACACCCTGCTAACCACGCAGTTGTACACCCGCAAACAACCATTTGTACGCACCCTGCTAACACCAGTGTAACACACCTGCTAACACCAGTGTACACCCTGGCTAAACACCGGTGTACACCCTGGCTTAAACAACTGAGTACAACCCTGCTAACACCAGTATTACACCCTGCTAACACCGGTGTACACCCTGCTACACACAGTGACCTACACCCTGCAACAATAACCACCGGTGTAACACTCCTGCTAACACCAGTGTAACAACCCTGCTAACACAAGTGTAACACCCTGCTTACCACCAGTTTACACCCTGCTAACACCAGTGTAAACAAGTACCCTGCCTGACACCAAGTGGTACACCCTGCTAACACCAGTGAACAACCCTGCTAACACGCAGTGTACACCTGCCTAACACCATGTACACCCCTGCTAACACCAGTGTACACCCCCTTTGGGGTGCCCCCCCAAACACCAAGTGTAACACCCCTGCTAACACCAGTGTACACCCTGCTAACACCAGTGTACACCCTGCTACCAACCGGTGTAACCAAACCCCCCGCTAACCCCAGTGTACACCCTGCTAACAACCAAGTGTACACCCTGCTAACCCAGTGTACAACCCTGCTATCACCAGTGTACACCCTCTAACACCAGTTGTACACCCTGCTAACACCAGTGGTACACCTTGCTAACACCACGTGTACACCCTGCTAACACCAGTGTACACCCCTGCTAAACACCATTGTACACCCAGCTAACACCAGTGTAAACACCTGCTAACACCCATGTACCACCCTGCTAACACCAGTGTAACACCCTGCTAACACCAGTGTACAACCTAGCTAAACCATTGTAACACCTTGCTAACACAGAGTACACCTTGCTAACACCAGTGTACACCCTGCTAACTAACCATGTACACCCTGCTAACACCAGTGTCACACCCTGCTATAACCAGTGTAACACCCTGCTAACCACCCAGAGTACACCCAGCTAACACCAGTGAACACCTTGCTAACACAGTTTACACCTTGAACACCAGTGTACACCTTGCTGAACACCAGTTGTACAACCCTGCTTAACCCCACCCAGTGTACACCCAGCTAACACCAGTGTAACACCCTCTAACACACCAGTGACACCCTGCAACACCATGTGTACAAAACCCCTGCTAACACACCAGTGTACACCTTGTGCTAACACCACCAGTGTACACCCTGCAACACCAGTGAACACCCTGCTAACACCAGTGTACCCCCTTGCTAACACCAGTGTACCCCCGCTAACACCATGTACACCCTGCAAACCCACCAGTGTACACCCTGCTAACACCAGTGAACACCCTGCAACACCATTGTACACCCTGCTAACACCAGTGTACACCCTGCTAACACCAGTGTACACCCTGCAAACACCAGTGTACACCCTGGTAACACCATTTGTACACCCGCTAACACCATGTACACCCTGCAAAACACCATGTAAAACCCTGCTAACACCAGTGTACACCCTCTAACACCAGTGTACACCTTGCTAACACCAGTGAACACCCTGCTAACACCAGTGTACACCTTGCTAACACCAGTGTACACCCTGCAAACCCCATGTACACCCTGCTAACACCAGTGTACACCCTGCTAACACCAGTGAACACCCTGCTAAACACCAGTGTACACCCTGCTAACACCAGTGTACACCCTGCTAACACCAGTGTACACCCTGCTAACACCAGTGTAACCCCTTCTCGAGTGGAAGTGCTGAAATTTCCTGACCAAGACTCTTGCAATGAAGTTACTGTGGAACCTGCCTCAGGGGACAGCAGCGGCAGGTACGGTGTGTTTCTTTTTTGGTTTTTCAAGACAGCCACGTCCAAAGTGTCCTGCTCGTGAAGCAATGGCCATAAAGCCACAAGAAAGGTCACTTTGCTAAAGTATGTCGTGCTAATGCATCAACAAGAGCTAGTGCCTCCACACATTCCAGTGACCCCATGGACTCGGCAAAAGTGACTTCTGCGGCTACTCCAAATTCACTGTCAAAGGCAGTTGTGAAAGTATTCATCAAAGAACAGAAGTAATGGTCTTATTGAAGTGGCAGCTCAGAGAGTTTCACAACCTAAAACAGTTAAAAAACACTCCTTGATTTAAACAACACTCATCAGTACCGTTCCATGCATAACATCTCTCTATTCAACCTAGGGTTTGTAAGGTAAATCTCAGATAGAATAAGATAAGATTCGTTCGAATTTTAACCGGAAAGGGTTACCACCCAGGAAAACCCAAGAAAGTCTGCGTCATCAAGACTACTAACTATTTCCATTGGGGTCCTTAATCTTCCCCAAAAAAAAAAAAAAAAAAACCCCCCCCAAAAAAAAAAACAAAAAAAAAACCCAAAACCCCCCCCCAATCAAGGGGGGAAAAAAAAACAACCCAAAAAAAAACCCCAAATAAAAAATAAAAAAAAAAAAAAAAAAAACAAAAAAAAAAAGGGAAAAACACCAAAAAAAAAAACCCCCCAAAAAAAAAATTAAAAAAATTACAAAAAAAAAAAAAAATGGTTTATTAAGGGCCCCCAGAGAGTTTCATAAACCTTTTTTTTAAAAAAACCCCTCCTTACTTACACACTCATCGGGGTTTTTTTTTTTCTCTATTAACCTTAGGGTTTTGTAAGGAAAATCTCAGATTAGAATAAGAAAAAGATTTCGTTCGGATTTTTAACCCGGAGGGTTAGCCACCCAGGATAACCCAAGAAAGTCATGCGTCATCGAGGACTTCTAACTTATTTCCATTGGGGTCCTTAATTTTGTCCCCCAGGGTGCGACCCACACCATCGACTAACACCCGGTACCTATTTGCTGCTAGGTGAACAGGACAACAGGTGTAAGGAAACGTGTCAAATGTTTCCACCCGCCGGGAATCGAACCCGGGCCCTCCGTGTGTGAAGCGGGAGCTTTACCACCAGACCACCGGGCCATCCTTAATGGAAAGGTTTTCAAGATGACATTTAGCATTCGCCACAACTGTGCTCTGATGGATCTTTTCAGGGCTTTCAAAGCTGCTGGTATGTTATTAACAAGGAGGGAACTGCCTCCCTTGTTGTTGTGGACTTAGCACTTTTAAGGGGAGACCCACCCAAAGCCTTGCAAAATTTTCCCCGGGTTGCCCTCCTATTCATAATCACGCCCCTATTCTTATGAGGACGATGTTTATTAAAAGAAACTCAAGGCGCTAAGGAGGGGATTTTAAAAAACCAAGTAAATTCCCCCTTTGGGGTGCCAGGTTGTTGTTTGTTTTAAAAATGTATGGAAACGGAGACGGCTATCGATTACCCGAGACAATCAACAAATTTAACTTCTTTAGGGGACCCCCTACCCGAATTATGATACGTGAAAAAAATTGTTCACCCGGAGTTTACCTGGGAAAGTTCCGGGGTCAACGCCCCCCCGGGCCCGGTCTGACCAGGCCTCCTGGTGGATCAGAGCCCACAACCAGCTGTTATGCTGGGTGCACGCAACCAACTACGACCCCAGCCCGGCTGATCAGGAAACCCATTTTTGGGGTTGTCCATTCCAGCTTTAAACTGCCAGGGTCTTTGGAATCCCCCTTATGGTCTGGAGGGGGTTTTTTAACAGTTTGAGCCATGCCGAAGGGAGCATGGACACGGGGGTCCCACAGTTACTAAAAACAAAAGACACCCCACTCCAAAAAGGGGGGCAGTAAAGCAACAGCAAAAATACAGACCAATACACTAACATCCCATACCCATAAAAATCTTTGAAAGGGCCTAAGAAGAAAGATCACCACCCATCAGAAACCCATCAGTTAACAACCCAGGGCAAAAGGGTTTAGAACAGGTCGCCTGCTGTTCAACATTGGATCACTACGAAAAGGCCTAGATCACTAGAAGACAAAAAGAATGCAATGTAATATATACAACTTTGAAAAACCCTTTGGGACAAGTGTGACCATGGCGTAATTGCCAAAATGCTGTAAAGGAATAAAGAAAAGTCGGTCGAGGGGATCTAAAATTTCCTCCTAACGAACACAGAGAGAGTCTCAACAGAGAAAAGTCCGAGGCAGCACGGGGGAAAAGTCTTTTCAAAAAAGGCCAGTACTCACTCCCATTTTTCCCTCACCTCATATCTCAAGAAAGGATGTCAGCCACAGCCCCAAAGTTTCCTTTGCGAAAAACCCCCCAATCTGCTGAAGTGTCTCCTTTGCAGCACTGCAAGGCCCCAGGCGGACATCAACCAAATCTTTCAGGGGCTGCAGAAAACAAATTTTAATTTCAACGATGAAAATTTCAAATCAGATAGGTAAACCGAGGAAATTAAATTTCACAGAGTCAAAAAAAATTTTTGGGCCACAAAAGAGAGCGAAACACCAACCAAAGACCTGGGAGAAATTATTGGGAGGATCTCCCCTTAAAGGACCAAACTTTTATCAATCGCTCGCAGAAAAATGACGGGAAAGGATAATGAGAACCTTCAAAACGAGGATCCAAGCCCATGAGACACCTTCGGGTCACTTGTTCTACTGGGCTGGAAAATTCTGCACACAACAGCCCCTTTTCAAGGCAGGTGAAATTGCTGACCTAAAAAAATGTACAGAAACCCTTCACGCGCGCAAAAACGGAGATAAAACCCTCAATTAGGGACCCTTTGAGGTTCCTAAACCTGTTTTCCCGGAATGCAGGGGGGAGAATACAGTTATATACACCGGGAAACCCCTAGGGGGGATATACCGAACTTACACCAAAAATCCCTCACTACGAAAGCAAAAGACTTGGCAGACAGCAACATCCCCCCAATGAAAAGCAGGGGTGCACTAACACTTAAAAACCCATAAAATAAGTGCGGGGGCCAACTTTCAACTGCCCCCCTATACATAAGGGGGATTCCCAACAACCCCTGGGGGTCTTCAAGCTGGCACTGGAAAGCACCAAAAAAATGGGTTCCTGATACCGGGCGGGCTCGTACTTGGGTTTGCGGCACCCAGCATAACAGCCTGTTGACGGCCTGATCCACCGGGAGGCCGGTCAAAACCGGGGGGGGTCGTTGACCCCCGGAACCTCTCCAGGAAAACTCCGGGCCACATAATGGCCTGTATCTTTTTACCGGAGACCCTTTTGGATCACCAAATTGGGGTAACCTGTTTCCAACAAATTAGGATTCACACATTCAGGAACAGCTTTTTCATGAAACTTATGAAATTTTTTAGATAATGTTAAAATTTTGTGGCAAACCCTGGAGGAACATGATAAAACCTTTGATAAGTTTTTGGAAGCCGCCAAAAGAAAAGAAATGTTACAATGAGAAAAGGCATTTTTTTTCAACTAAAAGATTTAGCACCCTTTGGTTATTATGGAAGGAGGTTCAATTTCCCAGACCCTAACGACTACACCTCTGGGGGAAAATTCCAATGCCTAAAGGGAAAAAAAGTCCTCCGAAAACCCTTTTGGGCTCTTTGTTTATTACCCAAAAGGGACTACAACTATTCAAAAAACCGCCCATTGATGTACCAAAATTTCCTTGACAAAGAAGCAGAAGCCCCTTTCCCCTAAACCCCAAACGGACATTGAAATCATTTTTCAAGCCATTGATGAGTCCCCCACCCTTTGAAGTGGAAAAAAATGCTCGACATTGCCATTGCTGCAGTCTTATCTCAGGCAGGACGACCCGTACCTTCTTTTAAACTTTTTAAGGATCAAGAATGTTTCACGCTGTAAAAAAGGAAGCCCAGGCCATTATAGAAGCATTCGCCACTGGGGGCATTATTTAATTGGAAAACATTTTACCAAAAAACTACCAACGGCCGTGACGTAATTTCGACAAAACACAAAAAGGGTAAAGAATGACAAATATTCGCTGGAGGATGGAACTATCATGTTAGACTTTGATATTCTTACCGACCGGGGCAAGAGAAAATCTCACCCGATGCATTCTCTAGGTCCCACTGTGGACACTTTTCATGATTTGCAATCACTCTCAGCGCTCCACAAGGCTTTGGTCACCCAGGAAATTACACGCCGTACCATTTTGTCCCAAAACAAAGAACATGCCCATCATGGGAAAATGGCGACAAGTGATCAGAGCATGCAGAGTATTGCAGAGGCAAACCAAACTTCATCAGCAGAAAGACTATCTCTAAAATCCCCCCACCTTTTGAGAGACGGGAAAATAGATTTTCAAAAACCCTACCAAGCAAATCGAATAAATTTCCTTAACATAGTAATGAAAAATAAGGTTTCCCTTTTTATTCCCCTTGCAAATATACTGCTTCAACTGTTATTTTTGCTTTCACATTGTTCCTTTTTTTGGTATCCAGCTTATATCCATTCGCAGGGGGTCCTCGTTATGTTAAAAACATCTTATACCCTGAAAACCCCACAAATAACTACATGAAAAACCCCCGGTGGTTCACAAATTTCACTCCCCACTGACTATAAACCCCAAAAAATAATTTAATCTTAAAAATAATCCTAACAGTCATAAGTTTGCCTATATCTCCCGTATAACACTTTGTATTGTGCCAAAACAAAAGCATTCACATTGCTAAACTCACAAATTATGATGTAGTCACTTAGCCTTAATACCATAATCTGTAAGGATTTAATGTTAAGAATTAATCTAATTATTTTTTTATTTTTATTATCACACAGGCCGATTCCCACCAAGGCAGGGTGGCCCGAAAAAGAAAAACTTTCACCATCATTCACTCCATCACTGTCTTGCCAGAAGGGTGCTTTACACTACAGTTTTTAAACTGCAACATTAACACCCCTCCTTCAGAGTGCAGGCACTGTACTTCCCATCTCCAGGACTCAAGTCCGGCCTGCCGGTTTCCCTGAACCCCTTCATAAATGTTACTTTGCTCACACTCCAACAGCACGTCAAGTATTAAAGACCATTTGTCTCCATTCACTCCTATCAAACACGCTCACGCATACCTGCTGGAAGTCCAAGCCCCTCGCACACAAAACCTCCTTTACCCCCTCTCTCCAACCTTTCCTAGGCCGACCCCTACCCCCGCCTTCCTTCCACTACAGACTGATACACTCTTGAAGTCATTCTGTTTCGCTCCATTCTCTCTACATGTCCGAACCACCTCAACAACCCTTCCTCAGCCCTCTGGACAACAGTTTTGGTGTAATCCCGCACCTCCTCCTAACTTCAAAACTACGAATTCTCTGCATTATATTCACACCACACATTGCTCTCAGACATGACATCTCCACTGCCTCCAGCCTTCTCCTCGCTGCAACATTCATCACCCATGCTTCACACCCATACAAGAGCGTAGGTAAAACTATACTCTCATACATTCCCCTCTTTGCCTCCAAGGACAAAGTTCTTTGTCTCCACAGACTCCTAAGTGCACCACTCACCTCTTTTTCCTCATCAATTCTATGATTCACCTCATCTTTCATAGACCCATCCGCTGACACGTCCACTCCCAAATATCTGAATACATTCACCTCCTCTATACTCTCTCCCTCCAATCTGATATTCAATCTTTCATCACCTAATATTTTTGTTATCCTCATAACCTTACTCTTTCCTGTATTCACCTTTAATTTTCTTCTTTTGCACACCCTACCAAATACATCCACCAATCTCTGCAACTTCTCTTCAGAATCTCCCAAGAGCACAGTGTCATCAGCAAAGAGCAGCTGTGACAACTCCCACTTTGTGTGTGATTCTTTATCTTTTAACTCCACGCCTCTTGCCAAGACCCTCGCATTTACTTCTCTTACAACCCCATCTATAAATAATTAACAACCACGGTGACATCACACATCCTTGTCTAAGGCCTACTTTTACTGGGAATAATTTCCCTCTTTCCTACATACTCTAACTTGAGCCTAACTATCCTCGTATTAAATTAATCTAATTCTAATCTAATCTAATAATCTAATTAATCTAAGTCTGCCCGAAATGCCTAGCCATGCTAGGTGTCCTAGTGGCCCCCTCTGTAATTAGTATTTGATAACATGTAAACCACACAATACCCAAAACCGATAAACCCCACACTGTAACCATTATAGAGAATAAACTTGAATTGAAATGAATTGAATTGTCTATTATGTCTATACACTATTTGTATCTCTGTCTCTCACATGTACTCATAAATACAGTTATTATATATAATGTAAATTACCTAGGATAACCCAAAAATCCCAGGCCAAGTGCTATACAGTGTTTGTAGATATAAGACAAATAAACATGACTCATATAATACAGTGTCACTTGCTCAGCAATCAGGGAGCAGCACATACACCACAAACCAACAGGTTTACTAGCCGCTTCCTGAGACAGAGAAAAGCAGATGGAAAGACAGACACACAGGCAGACAGAAAGACAGATAAGCAGAACTAGACAGACAGATAAGCAGAGCTAGGCAGACAGACAGATAGATGTACAGGTGCCATCCGACTTACAACCAAGCTTGGTTCCGACCAACCGGTCGTAAGTCAAAATGGACGTAAGGCGAACCTTGAAAATTGCCGACATACTAGGTAAGGCATAATGTCAAACCTTACAGTACTATGTAGGTAGTTTATATAGATAAACTACCTACATATCTCACCTACAAGGACCATAACATTGCATCAATCGCATCTGCTAGAAAAATGACAGGATGGATAATGAGAACTTTCAAAACGAGGGATGCCAAGCCCATGATGACACTCTTCAGGTCACTTGTTCTATCTAGGCTGGAATATTGCTGCACACTAACAGCACCCATTCAGGCAGGTGAAATTGCTGACCTAGAAAATGTACAGAGAACTTTCACGGCGCGCATAACGGAGATAAAACACCTCAATTACTGGGAGCGCTTGAGGTTCCTAAACCTGTATTCCCTGGAATGCAGGAGGGAGAGATACATGATTATATACACCTGGAAAAATCCTAGAGGGACTAGTACCGAACTTGCACACGAAAATCACTCACTACGAAAGCAAAAGACTTGGCAGACGATGCACCATCCCCCCAATGAAAAGCAGGGGTGTCACTAGCACGTTAAGAGACCATACAATAAGTGTCAGGGCCCGAGACTGTTCAACTGCCTCCCAGCATACATAAGGGGATACCAACAGACCCCTGGCAGTCTTCAAGCTGGCACTGGACAAGCCACCTAAAGTCAGTTCCTGATCAGCCGGCTGTGACTCGTACGTTGGTTTGCGTGCAGCCAGCAGCAACAGCCTGGTTGATCAGGCTCTGATCCACCAGGACGCCTGGTCACAGACCGGGCCGCGGGGGCGTTGACCCCCGAAACTCTTCCAGGTAAACTCCAGGTAAACATAGTACTGTAATGTAATGTACAATCATATTCATTCTTTTACCATAATTTACTTTTATTGATATTTTTATGTAGTGTATATAATGTATACATGGTAGTGTACTGTATAAATGTATACTGGTAGTGTAGTGTATATAATGTATACAGTGGTAGTGTACTGTATATAATGTATACATGGTAGTGTAGTGTATATAATGTATACATGGTAGTGTACTGTATATCATGTATACATGGTAGTGTACTGTATATATTATATACATGGTAGTGAACTGTATTGTAAATTTTACATCACATACATATCATATGTTACTGTTATCTTTATGTATTGTCGACACAGTGGAATTCAATTTAATTCAATTCAATTCAAAGTTTATTCTCTTATAAGGATTACAATGCTGAGTTTACAGAATTTGGTTATTGTGTGGTTTACATGTAGTAAAATAATAATTACAGAGTGTACCACTAGAACACCTAGCATGGCTAGGCATTTCGGGCAGACTTATATTTAATCTTAAGTTTAAAATATTACAAAATTATGACAAAGTTGGTATTATGGCTAAGTGACTAAATACTAGTTCAAATTCAAATTCAAAGTTTATTCTCTATAAGGATTACAATGCTGAGTTTACAGAAATTTGGTTATTGTGTGGTTTACATGTAGTAAAATTGTGATTACAGAGTGTACCACTAGAACACCTAGCATGGCTAGGCATTTCGGCATACTTAGTTTTATTCTTAATTGTAAAATATTACAAATTATGAGGTAAGTTGGTATTATGGCTAAGTGACTAAATACTAGTTTGTGAGTTTAGCAATGTGAATGCTTTTGTTTTGGCACTGTATATAGTTTTCAGTATTGGAGTATCACAGGATGCATTATTTTAAGATTGAGATTAAATATTTCTGTTTATGGTCAAATGAGTGAGTGAGTGTAAGTGTGAACCACCAGGTGGTATTCGTGTAGTTTAGTTGACGGGGTGTATCAGGGAGATAAGATGTTTTCTAATGGTAGTTTTGAAGGTGATGAATGTGTCTGCAGTTCTAGAGTTGTCAGGTAGGGTATTCCAGATTTTGGGCCTTTGACATACATTGAATTTTTGTAAAGGTTTAGTCGGACACGGGAATGTCGTAGAGATGTTTGTGTCTGGTGTTATGCCTGTGAGTTCTGTCACAACTAATCAAGAAAGCGTTTTAGGTCAAGGTTGATATTAGAGTTTAAGGCCCTGTAGATGTAGATTGCACAGTAGTAAGTGGGATGTACTGAACTGGGAGTAAGTTTAGGTCTATGAAGAGTGGGGGGTGTGTGCCAGGGATGGGATTTAGTGATTATTCTTACTGCAGCTTTTCGTTGGGTTATTATTGGCTTTAGGGTGTGTTGCTGCAGTTTGATCCCAAGCACAAATAGCATAGGTGAGGTATGGATAAATGTGAGTGGTATAGTGTGAGAAGGGCATTTTGCAGCATGTAGTATCGTATCTTGGAGAGATCCCAACCGTTTTGGATACTTTTTTGGTTATAATGCTGGATATGGGTGCTGAAATTCAGGTTGTTGTCAAGGTATAAGCCTAGGAATTTTCCCCCCATTATTTCTGGTAATTATGTTGTCAATCTTAATGTCAATTTGTCATCTCCTGCTCTGCTACCAAACATAATATAGTAGGTTTTGTCAGTGTTAAGCGTAAGTTTATTGGCTGTCATCCAAGTCGATATTTTAATCAGCTCCTCATTCACAATGGTGTTGAGGGTGGCAAGATTAGGGTGAGAGATGACATAAGTCGTGTCATCAGCAAAGAGAATGGGTTTCAGGTGTTGGGATACGTTTGGAAGGTCATTGATGTATATGAGGAAGAGCAGGGGACCAAGGACACTTCCCTGCGGAACTCCAGTATCAAGTGGCCGTGTTGCTGATGCTGTGTCTTTAATGGTGACGTACTGATACCTATTAGTAATGTAAGATTTGAAATAAGCAAGCGCATGGCCTCTTATACCGTAATGATCATGTTTGTGGAGTAGGATGTCGTGGTCTACTGTGTCAAAAGCTTTTCTTAGGTCAATAAAAATTCCTAGTGGATATTCCTTATTTTCCAACGCTGTGTAAAGCAGATCTAGCATTTTTATGATTGCATCATTAGTGCTTTTATTTTTCCTGAATCCAAATTGGCAGGGGTTGAGTATGTTTTGAGCCGTTATAAATGAATACAGTCTCCTGTGCACGAGTTTCTCAAAGATTTTTGATAGCAATGGTAAGTTAGATATTGGCCTATAGTTGTTTAAGTCTGTAGGGTCACCACCTTTATGTATTGGTGTAACCCTTGCCATCTTGAGTAGTTTCGGGAAGGTGCTAGTCTCTAGTGACTTGTTAAAAAGTAATGAAATTGCATGCGAAAGGACATGGGCTGCTCGCTTGTACAGTAATGGTGGGACATGAGACAGATTCCCAGAGTTATTTTTAAGTGACTTTATAATCTCAATGACTTCCGTGGGCTCAGTTGGTGCAAGATAGAAGGAATTAGGGAAATTCCCATCTAGGTAGTCCCCGGCATGGCATTGGTATGTGGGATTTTACTGGCGAGATTAGATCCTATGTTAGAGAAGAAGTCGTTTTATCTTGTTAGCTGTGTCAGTGGGATGTAGTGGTGTTTCATTAGGTTTAGTTAGGACAATATTCTTGGTTTTCTCAGTTTGTGGGTCCCTAGAATCTGAGAGAGTGTTTTTTCAGGTCTTTTTTATATCTCCTCTAGTGTCTGTGAATCTACTGGAGTAGTATAGTTGTTTGGCTTTCTTTATTACTTTGGTGAGAGCTGATGAAAAGTGTTTAAGAGTATCTTTGTGTATTAGCCCTGTCTATATTGCTTTCATATTGGTGTTTCTTGTCAATGGATTTCAGAATGGTGCGGTTAGCCATGGGCAACCAAGCCGTTTGTTTTTGATCTGTTTTGTTTTTATAGGACAATGTTTGTTGTATAGTTTAAGTAATTTGTTAAGAAAAATGTCTGTCCAGTCATCAATACCATTGGCCTTGGAGAATTCTGTAGGCCAATCAACAGTCTCTAGGTCAGCTGTGAACTTCCTTACTGAGGCCTCGTCATGGAGTCTAAATGAGACTTTTGTTGTATTCAAGTGGTGGTTTACTAATGTTTTGTCAGGAGGAAGGTAGGGTAGTGGTCTGTAGTGCTATCTGTGATTATCCCTGATTTAAGGGGGCTAGTATATTGGTCCATATGTGGTCTATTATGGTTGCACTTGTCTCAGTGAGCCTGGTTGGTTTTAGTTATTGTTGGTATGAGAAGTGTGTTGTTCATATTCTTGATGAAATCAGTTACAGGCTGATCATCTAGTAAGCCAAGGTTGATGTTGAAGTCTCCAGCTAAGAGAAGGTGGTGCTTATTCATTTGTCTGTTTGTTATTAGTGACTTTAATTTCTCACTGAAATTTGGGATGTTTGTGTGAGGTATCGTAAATGGCACCGATTGTTATAGGCGTCTTAAGGTTTTTTACAGTAAAATTAGCAAAAATGTATTCCCCATATTCATCACTAAAGCAAGTGGTGCTAAGACAAGATAATTGGTAGAGTAATAGATTGCAATACCACCCCAACTTGGTTTGGTCTGCAGTTGTGAATTGCTGTGTATCCTGGTAGAAGGTAGATAATCTATTGTGTCCTGTTTAAGCCAGGTCTCAGTAAGAATAATGCAAGAGAAGGGTGTCTTTAGTGATTCAAGGAGTGCTAGGAGGTCATCATAGTGTTTGCTTAAGGACCTGATGTTGTAGTTAAGTACTGATAGACTTTTAGCATTGTTTAGGATTAGTGGTGGCTTGTGATGCTGTTTTTGATTGGGTGTCAGATTATGGAGGTTTAGATCAGGGTCAACATAATCAATCATCTTCTAGGTTTAAATTATGGTATTTATATCCTGAGTTGTGTGTTGAGTTCTAGTACTGATATCTGTAGTGGTAGGAAGTTTGGACAATTTTATAGCTAGAGTATTTTGGTCATGTAGGGTATAGTCACTACTACACATAATGAAGTTGATGTTGTCTATGTGTTGTGCTGGAATGAACTAAAATACAAACTAGGTATAAACTAGTAATATAAAAATACAAATTAAAAATAGAACAAGACTCTCACTTGTAATTGCAATAAGGTCTAATAATGACTTTTGTGGAGTCTATGTTTTGAGCTAGAATGAGCTAAAGTACAATAGGTTTAATCTAATAATATAAAAATACAAATTAAAAATAGCACTAATCTCTCACTAGTAATTGCACTATGGTCTAATATAGTGAATTTGGTATTGACTATGTATTGAGTTAGAATGAGCTATGGTACAACTGAATTTAATCTAATAATATAAAAATACAAATTAAAAGTAGCACCAGTCTCTCACTAGTAATTGCACTATGGTCTAATATAGTGAATTTGGTATTGACTATGTATTGAGATAGAAAGAGCTATAGTACAACTAGGATTAGTCTAATAATATAAAAATACAAATTACAAATAGCACCAGTCTCTCACTAGTAATTGCACTATGGTCTAATATAGTGAATTTGGTATTGACTATGTATTGAGCTAGAATGAGCTAGAGTAAAACTGTGATTAATATAATAATATAATAAAGGAACAAGACTCTCAATTGCAATTGCACTAAGGTCTTATATAAGTTGTTTACAAGAATTAGAGTATAATTAGATTTAAATTGACTGGATAAAATACACAAATTAAGGTAGCAAAATAATAATAAAAAAAAATGATAAAAATAAAAATGGCAATGACTTGGTTATAATATGCTAGTAAGATGGTAGACAGGATGATATAAAAGTTGTAGTTGTAAATACTAGGTTAAAAAAGTATGGAATAAAAATGGTCAATAAAAGAAGTTTACAATAAGTTTGATCAATATAGTTTAAAGTAAAATTGGGCAATATAGGGATTTAGAATAAATTGGGCAATTGAGTATTTTTTAAAGTGAGGTAGAATTATTGAAGACAAGTTATGGTTAGTTTATAATAAAAATAAGATGGAACAGTGATGTGATAGGTTGTAAAAAAGGAGATAGATTCTGTAGATATAAACACAATTAAGACTATGAGGTAGAATGGTCGTTGAATACAACAATGACAATTAAAATTTGTTGGGGTATTAGAATTTTTAGGGGGGCACAAATTTATGACAATATAACACTAACGGTGGACTATGGGTATTATCTGCACTTTACTCGGATTCTGTTAGTCCAGCCTCACTTAGGAATGTTTTAAGGTCATGTTCTGTGGAGATGAAGTATCTCTTCCAGTGGGCTGTTTCCTAACTGCTATTTTTCCATCCCTCACAAAGCACTGGTGGATTATTTTGGGCATAGCGCAGTTTTCTTAGCCGATAAAGAAGGTTTTGTCTTGTTTTGGTAAGGCACTCATTGACGTAAACATCAGTTTTCATAGAAATAGATGTTTTTAGTAGGTTGTTTCTTTGTAGGCTAGTTTGGAATTTTAACAGCACTGTTTTTTTACCTGCTTGGTAGCCCATCAGTTTGCAATCCTTTAGGTCATCACTACGTATATTAAGGCGAAGGTGGTCCTTGATAAGCTGTAGGGTGGTCTCCATGCAGGTCTCTTGGGTGACTGTGGGTGGGAGATGTTGCTGTTAACTACAACAGCGTCAGTTAGCTACTGTTGGTCATTATGGTATTGGAAGTTGGTTATGACATTGGCAAGTTGTTGGTCCACTCTTGATCTTTCCTCTGTAATGTTGGTAGTAAGTAGGGTGACTTGGTCTTTTTAGAGTGTTGATGGTGTCTAGGGACCGGTGTGGGTGTTGCTTTGTTGTTCTAGAGTGTCTAGTTTATGTTCTAGAGCAGTGATCTTGTTGAGGTAATCTGCATTGCTAGCCTTTAGTTCCTGCATTTCTTGAGTTAGTTTGGTGATCGTTTGGTTCTGAATCATAAGGAGTTTAGCTATTTCTGGGTCGGTGATCTTCTTGACATCAAATACTGGGAAGGAGTTATCTTGGACTGTAGTGGTGGCCATGTTTGTTGTTGTCTGTCGTGTGTTGTGGTGGTGCTGGTGGGTGATGAGGGTTGTGTCCTGGCTGGCAGTACCACAAGTTTTCCTCGTGTTATTACTGCTCTCACCTTTGATGTTAGGAGTCCTTAGCTGGTTACTGGATCTTCTTTTATTGTTTGACCCTTGTCCATTGGCTGTGGCTTTGGGTGAATAGTAGGCGATGGGTGATGGGTGAATGTTGTGGGGTATCACTTCAGTGGCAGTGGGTAGGAGTTGCTAGTACGAGTCCTATTAGTTGGTAAATTTGTGAACTTTTGGGTGATTTCTGCAGTTGCTTTATATCATTCTGGGTATCCACACATGTTAGTGTTATGCGGGTCTTGATTAGGTCATCACTGGGCTGCTGGGAACCTCAGGTAGAAGTAAAAATAGAGGACAAGGTTCCTGTTGCCGCTGCCGCTGCCGCTGCGTGTGACATGAGTTTTAGCAATGTGAATGCTTTTGTTTTGGCACTATACATAGTTTCAGTATTGGAGTATCACAGGCCAACTTATGACTAGTTAGGATTCATTATTTTGAGATTGAGATTGATATTTCTGTTTATGGTCAAATTGGTGAGTGAGTGTAAGTGTGAACCACCAGGTGGTATTCGTATTATTAGTTGACAGGTGTATCAGGGAGATAAGATGTTTTCTGATGGTAGTTTGAAGGTGATGAATGTGTCTGCAGTTCTAGAGTTTTCAGGTAGGGTGTTCCAGATTTTAGGGCCTTTGACATACATTGAATTTTTGTAAAGTTTAGTCAGACACGGGGAATGTCGTAGAGATGTTTGTGTCTGGTGTTGTGCCTGTGGGTTCTGTCACAACTATCAAGAAAGCGTTTTAGGTCAAGGTTGATATTGGAATTTAAGGTCCTGTAGATGTAGATTGCACAGTAGTAAGTGTGGATGTACTGAACAGGGAGTAAGTTTAGATCTATGAAGAGTGGGGAGGTGGTGTTGCCAGGATGGGATTTTAGTGATTATTCTTATTGCGGCTTTTTGTTGGGTTATTATTGGCTTTAGGTGTGTTGCTGCAGTTGATCCCCAAGCACAGATAGCATAGGTGAGGTATGGGAGAATACCACTGGTAGTGTCATCCTGCCAGAATGTTATATAACCTATACCCTAAGTAAAGAGAAACAACTCTGGAACATGTGTAATACATATCCGGCTGGTTGTCTGGCTGGCAGGGTGGGTGGGTGGTTGGCTGACTGGCTGACTGAATGTGGCTGTCTCTCTATCTGTATCTGTATCTCACTTTCTCTCTCTCTCTCTCTCTCTCTCCTCTCTCTCTCTCTCTCTCTCTCTCACACACAGGTACATGTAAGTAAAGTTATCATACATAGTATAAATTACCTAGGATAACCCCCCCCAAAAAAGATAAAGTGCTATACAGTGGATCTGTGCTCCAGTGATCTTAACCCTTAAATGGTCCAAACGTATATATACGTTCACTCGCACAGCGCCCTGAATATTTTGAAAAAAAAAATATATAGAAAAAAAAGCGAACATTTTTTTAAGAACATAAGAACATAAGAAAGGAGGAACACTGCAGGAAGGCCTAGTTGGCCCATACTAGGCAGGTCCTTTACAATTCATCCCACTAACAAAACATTTGCTCAACCCAATTTTCAAAGCCACCCAAGAAATAAGCTCTGATGTGCAAGTCCCACTCAAATCCAACCCCTCCCACTCATGTACTTATCCAACCTAGATTTGAACTACCCAAAGTCCTAGCTCAATAACCCAACTAGGTAGACTGTTCCACTCATAACTACCCTATTTCCAAACCAATTTTCCTATGTCCTTTCTAAATTAAATTATCTAGTTTAAA
>NC_069444.1:5497762-5542750 GCF_026875155.1 Cherax quadricarinatus | reverse complement strand
AACGCCCCCCGGCCTGGTCTTGACCATCTGGGATCAACCCTGATCAACCAGGCTTTTTACGGCGGCTGCACGCACCAAGGGCGAGCCACCCCCGGCTGACGGGAACGCTTTAGGTGCTTGTCCAGTTCCAGCTTGAAGACTGCCAGGGGCCCTGTTGGTAATCCCCCTTATGTGTGCTGGGGGCGGTTGAACAGCCCTCGAGCCATGCTCGAGGGGAGCTGGACACGGGGGTCGCCCCACAGTTACTAAAAACAACAGACAGCCCCACTCCACAAAGGGGGCAGTAAAGCAACAGCAAAGAACTACAGACCATAGCACTAACACCCCATATCATAAAAACTTTGAAAGGGTCCTAAGAAGCAAGATCACCACCCATCTAGAAACCCATCGTTACACAACCCAGGGAAACAGGGGTTTAGAACAGGTCGCTCCTGTCTGTCTCAACTATTTGGATCACTACGAAAAGGGTCCTAGATGCACTAGAAGACAAAAAGAATGCAGATTAAATATACAGACTTGCAAAAGCCTTCGACAAGGTGACCATGGCGTAATAGTGCACAAAATGCGTGCTAAAGGAATAACAGGAAAGTCGGTCGATGGATCTATAATTTCCTCACTAACAGAACACAGAAGTAGTCGTCAACAGAGTAAAGTCCGAGGCAGCTACGGGTGAAAACTCTGTTCAACAAGGCACAGTACTCACTCCCATCTTGTTCCTCATCCTCATATCTGACATAGACAAGGATGTCACCCACAGCACCATGTCTTCCTTTGCAGATGACACCCAAATCTCCCATGAGAGTGTCTTCCATTGCAGACACTGCAAGGCTCCAGGGGGACATCAACCAAATCTTTCAGGGGGCTGCAGAAAACAATTTTAATTTCAACGATGAGAAATTTCAATACTCAGATATGGAAACACGAGGAAATTAAATCTTCATCAGAGTGCAAAACAAATTTTGGCCACAAAAGAGAGCGAAACCCCAACGTCAAAGACCTGGAGTAATTATGTCGGAGGATCTCACCTTCAAGGACCATAACATTGTATCAATCGAAATCTGCTAAAAAATGACAGATGGATAATGAGAACCTTTCAAACGAGGGATGCCAAGCCCATGATGACACTCTTCAGGTCACTTGTTCTATCTAGGCTGGAATTTTGCTGCACACTAACAGCACTTTAAAGGGCAGGTGAAATTGCTGACCTAGAAAATGTACGGAGAACCTTCACGGCGCGCATAACGGAGATAAAACCCCTCAATTACGGGGAGCGCTTGGGGTTCCTAAACCTGTATTCCCTGGAATGCAGGCGGGAGAGATACATGATTATATACACCGGGAAACTCCTAAGGGGGACTAGTACCGAACTTACACTCAAAAAATCACTCACTACGAAAGCAAAAGACTTGGCAGACGATGCAACATCCCCCCAATAAAAAGCAGGGGTGTCACTAACACGTTAAGAGACCATAAAATAAGTGTCAGAGGCCCGAGACTGTTCAGCTGCCTCCCAGTATACATAAGGGGATTACCAACAGACCCCTGCGGTCTTCAAGCTGGCACTGGGCAAGCACCTAAAGTCGGTTCCTGATCAGCCGGGCTGTGGCTCGTACGTTGGTTTTCGTGCAGCCAGCAGTAACAGCCTGGTTTATCAGGCTCTGATCCACCAGGAGGCCTGGTCACAGACCGGGCCGCGGGTCGTTGACCCCCGGAACTCTCTCCAGGTAAACTCCAGGTCCAGGCTAGAAAAGGCCTGTATCAGTTTACCGGAGACCCTTTTGGAGTCACCAATGGGTAACCGCTTCCAACGAATTATGGATTCACACATTCAGGGAAAAGCAGTTCATGAGAACTTATGCATATTTAGATAATGTTACAATTTGTGGGAAGACCTGGGGGAACAGATGCAAACCTTGATAAGTTTTTGGAAGCCGCCAAGAAGAAAAGTATGGGTTTCAATGAGAAAAGTGCACTTTTTCAACTAAAAGACTTAGCATCCTTGGTTATGTATGGAAGGAGGTTCAATATTTCCCCGACCCCGAACACTACGACCTCTAGGGAACTTCCAATCCTCAAGACAAAAAGTCACTCCCGAAGAACTCTTGGTCTCTTTGCTTATTACTCACAATGGGGTCTACAACTATTCAAGTAAAGTCCGCCCATTGATGCTACCACATTTCCTGTGGGCAAAGGGAAACAGAAGCCGCTTCCATACTCTCAAACAGACATTGAAAACTCAGTAGTTCAAGCCATTGATGAGTCCCTTCCATTCGAAGTGGAAACGGGTGAATCTGACATTGCCATTGCTGCAGTCTTATCTCAGGCAGGACGACCAGTAGCCTTCTTTTTGAGAACTTTTCAAGGATCATAGAAGTGTTACACTGCTGTAGAAAAGAATGCCCAGGCCATTTATAGACGCAGTTCGCCCACTGGAGCATATTTAATGAAGACATTTCACACATAAAGACTGACCACGGTCTCGAGACGTATATGTTCCGACAAGAAGCACAAAAGTAGGATAAAGAATGACAAGAATTACGCTTGGAGGATGGAACTATCATGTACGACATTGATATTCTGTACCGACCGGTCAAGAGAACATCTCACCTGATGCAGTTCCTAGGTCGCGCCACTGTGGAGCAGCTTGGCATGATATGCAATCACACTCAGCGCTCCACAAGGCTTTTGTGTCACCCAGGAGTTACACGCCTGTACCATTTTGTCAATCAAAGAAACATTGCCCTACTCAGTGGGAAAATGTGCGACAAGTGATCAGAGCATGCAGAGTATGTGCAGAGTGCAAGCCAAACTTTCATCAGCAGAGAAGACTCATCTCAAAAAATCCACCCAGCCTTTCGAGAGACTGAATATAGATTTAAAAGGACCTCTACCAAGCAAACTCAGAATAGATATTTCCTTAACATAGTAATGAATAATCAAGGTTTCCTTTTGTATTCCCTGTGCAAATATGACTGCTTTCAACGGGTTATTAGTTGTCTTTCACATTTGTTCTCTATTTTTGGAAAGCCAGCTTATATCCATTCAGACAGGGGATCCTCGTTCATGTTAGAAAACATCTTATATCCCTGATAAACCCCGACAACTAACTACATGATAACCACCTGGTGGTTCACAATTACACTCACCCACTGACTATAAACCCAGAAATACTAATTTTAATCTTAAATAATAACTCCTAACTGTCAAAAGTTTGCCTTGATACTCCAGTATAGACACTTTGTATTGTGCCAAAACAAAGCATTCACATTGCTAAACTCACAAATTATGATGTAGTCACTTAGCCTTAATCCTAATCTGTAGGATTTAATGTTAAGAATTAATCTAATTATTTTTTTATTTTTATTATCACACAGGCCGATTCCCACCAAGCAGGGTGGCCGAAAAAGAAAAACTTTCACCATCATTCACTCCATCACTGTCTTGCCAGAAGGGTGCTTTACACTACAGTTTTTAAACGCAACATTAACACCCCCCCTTTCAGAGTGCGGCACTGTACTTCCCATCTCCGGAAAACCTCAAGTCCGGCCTCCCGGTTTCCCTGAACCCCTTCATAAATGTTTACTTTGCTCACACTCAACAGCACGTCAAGTATTAAAGACCATTTGTCTCCATTCACTCCTATCAAACACGCTCACGCATACCCGCTGGAAGTCCAAGCCCCTCGCACACAAAACCTCCTTTACCCCCTCTCTCCAACCCTTTCCCAGGCCGACCCCTACCCCGCCTTCCTTCCACTACAGACTGATACACTCTTGAAGTCATTCTGTTTCGTCCATTCTCTCTACAGTCCGAACCACCTCAACAACCCTCCTCACCTCTGGACAACAGTTTTGGTAATCCCGCACCTCCTCCTAACTTCAAAACTCGAATCTCTGATTAATTCACCCCACACATTGCTCTCAGACATCATCTCCCTGCCCCCACCCTTTCCTCGCTGAACATTACCCCCATCTTCACACCCCATACAAAGCGTAGGTAAAACTATACTCTATACTTCCCCTTTTTCCCTCCGGGGGTTCTTTGTCTCCACAGACCCTAAGTGCACCACTCATTTTTTCCCTCATCAATTCTATGATTCACCCCCACTTCTAGACCCACCGGCATCCCCCCCAAAATATCGAATACATTCACCCCCTCATATCTCTCCCCCAATCGATTTCAATTTTTATCCCCTAATATTTTGTTACCTCAAAACCTTACTCTTTCCTGTATTCCCCTTTAATTTTTTTTTTGCACACCCTACCAAATACATCCACCAATCCTGCAACTTCTCTTCAAAAATTCCCAAGAGCACAGTGTCATCCAAAGGCAGCGGAAACTCCCACTTTGGTGTGTTTTTTATCTTTTAACTCCAGCCCTTGCCCAAAACCCTCGCATTTTCTTCATTACAACCCACTTAAAAATTTTTAAAAAACCACGGGACATACACATCCTTGTCTAAGGCCTACTTTTACTGGGAAATAATTTCCCTCTTTCCTACATACTCTAACTTGAGCCTAACTATCCTCGTATTAATTAATCTAATTCTAATCTAATCTAATTAATCTAATTAATCTAAGTCTGCCCGAAATGCCTAGCCATGCTAGGTGTCCTAGTGGCCCCCTCTGTAATTAGTATTTGATAACATGTAAACCACACAATACCCAAAACCGATAAACCCCACACTGTAACCATTATAGAGAATAAACTTGAATTGAAATGAATTGAATTGTCTATATGTCTATACACTATTTGTATCTCTGTCTCTCACATGTACTCATAAATACAGTTATTATATATAATGTAAATTACCTAGGATAACCCAAAAATCCCAGGCCAAGTGCTATACAGTGTTTGTAGATATAAGACAAATAAACATGACTCATATAATAGCAGTGTCACTTGCTCAGCAATCAGGGAGCAGCACATACACCACAAACCAACAGGTTTACTAGCCGCTTCCTGAGACAGAGAAAAGCAGATGGAAAGACAGACACACAGGCAGACAGAAAGACAGATAAGCAGAACTAGACAGAAAGAAAGCAGAGCTAGGCAGACAGACAGATAGATGTACAGGTGCCATCCGACTTACAACCAAGCTTGGTTCCGACCAACCGGTCGTAAGTCAAAATGGACGTAAGGCGAACCTTTGAAAATTGCCGACATACTAGGTAAGGCATAATGTCAAACCTTACAGTACTATGTAGGTAGTTTATATAGATAAACTACCTACATATCTCACCTACAAGGACCATAACATTGCATCAATCGCATCTGCTAGAAAAATGACAGGATGGATAATGAGAACTTTCAAACGAGGGATGCCAAGCCCATGATGACACTCTTCAGGTCACTTGTTCTATCTAGGCTGGAATATTGCTGCACACTAACAGCACCCTTCAAGGCAGGTGAAATTGCTGACCTAGAAAATGTACAGAGAACTTTCACGGCGCGCATAACGGAGATAAAACACTCAATTACTGGGAGCGCTTGAGGTTCCTAAACCTGTATTCCCTGGAATGCAGGCGGGAGAGATACATGATTATATACACCTGGAAAATCCTAGAGGGACTAGTACCGAACTTGCACACGAAAATCACTCACTACGAAAGCAAAAAGACTTGGCAGACGATGCACCATCCCCCCAATGAAAAGCAGGGGTGTCACTAGCACGTTAAGAGACCATACAATAAGTGTCAGGGGCCCGAGACTGTTCAACTGCCTCCCAGCATACAAAGGGGGATTACCAACAGACCCCTGGCAGTCTTCAAGCTGGCACTGGACAAGCACCTAAAGTCAGTTCCTGATCAGCCGGGCTGTGACTCGTACGTTGGTTTGCGTGCAGCCAGCAGCAACAGCCTGGTTGATCAGGCTCTGATCCACCAGGACGCCTGGTCACAGACCGGGCCGCGGGGGCGTTGACCCCCGAAACTCTCTCCAGGTAAACTCCAGGTAAACATAGTACTGTAATGTAATGTACAATCATTATTTCATTCTTTTTACCATAATTTACTTTTATTGATATATTTTATGTAGTGTATATAATGTATACATGGTAGTGTACTGTATTATAATGTATACATGGTAGTGTAGTGTATATAATGTATACATGGTAGTGTAACTGTATATAATGTATACATGGTAGTGTAGTGTATATAATGTATACATGGTAGTGTACTGTATATCATGTATACATGGTAGTGTACTGTATATATTATATACATGGTAGTGAACTGTATTGTAAATTTACATCACATACAGTATCATATGTTACTGTTATCTTTATGTATGTCGACACAGTGGAATTCAATTTAATTCAATTCAATTCAAAGTTATTCTCTATAAGGATTACAATGCTGAGTTTACAGAATTGGTTATTGTGTGGTTTACATGTAGTAAAATAATAATTACAGAGTGTACCACTAGAACACCTAGCATGGCTAGCATTTCGGGCAGACTTATATTTAATCTTAAGTTTAAAATATTACAAAATTATGAGCAAAGTTGGTATTATGGCTAAGTGACTAAATACTAGTTCAAATTCAAATTCAAAGTTTATTCTCTATAAGGATTACAATGCTGAGTTTACAGAAATTTGGTTATTGTGTGGTTTACATGTAGTAAAATTGTGATTACAGAGTGTACCACTAGAACACCTAGCATGGCTAGGCATTTCGGGCATACTTAGTTTTATTCTTAATTGTAAAATATTACAAATTATGAGGTAAGTTGGTATTATGGCTAAGTGACTAAATACTAGTTTGTGAGTTTAGCAATGTGAATGCTTTTGTTTTGGCACTGTATATAGTTTCAGTATTGGAGTATCACAGGATGCATTATTTTAAGATTGAGATTAATATTTCTGTTTATGGTCAAATGAGTGAGTGAGTGTAAGTGTGAACCACCAGGTGGTATTCGTGTAGTTAGTTGACGGGGTGTATCAGGGAGATAAGATGTTTTCTAATGGTAGTTTTGAAGGTGATGAATGTGTCTGCAGTTCTAGAGTTGTCAGGTAGGGTATTCCAGATTTTAGGGCCTTTGACATACATTGAATTTTTGTAAAGGTTTAGTCGGACACGGGGAATGTCGTAGAGATGTTTGTGTCTGGTGTTATGCCTGTGAGTTCTGTCACAACTATCAAGAAAGCGTTTTAGGTCAAGGTTGATATTAGAGTTTAAGGCCCTGTAGATGTAGATTGCACAGTAGTAAGTGTGGATGTACTGAACTGGGAGTAAGTTTAGGTCTATGAAGAGTGGGGGGTGTGTTGCCAGGGATGGGATTTAGTGATTATTCTTACTGCAGCTTTTCGTTGGGTTATTATTGGCTTTAGGTGTGTTGCTGCAGTTGATCCCCAAGCACAAATAGCATAGGTGAGGTATGGATAAATAAGTGAGTGGTATAGTGTGAGAAGGGCATTTTGCAGCATGTAGTATCGTATCTTGGAGAGGATCCCAACCGTTTTGGATACTTTTTTGGTTATATGCTGGATATGGGTGCTGAAATTCAGGTTGTTGTCAAGGTATAAGCCTAGGAATTTTCCCCCATTATTTCTGGTAATTAGTGTTGTCAATCTTAATGTCAATTTGTGCATCTCCTGCTCTGCTACCAAACATAATATAGTAGGTTTTGTCAGTGTTAAGCGTAAGTTTATTGGCTGTCATCCAAGTCGATATTTTAATCAGCTCCTCATTCACAATGGTGTTGAGGGTGGCAAGATTAGGGTGAGAGATGACATAAGTCGTGTCATCAGCAAAGAGAATGGGTTTCAGGTGTTGGGATACGTTTGGAAGGTCATTGATGTATATGAGGAAGAGCAGGGGACCAAGGACACTTCCCTGCGGAACTCCAGTATCAAGTGGCCGTGTTGCTGATGCTGTGTCTTTAATGGTGACGTACTGATACCTATTAGTAATGTAAGATTTGAAATAAGCAAGCGCATGGCCTCTTATACCGTAATGATCAAGTTTGTGGAGTAGGATGTCGTGGTCTACTGTGTCAAAAGCTTTTCTTAGGTCAATAAAAATTCCTAGTGGATATTCCTTATTTTCCAACGCTGTGTAAAGCAGATCTAGCATTTTTATGATTGCATCATTAGTGCTTTTATTTTTCCTGAATCCAAATTGGCAGGGGTTGAGTATGTTTTGAGCCGTTATAAATGAATACAGTCTCCTGTGCACGAGTTTCTCAAAGATTTTTGATAGCAATGGTAAGTTAGATATTGGCCTATAGTTGTTTAAGTCTGTAGGGTCACCACCTTTATGTATTGGTGTAACCCTTGCCATCTTGAGTAGTTTCGGGAAGGTGCTAGTCTCTAGTGACTTGTTAAAAAGTAATGAAATTGCATGCGAAAGGACATGGGCTGCTCGCTTGTACAGTAATGGTGGGACATGAGACAGATTCCCAGAGTTATTTTTAAGTGACTTTATAATCTCAATGACTTCCGTGGGCTCAGTTGGTGCAAGATAGAAGGAATTAGGGAAATTCCCATCTAGGTAGTCCCCGGCATGGGCATTGGTATGTGGGATTTTACTGGCGAGATTAGATCCTATGTTAGAGAAGAAGTCGTTTATCTTGTTAGCTGTGTCAGTGGGATGTAGTGGTGTTTCATTAGGTTTAGTTAGGACAATATTCTTGGTTTTTCTCAGTTTGTGGGTCCCTAGAATCTGAGAGAGTGTTTTTCAGGTCTTTTTTATATCTCCTCTAGTGTCTGTGAATCTACTGGAGTAGTATAGTTGTTTGGCTTTCTTTATTACTTTGGTGAGAGCTGATGAAAAGTGTTTAAGAGTATCTTTGTGTATTAAGCCCTGTCTATATTGCTTTTCATATTGGTGTTTCTTGTCAATGGATTTCAGAATGGTGCTGGTTAGCCATGGGCAACCAAGCCGTTTGTTTTTGATCTGTTTTGTTTTTATAGGACAATGTTTGTTGTATAGTTTAAGTAATTTGTTAAGAAAAATGTCTGTCCAGTCATCAATACCATTGGCCTTGGAGAATTCTGTAGGCCAATCAACAGTCTCTAGGTCAGCTGTGAACTTCCTTACTGAGGCCTCGTCATGGAGTCTAAATGAGACTTTGTTGTATTCAAGTGGTGGTTTACTAATGTTTGTCAGGAGGAAGGTAGGGTAGTGGTCTGTAGTGCTATCTGTGATTATCCCTGATTTAAGGGGGGCTAGTATATTGGTCCATATGTGGTCTATTATGGTTGCACTTGTCTCAGTGAGCCTGGTTGGTTTAGTTATTGTTGGTATGAGAAGTGTGTTGTTCATATTCTTGATGAAATCAGTTACAGGCTGATCATCTAGTAAGCCAAGGTTGATGTTGAAGTCTCCAGCTAAGAGAAGGTGGTGCTTATTCATTTGTCTGTTTGTTATTAGTGACTTTAATTTCTCACTGAAATTTGGGATGTTTGTGTGAGGTATCCGGTAAATGGCACCGATTGTTATAGGCGTCTTAAGGTTTTTTTACAGTAAAATTAGCAAAAATGTATTCCCCATATTCATCACTAAAGCAAGTGGTGCTAAGACAAGATAATTGGTTAGAGTAATAGATTGCAATACCACCCCAACTTGGTTTGGTCTGCAGTTGTGAATTGCTGTGTATCCTGGTAGAAGGTAGATATCTATTGTGTCCTGTTTAAGCCAGGTCTCAGTAAGAATAATGCAAGAGAAGGGTGTCTTTAGTGATTCAAGGAGTGCTAGGAGGTCATCATAGTGTTTGCTTAAGGACCTGATGTTGTAGTTAAGTACTGATAGACTTTTAGCATTGTTTAGGATAGTGGTGGCTTGTGATGCTGTGTTTTGATTGGGTGTCAGATTATGGAGGTTTAGATCAGGGTCAACATAATCAATCATCTTCTAGGTTTAAATTATGGTTATTTATATCCTGAGTTGTGTGTTGAGTTCTAGTACTGATATCTGTAGTGGTAGGAAGTTTGGACAAGTGTATAGCTAGAGTATTTTGGTCATGTAGGGTATAGTCACTACTACACATAATGAAGTTGATGTTGTCTATGTGTTGTGCTGGAATGAACTAAAATACAACTAGGTATAAACTAGTAATATAAAAATACAAATTAAAAATAGAACAAGACTCTCACTTGTAATTGCAATAAGGTCTAATAATGACTTTTGTGGAGTCTATGTTTTGAGCTAGAGTGAGCTAAAGTACAATAGGTTTAATCTAATAATATAAAAATACAAATTAAAAATAGCACTAATCTCTCACTAGTAATTGCACTATGGTCTAATATAGTGAATTTGGTATTGACTATGTATTGAGTTAGAATGAGCTATGGTACAACTGAATTTAATCTAATAATATAAAAATACAAATTAAAAGTAGCACCAGTCTCTCACTAGTAATTGCACTATGGTCTAATATAGTGAATTTGGTATTGACTATGTATTGAGATAGAAAGAGCTATAGTACAACTAGGATTAGTCTAATAATATAAAAATACAAATTACAAATAGCACCAGTCTCTCACTAGTAATTGCACTATGGTCTAATATAGTGAATTTGGTATTGACTATGTATTGAGCTAGAATGAGCTAGAGTAAAACTGTGATTAATATAATAATATAATAAAGGAACAAGACTCTCAATTGCAATTGCACTAAGGTCTTATATAAGTTGTTTACAAGAATTAGAGTATAATTAGATTTAAATTGACTGGATAAAATACACAAATTAAGGTAGCAAAATAATAATAAAAAAAATGATAAAAATAAAAATGGCAATGACTTGGTTATAATATGCTAGTAAGATGGTAGACAGGATGATATAAAAGTTGTAGTTGTAAATACTAGTTTAAAAAAGTATGGAATAAAAATGGTCAATAAAAGAAGTTTACAATAATTTTGATCAATATAGTTTAAAGTAAAATTGGGCAATAATAGGGATTTAGAATAAAATTGGGCAATTGAGTATTTTTTAAAGTGAGGTAGAATTATTGAAGACAAGTTATGGTTAGTTTATAATAAAATAAGATGGAACAGTGATGTGATAGGTTGTAAAAAAGGAGATAGATTCTGTAGATATAAACACAATTAAGACTATGAGGTAGAATGGTCGTTGAATACAACAATGACAATTAAAATTTGTTGGGGTATTAGAATTTTTAGGGGGGCACAAATTTATGACAATATAACACTAACGGTGGACTATGGGTATTATCTGCACTTTACTCGGATTCTGTTAGTCCAGCCTCACTTAGGAATGTTTTAAGGTCATGTTCTGTAGAGATGAAGTATCTCTTCCCAGTGGGCTGTTTCCTAACTGCTATTTTTCCATCCCTCACAAAGCACTGGTGGATTTTTTGGGCATAGCGCAGTTTTCTTAGCCGATAAAGAAGGTTTTGTCTTGTTTTGGTAAGGCACTCATTGACGTAAACATCAGTTTTCATAGAAATAGATGTTTTTAGTAGGTTGTTTCTTTGTAGGCTAGTTTGGAATTTTAACAGCACTGTTTTTTTACCTGCTTGGTAGCCCATCAGTTTGCAATCCTTTAGGTCATCACTACGTATATTAAGGCGAAGGTGGTCCTTGATAAGCTGTAGGGTGGTCTCCATGCAGGTCTCTTGGGTGACTGTGGGTGGGAGATGTTTGCTGTTAACTACAACAGCGTCAGTTAGCTACTGTTGGTCATTATGGTATTGGAAGTTGGTTATGACATTGGCAAGTTGTTGGTCCACTCTTGATCTTTCCTCTGTAATGTTGGTAGTAAGTAGGGTGACTTGGTCTTTTAGAGTGTTGATGGTGTCTAGGGACCAGGTGTGGGTGTTGCTTTGTTGTTCTAGAGTGTCTAGTTTATGTTCTAGAGCAGTGATCTTGTTGAGGTAATCTGCATTGCTAGCCTTTAGTTCCTGCATTTCTTGAGTTAGTTTGGTGATCGTTTGGTTCTGAATCATAAGGAGTTTAGCTATTTCTGGGTCGGTGGATCTTCTTGACATCAAATACTGGGAAGGAGTTATCTTGGACTGTAGTGGTGGCCATGTTTGTTGTTGTCTGTCGTGTGTTGTGGTGGTGCTGGTGGGTGATGAGGGTTGTGTCCTGGCTGGCAGTACCACAAGTTTTCCTCGTGTTATTACTGCTCTCACCTTTGATGTTAGGAGTCCTTAGCTGGTTACTGGATCTTCTTTTATTGTTCTGACCCTTGTCCATTGGCTGTGGCTTTGGGTGAATAGTAGGCGATGGGTGATGGGTGAATGTTGTGGGGTATCACTTCAGTGGCAGTGGGGTAGGAGTTGCTAGTACGAGTCCTATTAGTTGGTAAATTTGTGAACTTTTGGGTGATTTCTGCAGTTGCTTTATATCATTCTGGGTATCCACACATGTTAGTGTTATGCGGGTCTTGATTAGGTCATCACTGGGCTGCTGGGAACCTCAGGTAGAAGTAAAAATAGAGGACAAGGTTCCTGTTGCCGCTGCCGCTGCCGCTGCCGTGTGACATGAGTTTAGCAATGTGAATGCTTTTGTTTTGGCACTATACATAGTTTCAGTATTGGAGTATCACAGGCCAACTTATGACTAGTTAGGATTCATTATTTTGAGATTGAGATTGATATTTCTGTTTATGGTCAAATTGGTGAGTGAGTGTAAGTGTGAACCACCAGGTGGTATTCGTATTATTAGTTGACAGGGTGTATCAGGGAGATAAGATGTTTTCTGATGGTAGTTTTGAAGGTGATGAATGTGTCTGCAGTTTTTGAATTTTCAGGTAGGGTATTCCAGATTTTAGGGCCTTTGACATACATTGAATTTTTGTAAAGGTTTAGTCAGACACGGGGAATGTCGTAGAGATGTTTGTGTCTGGTGTTGTGCCTGTGGGTTCTGTCACAACTATCAAGAAAGCGTTTTAGGTCAAGGTTGATATTGGAATTTAAGGTCCTGTAGATGTAGATTGCACAGTAGTAAGTGTGGATGTACTGAACAGGGAGTAAGTTTAGATCTATGAAGAGTGGGGAGGTGTGTTGCCAGGGATGGGATTTAGTGATTATTCTTATTGCGGCTTTTTGTTGGGTTATTATTGGCTTTAGGTGTGTTGCTGCAGTTGATCCCCAAGCACAGATAGCATAGGTGAGGTATGGGAGAATACCACTGGTAGTGTCATCCTGCCAGAATGTTATATAACCTATACCCTAAGTAAAGAGAAACAACTCTGGAACATGTGTAATACATATCCGGCTGGTTGTCTGGCTGGCAGGGTGGGTGGGTGGTTGGCTGGATGGCTGACTGAATGTGGCTGTCTCTCTATCTGTATCTGTATCTCACTTTCTCTCTCTCTCTCTCTCTCTCTCTCTCTCTCTCTCTCCTCTCTCCTCTCTCTCTCCTCACACAGGTACATGTAAGTAAAGTTATCATACATAGTATAAATTACCTAGGATAACCCCCCCCAAAAAAGATAAAGTGCTATACAGTGGATCTGTGCTCCAGTGATCTTAACCCTTAAATGGTCCAAACGTATATATACGTTCACTCGCACAGCGCCCTGAATATTTTGAAAAAAAAAATATATAGAAAAAAAAGCGAACATTTTTTTAAGAACATAAGAACATAAGAAAGGAGGAACACTGCAGGAGGCCTGTTGGCCCATACTAGGCAGGTCCTTTACAATTCATCCCACTAACAAAACATTTGCTCAACCCAATTTTCAAAGCCACCCAAGAAATAAGCTCTGATGTGCAAGTCCCACTCAAATCCAACCCCTCCCACTCATGTACTTATCCAACCTAGATTTGAAACTACCCAAAGTCCTAGCCTCAATAACCCAACTAGGTAGACTGTTCCACTCATCAACTACCCTATTTCCAAACCAATACTTTCCTATGTCCTTTCTAAATCTAAACTTATCTAGTTTAAATCCATTACTGCTGGTTCTCTCTTGGAGAGACATCCTCAAGACCTTATTAATATCCCCTTTATTAAGACCTATCTTCCACTTATACACTTCGATCAGGTCTCCCCTCATTCTTCGTCTAACAAGTGAATGTAACTTAAGAGTCTTCAATCTTTCTTCATAAGGAAGATTTCTAATGCTATGTATTAATTTAGTCATCCTACGCTGAATGTTTTCTAACGAATTTATGTCCATTTTGTAATACGGAGACCAGAACTGAGCTGCATAATCTAGGTGAGGCCTTACTAATGATGTATAAAGCTGCAGTATGACCTCTGGACTTCTGTTGCTTACACTTCTTGATATAAATCCCAGTAATCTATTTGCCTTATTATGTACGCTTAGGCACTGCTGTCTTGGTTTAAGGTTGCTGCTCACCATAACCCCCAAGTCCTTTTTGCAATCTGTATGGCTAAGTTCTACATCATTTAACTTATAAGTACTAGGGTTATGGGCACTCCCAAGCTTCAGAACCTTGCATTTATCTACATTGAACTGCATCTGCCACTTTTCTGACCAAGAATAGAGTTTGTTTAAATCCTCCTGAAGTTCCAAAACATCTACGTTTGAATCAATTATCTTACCTATCTTTGTGTCATCGGCGAATTTGCTCATATCACTAGTAATTCCCTCATCAAGATCATTGATATATATTATAAACAACAACGGGCCCAAGACTGATCCCTGTGGAACGCCACTTGTTACAGATCCCCACTCGGATTTAACCCCATTTATGGACACTCCTGTCAGTGAGCCATGACTCGATCAACGAGAGCACTTTTCCCCCAATGCCATGAGCTGCCACTTTCTTTAACAGTCTATGGTGCGGAACTCTACCAAAAGCCTTACTAAAATCTAAGTAAATAATATCAAATTCTTTATCGTGGTCAACAGCCTCAAAAGCTTTACTGAAGACGGTTAATAAATTAGTTAGACAAGACCGGCGTCTTGTGAATCCATGCTGAGTATCATTAATCAAGCTATGCTTATCGAGATGGCTTCTTATAATCTCAGCTATAATTGACTCTAGTAATTTGCCTACAATTGAGGTCAGGCTTATTGGGCGGTAATTTGACGGTAACGACTTGTCCCCTGTTTTAAAAATAGGAATTACATTAGCCATCTTCCACATATCAGACACTACACCTGTTTCAAGAGATAAATTAAAAATATTAGTTAATGGTTCACAGAGTTCCATTTTGCATTCCTTAAGAACCCTTGAAAAAACCTCATCAGGACCCGGTGACTTATTTTGCTTCAGTCTGTCTATCTGCTTCACAACCATTTCACTAGTGACTGTGATGTTACATAATTTATCTTCTTCTAGCCCACTATAAAAATTAATTACTGGAATATTGTTAGTGTCTTCCTGTGTAAAAACTGAGAGAAAATAATTATTTAAAATCGAGCACATTTCATTCTCTTTGTCAGTAAGGTGCCCATAGTTATTTTTAAGGGGACCTATCTTATCTCTAACTTTTGTTCTATAGACCTGGAAAAAACTTTTTGGGTTTACCTGGAGTTTACCTGGAGAGAGTTCCGGGGGTCAACGCCCCCGCGGCCCGGTCTGTGACCAGGCCTCCTGGTGGATCAGAGCCTGATCAACCAGGCTGTTGCTGCTGGCTGCACGCAAACCAACGTATGAGCCACAGCCCGGCTGATCAGGAACTGACTTTAGGTGCTTGTCCAGTGCCAGCTTGAAGACTGCCAGGGGTCTGTTGGTAATCCCCCTTATGTGTGCTGGGAGGCAGTTGAACAGTCTCGGGCCCCTGACACTTATTGTATGGTCTCTTAACGTGCTAGTGACATCCCTAGCAACTTTAATTTCATAGTCCCTTTTAGCTTTTCTTATCCCCTTTTTAATGTCCCTCTTAATGTCAATATACTGATTCATAAGATGACCCTCACCTCTTTTGATACGCCTATAAATTCCTTTCTTATGCCCTAGTAGATATTTGAGCCTATTATTCATCCATTTTGGGTCATTTCTATTTGATCTAATTTCTTTATATGGGATTAACGTTCTTTGAGCAGCATGTATAGTGTTCAGAAAACTGTCATATTGATAGCTCTCTTCGTTACCCCAGTCAACAGATGATAAGTATTCTCTAAGCCCATCGTAATCTGCTAAGCGAAAATCTCGGACTGTTACTGAGTTATCGCTACTATCGTACTTCCATTCAATGCTAAATGTAATTGATTTGTGGTCGCTAGCACCCAGTTCCTCTGAAATTTCTAAATTATTAACAAATGGAATGAGCTTTCAAGGGAAGCTCAGAGGTGGAAGACATTGTAACATGGTGGGACTCGGTGGCAAAGGAAAGGATAAAGTCCTTTTATGTGAGGGAGGGTAGGCATATAAACACTTTAAAATATGGGCTAGCGAATTATTTAGAGGATCGATTACGAAGTTGTTATGGGCAGGGATCGGTTGGTGGTGTTTACCCCATGGACGAGATTGTAGACATAAAAGAGAGCTTGCGAATGTTGCATAATGAGCGGTTTCAAGCGGTGCGGGTGCAAGAAGGATTAGAAGAAGTTTTGTGGGGAGACAGGCCATCCACGTGTGTGTTGAGACAAAAAAAGCAAAAGCAGGCGCTGACGGCAATCCCGAGCTTGGAGGTAAATGAGACGATGGGACTCCATAGAGCAGGTCAAGTGATATGAAACACAAAAGCTGTGAGTGCATATGCGGATACATGGTATAAAAAACACTGGACTAGTAGTGGCGTGGATGAAGTGGAATTAAGTAAGGTGTGCATGTATGCTAAGTGCATTTTGGGTCAAAGTGATAGGAAGGCTTTGGGTGGGGTTATTACTGAGGAGGAAATTGAAATTGCTTTACACGGATTGAGGAAGGGCAAGTCCCCGGGTATTGATGGTTTACCGGTGGAATTTTATTTGCAGCATTGGGAGTTGATTGGGAAGTTCATGGTAAGATTATTAAATTGTATGAAGGAGAAGGGTACGTTAGGGGATAAGCAGAATACGGCAGTTGTGGTGTTGGTCCCGAAAGGCAAAGGGCAGCCAAACCTTGGGAAGTATAGGGCGATAACGTTGCTCTGTGCAGACTATAAGGTTTTCGCTAAAATTTTGGGTAATAGGGTAAAATGCATGGTGGGGAGGGTCGTTTCGCCATCGCAGTATGGGTTGCCGGGCAGGTCGATGTTAGAAGGTCACGGGCTTATAAGAAGTTTTGTGGAGTCAAAGGGGGGAGGGGAGGGGGCGGCTTTACTGACCTTGGACTGGCGAGCCGCCTATGATAGAGTGGAAAGGGGTGCACTGCAGAGTATTCTTCGGAGACAGGGTTATGGAGAAGAAATAGTTGGGGGGCAAGGATGAGGGTACAAATAAATGGGTGTATGGGGACGGATTTTGAGATGGGTAGAGGTTTAAGACAAGGGTGCCCTATGTCACAGATCTTATTTGCGTGTTTTCAGGATCCCTTTTACAGGATGGTTGAGAGCACAGTTAGTTCCCGGGGTGGGGGTGGGGTAGGGGAAGGGGATTGTTGGCCGGCATTAATAGGTTATGTGGATGATACGACTGTTTTGATGTGTGAACGAATGACTATGAAAGGGTTGGAAGATGTTGTGCGTGTGTTTGAACGTGCCACGGGTATGAAGGTAAATAGTGAAAAGTCGATGATCATGGGGTTGGGTACCTGGAAAGGGGGTGGAATGGTGAGCTGTAACGTGGTTAACACAACTGCGATGTCATTAAAGATTTGTGGTATTATTTATAGAGACGATTTGGATGTGGCGCGGGAGGAAAATTCAGTAAGGACGTTGGAAAAGGTCATTGGTCGTCTGGGTGTTTTGAGGCCCCAACATCTCACTCTGGCCCAACGTGTGATCGTTGTTAAGGTCAAGGAAGGTAGTGTATGAGCTGTCAGTGTGCAGGGTGAGAAAGGTGGCTATGCAATGATGCACGCTCCTTCCATGCATGAAACCATGTAACCGGGGACACAAAAATTGTTTGATTCTGTACATGAGACGATTAAGAATCATTCTCTCAAATGTTTTACACAATCAGCTAGTAAGTGATACTGGGCGAAATGCATTTTGTTGATTGGGCTTAGGAATTGGAATGATGAGGCTGTTGGTCCAAGATTGAGGGAGCTCCCCAGTTACATAGCTCATGTTATATAATTCAAGTAATGGATAACCTGGTACTCGACACAGCAATCTGAGTATGTTGTAAGTAATACCATCCTCACCAGGCGACGTGGAGTTGCCCTTAGTTAGTGCTGCATAAGTTCATAATTAGTGAAAGGAATGTTGCAATCATCTGCCTTGCTGAGCATAAAGCAAACAAGTCTCTCCCTTGCATCATATTTGTCATTTAATTTTGCCTGTGTGGTACTGGGAAGATTGTCATAGCTTGATGTAGCAGCCCAAGCACTGACTAACTCATTCGCCCTATGCAAGGGATGAGGGTGCACGATCTGCCCAGTTCTGCTACCCTTAATTCTATATATGTCCCTCCATGCCCGGCTAAGTGGGGTGTGAGCGTTAAGACCGTTGACAAATTTTTCCCAGTCTGTTTGCCGCAGCTCTGTCATACGCTCTCTGGCAGCAGCAAGGGCAGTTTGGAAGAGCCTCAGCATTCCAGGGGTACGATGTTTTCTATAGGCTAGGCCTAGTCTGCGAGCAGTACGTTTCAGTGTACGAAGTTTAGAATCATTGTAATAAGTATGGTTTTTGAAGGAGGTATGATTATTATGGAAGTTTGTTGGGTTTAGAGTACCAAGAGGATTCAGTGGCGGCTCTAAGTAGTTCTGAATACTGCTCACAAGATCATTGTTAAAGGTCTCTACAGAGGAACACTCATAGGAATTATTCCAGTCAGTCACATGTGCAACAAAGTCATCATGCTGATCTGTGGGAACATTAAAACGTTTCCGTTTGAATATCCCACCAGGAACGATAGTATTACCAATATCTAGTGAGGTTGGAAATAAATGGTATAAAATACCGACACAATGGAAATGTAAACACATATGCAGTATAATGTGATCCTTTATTGACAACGTTTCACCCACACAGTGGGTTTTTTCAAGTCACACACGGATCTACTCTCACCACGACACCAAAACCAAACGTGGTGTAATTATAGGCTTCTTCCTGCGTGCACTCAGAATCTGCAGCAATGAGTTCCTTGAGGAAGAATGCACTATAATTGAACAAGTATTTTCTAAATTCCACTATCCTCGTCACTTCATTAGAGACTGCAGACGGCGGGCATTAAACATCTTCAACACACCCAGAGAAGACACTGCCGAGAAGAGATACATAGTCCTCCCCACCAACTCCATTGCCAAACATGTTTCCAACATCTTTGCCAAAACATCATTCCAAGTATCTACCTCCACAACCACGACCATCAAGGACATCACCAGTAGTAGACAGGACAAACCTCCATCCTCTGCAAGGGTATACATAATCCCTTGTAATGACTGCAACAAATTATATGTGGGCGAAACATCAAGAGACCTCCAAACACGTATTTCAGAACACCAATATGCGAGCAGGACTGACGATACAAGGAATGCCTGTGTACAACTTCGCAATTCACACAACCATTTAATTAACTACAGAAACTCAAGACTTATCGCCACAGAAGACAACACTCAACACAGAAGAATCCTGGAATCATCGCTTATCTCTACAACCAACAGTTTCAACCAGAACAATGGCTTCTACAACATAGCTGAACCACTCGCCAAGAAACTTCTTCAACGCTATCCCACATAAGAACATAGAAGACTGCAGAAGCACAACTTGTCCAATACCCCTGCCAAGCTACCCAAGAATCTATAACCCCACCCGGTAGATCATCAGATGCAGCATTCTCCACCTGACCTCAACATTCTGAACATGACTATAAATACTCCCGTACCTTCCACCCCAGGTAGATCCGTGTGTGACTTGAAAAAGCCCACTGTGTGGGTGAAACGTTGTCAATAAAGGATCACATTATACTGCATATGTGTTTATATTTCCATCTAGTGAGGTTAGCCTAGGAAATGATCAGACGCTATATCTGTTACAAAGGAAGACTCACAACTGGCAGAAGTAATGTTGAAGCCCAGGCACAGATCAAGGACGCCTCCATAGATGTGTGGGTTCAAGGTCACCTACAGTTTGGACATTATCATGACTTTTTAAGAGTGAAAAACAGTTGATTGCCATTACGATTACCAAACTGTGAGTTTCCAATGCTTTTGTGTCTCGCATTGTAATCGCCAATAATAAGAGTAGGTTCAGAATGAGCACAAGTTGGGAGCTCCAAGTAATTAAACTTATCAGCAGGAGCATACAAGTTAAATATGTTGAGAGCAGAGTTCCCTATATAAATCCTAACACCGTGATATTGTAGCCCCTCTGTTTTCTTGTGTGCAAGAAGTTGATGGGGAAGTGTTTTTTAATATATAGAACACAAGAGTTAGTAGATTTGAGGTTATATGCAACAAATGATGGTAATTTACGGGGTTGGGATTTTTCAGGGACTCTGCACTCTTGTAGACACACAACGTCAATGGGTTCGGTGGTTACTTTATGATGAAGTTCAGGAAGTCTTTTTCTAAGTGATGCAATATTCCAGCTTAATATAGAAAGTTTATAACGAGTTTTGATCCATTATAGTAGTCCTGGATCTTGTTGAGTTTTCTAAAGCATAATGAAAAAATTGTTCATATAAATAGCAGACCTTATCAATGTCAACAGTGCTACCCTTGTCCATGAGTTTAAAAGTGCACTTCCAGTTGTAAGGCCTCGTGGGAGTCTTTGTATACCCAGAGCACGACGCTGTTTATGTGTGAATGTATGATAGGTGACACCACCACTCACATTCCCTCCTCCACTAACATTACACGCAACACTGTAACTGTCATCACCAACACCACTACCAACATTGTGTTCATTGCATTTATCAACAGTATTGTATTCAACATTAATGTCTATGTGGTTAACCTCATCACACTCTGCACCACCACTTATATTACACTCATCACTATTACTAACATTATAGACACCATTGCCCTCATCACACTCTGCACCACCACTTATATTACGCTCATCACTATTACTAACATTATAGACACCACCGCTCTCATCACACTCTTCACCACCACTTATATTACGCTCATCACTATTACTAACATTATAGACATCACCGCTCTCATCACACTCTTCACCACCACTTATATTATGCTCATCACTATGACTAATATTATAGACACCACCGCTCTCATCACACTCTTCACCACCACTTATATTATGCTCATCACTATGGCTAATATTATAGACACCATTGCCCTCATCACACTCTGCACCACCACTTATATTATGCTCATCACTATGACTAACATTATAGACACCATTGCTCTCATCACACTCTTCACCACCACTTATATTACGGTCATCACTATTACTAACATCATAGACACCATAGCCTTTATTGTGATGCTCACTATAGTTATCAACACAAGTATTATATTTGTCATTACTGTAATTAAGAACACCACCACCATCTTGTTCAGCAACCTTATACTTGCTTTCACAAATTGTGACAATCTTGTTATTGGTACACTCTACACATCTTTCCTTGTTTTTTCAAGTTGTTGTTTCAGGAGAAATTGTTGTGTTTCCAGTACTTTTATGCACGACATCAGGTTGTATACCACAGGAGCAAGACTTGGAACATCTGGAGACGTGAAGTCCCGGTCAGCTGAGCTCGTTGGCTGACTGTCAGCTGACTCAGCTAGGCTGGTATTGACAGCCGATGTGATGGAGGTCTGTTGACGTGCTCCCCAGGTGAGGTGCGAAACCCCATTGTCGGAGGGCAGGCATGAGCCAGTATTCAGACCCGAGGTACCTGGTAGTCCTGGGGGGTCATAATGAGGGGTACAGGGTGAAGTGGGGTTTTGGCTGCGATGCGGGCAGCCCTCACACTGCAGTCAGCATGATCTGCTGTGACTCCTGAGTTCTTACAATTGATACATTGTTTAGCAACAGTCTGTTGGTGTTTGATCATATCATAACACCGTTCAGAAGGATGAGCATTGGCACACACTGCACACCAGTGTGACTTAGATGGGCATTTCCTGGCGATGTGGCCCCAGCGTGACACTTATAACATCGACGTTGAGGAGGTCTGTACAATGCAATGTAATAGCATCTTTTTGAGGGCTGCGTGGGAGTGAATATAGCGTGGCAGAGTCCCCTGGCCAGTCCACTCAGCTGATATCAGACCGTTGGAAAGTCGACGAGAGCTTGCAACTTGCTCTGACGCCAATATTGAGGAGTCAAGTGCTTGTTGACGTTGTAGATGACAATAAGCACTTTAGGTGCCCTTGGTGGGGCGCTCGGAGTGTGATGTTGGCATATTTGCGAGTGAGAAGTTTGTCTATAAATGCTGAATCATTAGGCACAAAGACGTAGTTATCCTCATCGTGGACAAACTTTATCGTTTTCTCATGATTGTCTATACTAGCTTCGAAAAACCAGTTACACTTGGTCTCTTGATCAGTGTTGTTAGGAAATCTAACCTGACAGCTTTGGGAGGGTGTGCACCCACTGTATTGCTTTCAGCAAGCTTTCTCTGGAAGCCTCGTTCTTTTTTCCGAGCCTGTTTACTAAAATATGTTTCAAATCTGCCTTCACCATCATCTACCTCAACAACATCAGCTATACTCATAGCTAACAGGAGTTTCACACTGGCGATGGGCTAAAGGATACCTGTGAATAGAAGGGACAAGGAAGGGATATTCACCTCGCTAGACACAGGCAATATGGGTGTAGTGGCCTGCGGGTCGCAGTGCGATTTTCAAGGTCATTCACGGGGCCACAGTCGTCTCGAGAGTTACCAATATTGCACTACTCGTTAATTACTCCAAACCCACAGCACTTAACACAGCTAGCACACGTGTCTAGGAATGACAGACAAATTTTTCACTCTGTGGACAAACAAATCTGCACAAACTTACTATGTTTATAGATGAACCTCTGGCATGTTACAGTTAAAAAGCCGTCTCCAAAGGAGTTACCAGGTACTGCAATGCTCGTTAATTTGTTCTTAACCACTCTTGTTGTGTTCCAACTATGCATGATTCCTCCCAGAAACACTCAGTGCATAGAAGAATAACAGGTACATCTTCCTCAGTTAGAGATATAACACATTTTGTACAAGTGGCACAGTCTGATTCATCTGGCAGGCCTCAGGTCTGGATAACCAACTCACGCAGGATGGGAGATTGCTCCGTATTTCTCAGGTAGGCAGAGGTGAATAGCTGTGCAGAACTCAGATATTCGAGTACCAGCGGAGCAGCAAAATACACCTCTACACTGCACGTTGGTGGAGTCGAACAGCTGAGTTTAAAGGCGGAAGTTGGGGGATACAGGAGATCAGCAGGGGTAACTGAGCACCCACATTTGCCTCTTCTTCACATAGTCAATATGGGCGAAAGTCTCAGGCAGGTGAAGCAGTGCCTCGCTCAAGGTCACTGACTGAGGCAGACTTCTCAAGAGTTACCAAACACTGCAATACTCGTACAAATAGTTATCACTCGAAACTTGCGAACTTCTAGCACACGTGTCTTGGAATGAAAGACGAATTTTCAGTGTGTGCACACCTGCGTTACCAACTCACGTAGGACTGCACACTCCTCGTTATTCCTCAGGTTGGTAAGGGATGAGTTTGTGCACATTTTTAGAGCACGAGTAGCAGTGGACTAGCAAAATTCACCTCTACACTCTATGTTGATGGAGGCGAAAGGCTGAGGTAAAAAAGAAAGGCAGAGGGGAAGCAGAGGCCTGTGAGGGCCTTTTCAAAACAGAAAACTATTTCCAGTGTTTCACTAGGTATATCCCTTGTCACAACTCGCACATAAGAGTTCTCACAACACTGAAGCTGTCTTCCAACAGTAGGAGTTTTAATGATGACTTATCAGTCGAGAGAAATGGGTAGGCCTGCAAATTAGTAGGTCCAGATCCCCCCCAGCACACGTCTACTCCCCTCAACCACTCAGCCGAGACTCCCTAGGTAGGAGAAAGGGTACCGGGGTCCATCCCATTCCATTGAGGTTCTTGGCGGTGGCGTAGTTTGCTGTGAAATCTGGATCGCCTGGAGATTTTCCCGATCCCTCTCCGGTATCCCAGAGGTGGCTTTGGGTGTCTTTTGGGTGACGGGTGTATCTCTGGATGCCACCTTTCAGATTTCAGGGTTGGTGGCCGAAGGAGGTATGCTTTGTGGCGGATATCTGGCCGCCCTCTCTTGTGTCCACCAAAGTAGCTTGGAAGATGTGAGGTTGCTATCCCGGATTGCTGGTTTACTGGCATGAAGGGTAGGGTATGGCACGGGTTCCACGCTGCATCTGTGCTACTTGCAGTGCCGAGGTCCTTTTCGGCGTGGAGGAAGATTTCTGGCCCTTTTATTCCTCCTAGGAACTATCCCTCCCCAGTCCTCCCTTTTTTTTATTCTTTTTTTATTTTTATTTTATTTTATTCTTTCTTTTTTTTCTTAAAAACAAAAAGAAAGGAGTAACCTAACCATGGAGTTAACAATCCATGACCCAATACCCCCGGGCCCCTTATTGTTACCGCACCCTGTTCTGACCTCACCTAATCTTTTGACCACTCTTCAGACACTCCTAAGGCCCCGTGTACCTCTCGCTGGTGCTGTTTTGTCACCTGATTCAGGTGCCGGGGTTTCCACTGACTCCCTTTAATTTGTCTGACCTCCACTCTCTGACTATACTTCTGGCCTCTCCCTCTACGGTGCGGCAATTTTTGAATTACCAGCCCGTCCCATGTCGGACCAACTCTGGTCCCACTTCTAAACACCAACGACTATCTCCTGATGATGTTAATTCGTTACCTTCCCATTCTACCACACAATGGACTAAATTCTTTACTTAAGAACCAACTTCTTCTACTGCCTATTTTTCCGACCATAGTATTGGCAAAGCACTCCTATGCCTTGATGGTAGAGATATTTCCTTTCATGCTCTTGAGAGTGGTATGTGCATCTTCAAGTCCAGAATGCTACTCAGGCTCATGATCTTTCTCTTCTTTCACATACCGATACTATTCCTATCACTATCAAAAAACATCATTCCCTCAATTCTTGTAGTGGTACTGTCATTCCGCCTCATACCATAGTCCAACAGAATTTCCAGACATGTGGCAATGACATTGTCAAACAGCTGGAATTCCAAGATCTCCCAATTCTCAAGGTAAACAGTCATGTTTTTCCTGCCCGCGGGCAGGAAGAACATAACTTTTGACAGCCGTGAATTCTCATCCTCTGTTTATGTAGCAGGACATTGGTTACAAGTAAGAAACGTGATCCCTACACTGCAACAGTGTAGAAATTGCTGGCGATTTGGCCACCCAGCAAAATATTGCACATCTATAACCGAATGCCCAGTCTGTGGTGCCGATGACCATTCTAACACGTCTTGCAGTCGACCTCCCTCTTGCCTTAATTGTCATGAGGCTCACCCTTCATACTCTCGCCATTGCCAGGTCTACTTAAATGAGCGGGAAATTCGTTGCCTCAAGAGGCAGAAGGTCTCCCTTATGCTATGGCAGTTTCTCATCTCCGTCTCCAAGGGAGACTACCCTGTGTTTCTTATTCTCGTGTTTCAAAACGTCCACCCACTTCTGGGGTCCCATCTTCTGCAGCCTCCTCTGTGGTTTCCAGTCCCACAGTCACTCCTGTATCTAATTCTTTTGCTGTCCTGGGCTCAGACGTCCCTACTTCAACACCTCAGTCTGTTCTCACTTCTTTGTGTTCTCCCTCACAATCCCCGGTATCAACAAGACCTCGCACACCACCTCCCAATCATCCCTTTACTTCTCAGAGGTCCAAAAAATCTCCTTTAACCCATCCTTCCCTTCATCCACCTCCACATTTTACCTTCCAGGTCCCTGTACCTGGGTCTTCCCCTTTCACTGATTCCATTACAAGTGTGGAGGTTCATCCTTCTCCTTGTACTGTGCCTTCCTCTCCTGTCCCCTCCCAAGTTTCTTCCTCTTCTGCCACCTCCCATGTTTCTGCCTTTTCTGTCCCCTCCCATTCATTATGAAGCTGTGTGTAGTCTGTGGTCAGTCAAACAAACGGGCTTCCACATGGATAAATTGTCATTTTTGTGGAAATTGGTGTCAAGCCCCTTGTGCAGATATCCAAGAACTAGCTACAAGCAGTGTTAAAACGGAAGTGTTTTTGGGTATGCCCAAATGAGATAAATCTGTGGACTAAAATCACAAGGGTATTAAAAGAGGACAACATCAAAGCTGCTTTCATAGAAAACCTGGAAGCTTTCTACAACAGATGGGAACATAAAATGTCTGGGCTGAATGGTACTGCCCTTGATACTGGCCATGTAGTCAGAAACTGTAAGGCTGGAGGTGAAGTCCTGGTAGTCAGTAAATGTGGGGCTGATAGTACTGTCCTGGGAGACAGTAATGGTGAAGCTGGAGGTGCTGTCCTGGGAGACAGTAATGGTGAAGCTGGAGGTGCTGTCCTGGGAGACAGTAATGGTGAAGCTGGAGATTTTGTCCAGGTAGTCGGGAATTATACACAGGAAGGAATACATATAAATGACCTCATAGGGGACAGGAGCCATAGTAGGGAAACAAGTGTAGTCAAAGATAAGATAAAACCAATATTGCAAACTAGAAATACCGCAGGAAATAGCAAACAAGAGGACTCCAATAGCAATAGTGAGGATATATTACCAAAAACAACTGGTGGGAGCTCCATTGCTGGTGCTAGGGAGGATAGAAGTAAGACAGGGAAACATGCACCAACAGGGAATACAGTCACAGAAACCCAAGGCAAACGGAAACCAAGCCTGTGCACATACTATGCACTTGGTATCTGCTGGCATGGGAAATCTGGAAAAACAGATGGGACGTGCAACTATGACCACCCTAGGAAATGCCATGCCCATATGACAACAGGAAAATGCAAACTCCCTTCCTGCAAGCTTTTTCACCCTGAACTGTGTACCTCTTCAGTACAGGAAAGACTGTGCTATAACTTAAATTGCCAGGCATACCATCTAAAGGGGACAAAAAGATACAAAACATCCAGGCCATGGGAAAACCTGGGTAGCCACAGCCACTCAAGAGGGAGAGGTTTTTTAGTGCCAGGAAGGATAAAAAACTGGCAGGAAATGGCAGAAATCGTACACCTAATCCAGTCATTCCTGAAGTGGAACCACAGCCGATGGCCTCCACTCCAAACCAACACATACAGATACTAATGCCGGAAAAAAAATCCCCCCCAGTACCAACAATACCACCATTCCGATAACATTCTTCTTTGCAAATATACAGGGTCTAAAGCCAGCAACAAACAACAAAATACCTTTCATCCGTGGACTGCTTGCAGAGGCAAAGGCAATGTTCGCGGCTTTCACTGAGACCCACATAAAGGATCACTTGGACAACGAAATATGGATCCCAGGTTACAACCTATACAGATGTGACAGAGTGAACAGGCAAAAGGGGGGGGGTTGGCCTGTACATTGCAGAGTCACTTGTTTGCACAGAACTGCTTAATGCCTCAAATGATGTAGTGGAAGTTTTAGCAGTATAGGTCGAGAACCAAAACCTAGTCATTGTGGTAGTCTACAAGCCTCTGGATGCAACATCCCAGCAGTTCCAGGAACAGCTGTTAAAAATTGACCACTGTCTGGAAAATCTTCCAGCTCCTGCACCCAACATCTTGCTCCTGGGGGATTTCAACTTAAGGCACCTAAAATGGAGGAATATAGCAAATAATATTGTTGCAGTAATAACACCAGGAGGCAGCTTTGATGAAAACTCACACTCACACGAGCTTTCAAATCTCTGCACAAAATTCAATTTAAACCAGAAAATAATAGAGCCTACTAGAATGGAGAATACACTAGACCTCATCTTCACTAACAATGATGATCTGATAAGAAATGTCACCATATCAAAAACAATATACTCAGATCACAACATAATTGAGGTTCAGACATGAATGCGTAGAGCCCCAGACCGACATAATGAGACTAGTCACGAGGGAGCATTCACCAAATTCAACTTCAATAACAAAAACATAAAGTGGGACCAAGTAAACCAAGTCCTAACTGATATAAGCTGGGAAGATATACTAAGCAACAAAGACCCCAACTTATGCCTAGAACAGATTAACTCGGTGGCACTCGATGTATGCACAAGGCTTATTCCTCTAAGAAAAAGTAGGAGTAGATGTAAAATAGAAAGAGACAGGCCCTCCCTTTACAGGCGACGGAAAAGAATAACAGAGCGGCTAAAAGAGGTCAATATATCTGAAATACGTAGGGAGACACTGGTCAGAGAAATAGCAAGCATCGAACTTAAGCTAAAAGAATCCTTTAGGAGTCAGGAATCGCGGGAAGAACTAAAAGCCATAAATGAAATCGAAAGAAACCCAAAGTAATTCTTCTCCTATGCCAAATAAAAATCGAGAACAACGTCCAGTATTGGGCCCCTACTTAAACAAGATGGGTCCTACACAGATGACAGCAAGGAAATGAGTGAGCTACTCAAGTCCCAATATGACTCAGTTTTTAGCAAGCCGCTAACCAGACTGAGAGTCGAAGATCAAAATGAATTTTTTATGAGAGAGCCAGAAAATTTGATTCACACAAGCCTATCCGATGTTATCCTGACGCCAAATGACTTCGAACAGGCGATAAATGACATGCCCATGCACTCTGTGGTCGATGGATCTATAATTTCCTCACTAACAGAACACAGAGAGTAGTCGTCAACAGAGTAAAGTCCGAGGCAGCTACGGTGAAAAGCTCTGTTCCACAAGGCACAGTACTCGCTCCCATCTTGTTCCTCATCCTCATATCCGACATAGACAAGGATGTCAGCCACAGCACCGTGTCTTCCTTTGCAAATGACACCCGAATCTGCATGACAGTGTCTTCCATTGCAGACACTGCAAGGCTCCAGGCGGACATCAACCAAATCTTTCAGTGGGCTGCAGAAAACAATATGAAGTTCAACGATGAGAAATTTCAATTACTCAGATATGGTAAACATGAGGAAATTAAATCTTCATCAGAGTACAAAACAAATTCTGGCCACAAAATAGAGCGAAACACCAACGTCAAAGACCTGGGAGTGATCATGTCGGAGGATCTCACCTTCAAGGACCATAACATTGTATCAATCGCATCTGCTAGAAAAATGACAGGATGGATAATGAGAACCTTCAAAACTAGGGAGGCCAAGCCCATGATGACACTCTTCAGGTCACTTGTTCTATCTAGGCTGGAATATTGCTGCACACTAACAGCACCTTTCAAGGCAGGTGAAATTGCCGACCTAGAAAATGTACAGAGAACTTTCACGGCGTGCATAACGGAGATAAAACACCTCAATTACTGGGAGCGCTTGAGGTTCCTAAACCTGTATTCCTGGAACGCAGGAGGGAGAGATACATGATTATATACACCTGGAAAATCCTAGAGGGACTAGTACCGAACTTGCACACGAAAATCACTCACTACGAAAGCAAAAGACTTGGCAGACGATGCACCATCCCCCCAATGAAAAGCAGGGGTGTCACTAGCACGTTAAGAGACCATACAATAAGTGTCAGGGGCCCGAGACTGTTCAACTGCCTCCCAGCACACATAAGGGGGATTACCAACAGACCCCTGGCAGTCTTCAAGCTGGCACTGGACAAGCACCTAAAGTCAGTTCCGGATCAGCCGGGCTGTGGCTCGTACGTTGGTTTGCGTGCAGCCAGCAGCAACAGCCTGGTTGATCAGGCTCTGATCCACCAGGAGGCCTGGTCACAGACCGGGCCGCGGGGGCGTTGACCCCCGGAACTCTCTCCAGGTAAACTCCAGGTAAACATCTATCTGTTTTTAGAGAGGTTCCTTCTTCATCCTCCATTGATGAGCTTTTACACCTCTTCTCGTCCTCCGTTTTATCTGCAGCTTCTCATTCTATACCCCAAACTTCGGGCAGGCATTCTCAGAAGTGCGTGCCTTTGTGGTCTCCTGCTTGTGCTCGTGCAGTACGTTTGAAATGCGCTGCATGGGGCAGGTACCGGTACAATAGAACCTCAGAGAGACTTCTTGATTTTAAACAGAAGCGTGCAATCACTCTCCGTGTCATCTGTGACGCTAAACGCACTTGCTGGCGAGATTATGTCTTCACCATCACCTCTGCTTCCTCTATAAGTGCAGTCTGGAAAAAAGCACCTAAACTGAATGTTAAATGTTCTTCTGACCTGGCTCCTGTTCTGCGCGTTGCCGGTGGTGATATAGCAAACCCTCTAGATGTTGCCAATAAAATTAGCAATCATCTGATTCGTATTTCTATGGGGCTCCATCTATGTTCCTCGTTTCTTTCCTCAAAGTCTGCCAGAGAGATAGCACCCTTGGACTTTTCTTCTCTCAGTGAAGAACAGTTTAATGTGCCTTTTACACTTTAGGAACTGGAGGCAACACTCTCAGCTTGCCGATCATCGACAGCTGGGCCCGACGACATTCACATTTGTATGTTACAACATTTACATCAGTCAGGCCTTGCAGTCCTCTTACACCTTTTCAATCTTATTTGGTCACAAGGAGTTCTTCCACAGCTGTGGAAATCTGCCATTGTTCTCCCTTTCCGCAAACCGGGTACTACTGGACATGAAGCCTCCCACTATCGTCCAATTGCTCTTAGCAGTGCAGTTTGCAAAGTGATGGAACTTCTGGTAAATAGATGTTTAATGTGGTATTTAGAGACACACAACAGTCTCTCCACTCGTCAATATGGCTTTCATAAGGGCCGTTCTACAATAGACCCCTTACTACGCTTGGATACATATAATCGTAATGCCTTTGCAAATAACCACTCAGTTATTGCCATATTTTTTGATCTTGAGAAGGCATATGACACAACTTGGACATATAATATTTTGGCCCAAGCCCACTCCTTAGGCCTCCGAGGCAATCTACCATCTTTCCTTAAGAACTTTTTAACTGACAAACATTTCCGTGTTCGAGTCAATAATGTACTCTCCCCGGACTTTGTCCAAGCTGAAGGTGTCCCTCAGGGATGTGTTCTAAGCACAACACTTTTTCTCCTTGCTATAAATGATTTGGCTTCTGTTCTTCCATTCAATATTTGGTCATCACTCTATGTTGATGACTTCGCTATTGCTTGTGCAGGCGCTGATTGTCACCTCATTACAGTTTCTCTTCAGCATGCGATCAACCGTGTTTCCAGTTGGGCCACCGCACATTGGTTTAAATTTTCCAGTACCACAACTCACCAAATTACTTTCACTAGATGCTCCGTCATCTCTGATCAACCTTTGTACCTCTATGGCTCCCGTATTCCTGATCGTGATACAATCAAGTTTCTAGGCCTTCTTTTTGACCGTAAGTTATCCTGAAAAGCCCACATTACCTCTCTAAAGGCAACTTATCACAGCCGGCTGAACCTTCTTAAGACCCTTGCTCATCTTTTATGGGAAGCTGATCATCGAACTCTCCTTCACCTACATTCAGCCCTAATTTTATCGAAACTCGATTATGGTGACCAGATCTATTCAGCAGCCTATTCTGCTACTCTCTCTAGCCTTAACCCCATCCATCACCAAGGATTACGTTCATGCCTTGGTGCTTTTCGCTCTTCCCCTGTTGAGTGCTTCTATGCAGAAGCGAATGTTCCATCCTTGTCTGATCGCCATGATGCACATTGCCTTCGCTACTGTGTGCGCTCTCACGATTTCCGCAATCCTTCCATTTATAGAATGGTCACTGATATTAGTAGACATTCTTTATTTGTTCGCCGCCCCTGCCTGCTCCGTCCCTTCTCTCTTCACCTACATTCGCTCATGTCTTCCCTTCACTTGCCACCTTCATATGTCCATGTAACATCTCACTTTTCCCTACACCCCTGGGAAGTTCCAGCTGTTCGGGTCTGTTCTTTCTCACTCCCTTGCTCGAAAGCCCAACTGCCTGTGGTGGCTTTCCACTCTTTTTCTTGACCACTTCCACTCTCATTCTCATGCCATCGCAGTGTACACAGATGGCTCTAAGTCTTCTGACGGCGTCGGATTCGCAGCATTGTTTCCAGAAAGCGTCGTTTGAGGGCATTTACTATCTTTGGCTAGTATTTTTACTGCTGAATTGCATGCCATTCTTGCAGCACTTATTCGTGTCACATCTATGCCTGTGTCATCATTTGTGGTTGTTTCAGACTTTCTTAGTGCTCTACAGGCTATACGGAAATTTTATATACCTAACCCCCTTGATCTCCATATCCAACTTTGGGTACCCCGTATCTTTACCAAGCATAAAGATAATGTTTTTTGTTGGGTCCCTGGTCATGTTGACGTGAAGGGCAATGAACAGGCAGACATTGCTGCGTGGTCAGCAGTACATGACCTACCAATTTCATATAGAGGTGTTCCATTTCCATACTATTTTGCTGTAATAGTTACCCACTTTCACACCCATTGGCAACAACGTTGGTCAACTCTACTCGGTAACAAACTTCATTCCATTAAACCAAGCATAGGTTACTGGCCGTCTTCTTGTCATCAGTGCCGAGGCTGGGAGACTACTCTCTCTCTCCTTCACATTGGCCACACCCATCTTACTCATGGGTATCTCATGGAGAGGCACCCTGTTCCTCTCTGTGAGAAGTGTCAAGTTCCAGTATCGATTAGCCACATTCTGTTTGACTGCCCTCTCTATCAACGAGCACACAGAATTTACCTCCAACGTTCTCTCTGCTCTACTACTCTCTCTTTACCTTCCCTTCTTGCCGATGGACCCTCCTTTAATCCTGACTCTCTCATTGACTTCTTGACAACGACTGATTTACTCCACAAACTCTGATGATGATACCTTTTGCACTCCCCTCAGCCCTTTCTACCTCAATCTCTTGCTGCCCTCTACCCCTTCACCATCCACTGCCCCGCTGTTCTCTGTAACCTATTACTCATCCATCTCCCTTTTACCACCTGATACCCTCGCTTCCTTCCTGCCCTGCAGTGCTGTATAGCCCTTGTGGTTTAGTGCTTCTTTTTGATAATAATAATAATGCTTAATCCATCTATGATTTTTTTTCAAAATTATATAATAAACATGCTACATAACATATAAACATATAAATTAACGAATATGAGATGTTTTTCTGGTCAGCTTGACAGAGTGAACAAAAACCATTCATGTCCGGGCTCGTAACAACAACAACAGCAACGTTTGTTTACATAACTCGTGAACCTTCTGCACTCTCATTCTCTCTCTCGTTTATTCATTTAATCTTGTTTACTCACCTCTCACTCTACATTAAGACTACAGATATTTTAAGGTAAGTAATTAGTGAGTGCGATTATTATATTATAGTTTAATAATAATAATATTATTAATGTTAGTACATACATATTATTGTAATTATTATTATTATTATTATTATTATTATTATTATTAATTAATTAACCCCTAAACGGTCCAAATGTATATATAAATTCTTAATTGTAGCGCCCCAAACGTATATATACGTTTTATTTTTTCTGCCTCCAAATTTGGCACAATTGGCCTGAGATGCCTGGTCAGCATAGAATTGGTCTTAACACTCAGTGTGTGCAGTAATAAAAAAATCTGAGACCACTTAGTCCCTTGTGGGAACACCAGTTAAATTGAGCACCAGCTCGAGCAAACAGTGCGGCAAACACCAAGGATTCACTGATGTAATGTCATATTAACACTTCTCTTTTAAGAGGAAAGTGATGTTAACCCCAAGTTTAGGGTCTATCGATCTGTCTATCTTTGTCTATCTCTTTCTGTCTCTATCTGTCTCTGCCTTTGTCTCTGTCTATCTGTCTCTGTCTCTTTCTCTATCTGTCTCTGTCTCTGTCTCTATCGGTCTCTGTCTCTGTCTGTCTATTTCAATATGTCTTTGTCTATCTTTGTCTCACAGGTACACATGAATACAAGTATACGTAGTATAAATTACCTAGGCTAACCAAAAAATCCAGACAAAGTGCTATACTCTGCTTGAAGATGTGAGTAAAGGTGATGACGCAGTCTTGTGGCTCTCTCTGAGACAGAGAGCTAGACGGATAGACAGATAGACAGGGAGCTTGACAGACAGACAGAAATGTTTGTGTACCAGCAAAAACAAAGCTAGAGGGATGGTCATCTAATCTTTCCTGCACCCTCCCCCACCCTCGTGTAAGCTCATCAAACATCAGCTCTTATTCAAAGTTTATTCTCTATAAAGTTTATTCTCTATAAAGATTACAATGTTGAATTTACAGAATTTGGTAGTTGTGTGGTTTACATGTAATTAGATAATGATTACAGAGTGTACCACTAGACGCCTAGCATGGCTAGGCATTTCGGGCAGACTTAGTTTAATTAATTATTTTAAAATATTACAAATTATGATGTAGTTGGTATTATGGCTAAGTGACAAAATACTAGTTTGTGAGTTTAGCAATGTGAATGCTTTTGTTTTGGCACAGTACATAGTTTCAGTATTGGAGTATCATAGGATTCATTATTTTAAGATTGAGATTAATATTTCTGTGTATGGTCAAATGGGTGAGTGAGTGTAAGTGTGAACCACCAGGTGGTATTCGTGTAGTTAGTTGATGGGGTGTATCAGGGAGATAAGATGTTTTCTAATGATAGTTTTGAAGGTGATGAATGTGTCTGCAGTTCTAGAGTTCTCTGGTAGGGTGTTCCAGATTTTAGGGCCTTTGACATACATTGAATTTTTGTATAAGTTTAGTCGGACACAGGGAATGTCGTAGAGATGTTTGTGTCTGGTGTTATGCCTGTGGGTTCTGTCACAACTATCAAGAAAGCGTTTTAGGTCAAGATTGATATTGGAGTTTAAGGTCCTGTAGATGTAGATTGCACAGTAGTAAGTGTGGATGTACTGAACAGGGAGTAAGTTTAGATCTATGAAGAGTGGGGGGGTGTGTTGCCATGGATGGGAGTTAGTGTTTATTTTTTCTGCAGCTTTTTGTTGGGTTTTATTATTGGCTTTAGGTGTTTTGCGCAGTTACCCCCAAACACAAATAGTAGGTGAGGTTGATAAAAAAGTGATTTTTAAGTGGGGGAAAAGGGGCATTTGTGGCACGATATCGTATTTTGGAGAGGACCCAACCTTTTTGGGATTTTTTTTTGGTTATGTGTTGGTAGGGTGCTGAAATTCAGGTTGTTGTAAAGGTTTTAAAGGCCTAGGAATTTGCCCTCATTTGTCTGGTAATTAGAGTGTTTGTCGATCTTAATTTTAAATTTGTTCCCCTCTCTGTACCAAACAAATTAGTAGGTTTTTGGTACGGGCGGGAGATGTTTCAATTTTATCTTATCAGTCACTGTCAGGGGGGTTTTTTCTTTTCTGTTAAGGCAACTTATTCTTCTTCTTTCAACAAACTGGCTGTATCCCACCGGGGCAGGGTCCCCAAAAAAGAAAACAGAATTTTTCTCTTTTTCTTTTAAAATTTTTAAAAGGGAAAGGGGGTTACAGCCCCTTGCCCCCGGGCTTTTGGTCACCTCTTACAACACGTGTGGCTTACGCGGGAAGAATTCTTTTTCCACTTCCCATGGAATAAGAGGAAATAAACAAGAACAAGAACTAAAAGAAAATAGCAGGAACCCAGGGGGTGTGATATATATGCTTGTAATGATGTGTATGTGCCAAAGTGTAAGTAAAAGTAGAAAGACTACCAGAAACCTTGCATGCTTGGAGACAGAAAAATGGACCCAGCAATCCTACCATCGGTAAAAAAATTACAGGCTTTCGTTTAAAACTCCTTGGCAGAACATTTGTACCTCTTGGGTGGGTTGCTTTTACAACCCCTATCAGAAAGGCAAAAATTAGTAACCTTTATTTTACCTATTATTTTATTATTATTTTTTTATTATTTTTTTATTATTATTATTTTTAATATTATTAATTTTTTTATTTTTATTATTTTCTCCTTCTTTCCCTTTTTCTTTCCTCCTCCCTGCCCCTTCCTCTTCCTTCTCCTCCTCCTCCCCCCCTCCTCCTTCTCCTCCCCCCTTCCTCCTCCTCCCCCTCATTATTATTATATATTCCACAAACAAAACATTGTGGAAATATAAAAAACTCTGTAAAATTCCAAAGACAATAGTAAATGACCAAGGAGGGGTAAATTCCACCTGTCATGTGTTTGTGACAATTTGGTACAATTTGAGTACCAATATAGGTCAGAACAAAGATTTGGGTTTTAAAAAGACAAGAAAAACTATGAATTGTAATTATCAAAAATAAAAAATTTCTAAAATATTTTGAAAAAAAAAAAAAAAAGTATATCGGTAACACTTTGCAAGCGGGGAGGGCTCCCTGTTGCCGCCCCATGACACCAGGGCTCCATGTTGCCGCCAAATGACATCCAACTCCGTTGCCCCCCATAGCATCCAGACTCCTGTTGCCGCCACATGGCATCCGGGCTCCATGTTGCGTCACATGGCATCCGGCCAATTTTTTGGCCCCATATCTCGGAAGTATGACCCTAACTTTTTTTTTAGGGTTTTTTGGGCGGGAAAACATAAAGTCCCATGTAGTAAATTCGATTCTGGGGGACTAGTAATAATAAAAAAACGAGGTAGATATTAAAAAAGCCGGGGCCCTTGGTGAAAAGGGACGTAATAGGTTTAGTAAAAAAAAATAGAAATGAGCAAAGGGAAAGAGAAAGGAAGTCTTTCAATGTTTATTATGCAAATTGCCGTAGTGCTAGGAATAAGAGAATGAGTTGAGTTTTAGTTGTTAGTGCGGGTAACTTTGATGATTTGCCTTAACTGAGACGGGGATAATTCAAAAAGTCGGGACATGCCTGCGGAATGTCATATTGGGGGTTTTAAAATTGTTCAAGTAATAGAAGTACGGGAAGGGGGGGGGGGGGGGCATTGTATGTCCAAGATCGTTTGAACTGCTGCATAAAAACGGGTTTTAGTCTGAAGAAAACACATACAGAGTTTTTTGGATAAAAATTTTCAGGGGGGCATGAGAGACTGTTTTTAGGAGTGATATACCGTCCCCCAAATTAGATGGGCCCAAAGGGGAGACTACTATGGGAGGAAATTGTTGGGGCCACAAGGCACATAATGTGAAATTCTAGGGATTTTAACTTTAGTAAATTTTTATTGAATTTCTTGACTGGGAATTTAGAACATACGACTTTTTAAAGTAGTTCAGGATTGTTTTTTGAAGCATTTGTGACAGAACCAAAAGGGGGTAAAAACCCTGTTTGACTTAGTTATGGAAAACAATGAACCCCTTTTTTAAAATTTTTTTTTTTTTTTTTTATTTAAAACATCAAAATACAAGGCTGCTTAAAAAATTTAAAATGCTCCCCATACATAATCTATAGAGTAAAAAAGGACAACCATAAATACCAGAAAAAAAACTTTAACTAATACGTAAGATATATCGACAACCACACCATAAAATCATACGAACTTTCACTAAACCCAACACAATCCCAAAAAGGTTTAAACTGTTTTGTAACAATGAAACCGGGTGGAAACCCCACTTAACCCATTAAAACCTACATGCACATCATACAAACTTTTTACATTGATGTTTAAAAAAAAGTTTTATGTAATTTGCATACAAAATATAAATTTTATTATAAAATTCCAACTTAGCCAAAAATTCAATGATTTACTCTAAACAAATTCATTAAACATAATAAAATTAAAAAATTGAGATCATTTTAATCGTCAGCAATTTCCACCCTTTCCAAAAGGGTTTTCAATTTTGATACCTATGAACCGTTTGAATCACAAACAAAAATCATAATGTTGCTAATATTTATAGGATACAATTGGACGCTCGGGGAATGTACACGTGTTTATACCCCTTTTAATACTTTGGTGCTCACAAACAGTTTAACAGTAACGGAAAAAGGGATAAAACATGCATATATATTTTTATATATATATATTTTAATTATATATATTTTAATATATTAAAAATTTTAAAATATATATATAATAAAAATATAAAAATTTATAATAATATTATGCATGTTAAAACCCCAAAATCTGGACCCCCATAACCCAAAACAAAAAAAAACTAAAAAACTAGTGACTCAAAAATCAACGAGTTTTTACACAAAGGAAGCATCAAAAACATAAAAAATTAGTAAAGGAAACCCCAGTCATTTTGTCACAAAAGGTACAATAAGAAACCCCAAAACCCCCTGAATCTAAAACCACACACCCCATAACAACTAAAAAACATTCATGCCCAAACTCATTTTCACGCAACTCACACCTTCCCCCCAAAGGGAGACGAGCCACTTTTGCCCACTGACCACACGACAACGATTCGGCATGCCCGTATATTTATCACAGTTTTCAAAAGGGTTTTTAAAAGAGTCCCTTTTTAAAACCCGCCCAAAAAACCCTTACCCACCTCCCCCCCATACAACCCCCTTTCCTACACTTTGTACGAAAAACTTATTGAAAGGGACATGCCTTCTCAACTAAATGACCCCTTTTCCCCCCGCTTACCCACGAAATATAAATGTAATCCACGATAATATAATCAAACCCCTTTTCAACGTCGGGTCTAATCCCCGATGTCGAGACTTAATGCACGCAGGACCTGCACTCCTCTCCCCCCACCCCCTGTACCACCTATCAAACCCAAATCCTGACATCTTCTAAAACCCTTTGCAAAAATAAACACGGAAAAGCCGTGTCTTCCCCCCCCCACAAAAAAACCCCACCCCCTCCCCCCACGACTTTCTGGAACGTAGTATTTCCCCCGACGGCAATAACCATGTAAAAAACGAAAATGACTTCACGCACCTAGGCCCTAATTTCAACTTTCTAAAACGGGGCCATAATTTTCCCCCGAGTACATGGGGAACAAACTTTTATGGGGCTGTGACTACCCCCCAGTAAAAATAAAAAAACCCCTTTTGCGAAAGTTCCCCCGTTCCTTTACCCTCAACAAAGCCTAGTTCAAACTCACAATCCCTTAAATTCCCCTCCCCCCATACATTTTTTCACCCTCGTATATACTTGTTCCATATTTCCCCCCATCAACCCACACCAAAAAAACCCCCCACTTTTTAAAAACAATTTCACCCCCACGCTTTTAAATCCAACAATCCTAACCCTCCTCGAGTACAGGTAACATAAAACCTCACGTTTTAAAAACCCAAACACACCTCGACCCCCAGAAAGGTAAATACTCTTTTAAATTCCATTGAAGTTTCCGTAAATTGGGAATACAGCCGCAACGTGCCACACCTTACTATAAAAAAAAACTTAAATCCGCTTTTGATGTAGCAACCGACGTAATAATTAGTGAACTTGCCAGAAGGATATGGAGGATGGCTTCTCCCCTGGATTTAAAGACCCGTCCAACAGAAAATCGTCTGTGTTGTTCCAGGACATAGAATGTAACTAAAAACTTTGAATTAGGAACCCCCAGGGAGGGGGGCCGCCCACACGTTCAATATTCTAATTAATGCTTATTAATGCTATGCCTAGTAGGGGCCCATCATTATGTGATTAGTTTGTGATTATAATATTCACACCACCGGATTCTCCAACACCCAAAACATCTTAATCATGTCTAGCCTCGGTCAGGACCTTGGGGGGTTTATAATTCTATGATAAAACAAAAATTTCTCAATAGGGGTCCTCCTCGACAGAGAGGCACAGTTCGTCAATCCAATTGCATGATGGGTCTTTTTTAGAATATGTAAGCAATACAGGGATCTAGGCTTTTAGGTTCCACTACTTGACCCGTTGTAAAAAAAACTTTGTCGCCAAAACAAAAACACTAAAGGACTTAGGTTGTGGCAGGGGTTCACCCCAGGTATGGGGCTAATGTTAAAAATTTTGAAAATGATGTATCCCTTTCTTTTAATTTTGATCTTGGTTGATTATGCTGCGCCACTACTTGCCCCTTGTGCTGACTTGAAAGCTTGGAGGGCTGGAAAAACTGCAGAACGAAGCAACAGGATCATTTTTTGGGTGCCCCCCTACTGCCAACATTTTAAATATGCAAAAAGAACTTGATATTCCAACACAAAAATCGGTTACTGAAAGAAATTCCTAATTGGGGTTTTAAAATCTCGGCAAACTCATTAAACCCCTGCACAGAAACCCTCCAAGCTTTCCTCAGCACTGGGGAACACTCCTCCAGATGGATCGGAAAAATGAAAAGACCCCCTGCTGAATCAGATAAATGACATGCAATAAGGCAAAGCGGCACCCCCTTCCCTCCCTCCATAAATTTACCCCATTCCCAAAACCCCATTCCTCCTTTTCCCCCCAAAATACTTCTTAAATCACAACCAAATTTCGCCCTTAAGCCAAACATGGGGGCCTTAACTTATTGAAAAACTTAGTCCACACAGCACCACTCTCGAAAATTTTTTACGTGATGGTTCGTTCACCAACCCCGGTGCGCTGGTAGTGGCGTTGTCGTAAAGTTGGGGTCTCTTAAAAAATGGGCACCATCAAAAATTTTGGGCCTCTACCCTTCAGAAAGAATGTTTGCCATACCCTTGCACTGAAATTTGCTCTATGTAAAAAGATTGACAGTTTAATTTGTAACTGATTCTCTTCATCCCAAAAATGTTCAATCATTAAGCTAAATTGGGGCATGCTTGTGTCAGAACCCAGCCCGGTATGGTAGATTGTGGACAGTGGGTCAGAGTGCACATCTGTGGTTTTCCATCTCACTTTGGCTTCGGCATGATGAACTGAAAAAATTGGGCTAAGCTGTATGTTTTCAAAGAGGGAGAGATTAAAAACTTGGTTTGTGGGTAGTGTTGAAAAAATAATCGAAAAGAACTTCAACGAATTTTAGGGATTTAAAGGGCTAGGGAGTTTGCCCAGAGTCCTCTATCCATTCATCATGCAGAGGAGCCACATGTCGGGTGCCCCAACAAAAAAAGCAACTCTTGGATGTCACTACCCTCCGCTCCGGCTGGGTTTCAAGTATCTTTGGAGGTTTAAAAAAAACCACCACCATATGTAGACCAAAAAGAAAAGTAAATTTCCCAATGGATTTGTCCACCCTCATAGTTGGAGGCGATTTTAAAATTTAAGAATTTAGAAACAACTCACTCGAAGTTGAAGATTGAAAACTTTGCCAAATTTGGGGTCTTTATTCAGGGAAAAGTTCGCCACGCAGTGGTTTATCAGCGATACAAAGTAGAAAGGGTAAGAAGGGGGTTTGAGGGAAATCAGTCCCTAGCCTGGGTCGATGTGTTCTCCCATCATCTTGTAGATGATGGAGAAACCTCGACTCAGGTGAGGGCGATTACCCCAAACTCCCCCTTCCCTTACGCCTTTCTATTTGTATCGGACTGTTTAAGCCACTCGTGGGAAACGTTCCTGAATAAAGATTTCCCCTATGTTGTAAGTGTCTCAATCTTAACTTGTCGGTTTTTTAAACCATTCTCCTCACCAGAAGTGTTCAAGAAAAGGCTAAATTTTTATCCACAGTGGAAAATTGCAGACCTTTGGAGAAATACCCCGACTTTTCTACTGTAAAAAAAGCTTACCACATGTTGCATGTGTGTGTGTGTGTGTGTGTGTGTGTGTGTGTGTGTGTGAGTGTGTGTGTGTGTGGTGTGTGTGTGTGTGTGTGTTTGTTGTGTGTGTGTGAGTGTACTCACCTAGTTGAGGTTGCGTGGGTCGATCCGAGCTCCTGGCCCCGCCTCTTCACTGATCGCTTCTAGGTCACTCTCCCTGAGCCGTGAGATTTATCATACCTCTGCTTAAAGCTATGTATGGATCCTGCCTCCACTACATCGCTTCCCAAACTATTCCACTTCCTGACTACTCTGTGGCTGAAGAAATACTTCCTAACATCCCTTTGATTCATCTGTGTCTTCAGCTTCCAACTGTGTCCCCATGTTGCTGTGTCCAGTCTCTGGAACATCCTGTCTTTGTCCACCTTGTCAATTCCTCTCAGTATTTTGTAAGTCGTTATCATGTCCCCCCTATCTCTCCTGTCCTCCAGTGTCGTCAGGTTGATTTCCCTTAACCTCTCCTCATAGGACATACCTCTTAACTCTGGGACTAGTCTTGTTGCAAACCTTTGCACTTTCTCTAGTTTTTTTTACGTGCTTGGCTAGGTGTGGGTTCCAAACTGGTGCCGCATACTCCAATATGGGCCTAACGTACACGGTGTACAGGGTCCTGAATGATTCCTTATTAAGATGTCGGAATGCTGTTCTGAGGTTTGCTAGGCGCCCATATGCTGCAGCAGTTATTTGGTTGATGTGCGCTTCAGGAGATGTGCCTGGTGTTATACTCACCCCAAGATCTTTTTCCTTGAGTGAGGTTTGTAGTCTCTGGCCCCCTAGACTGTACTCCGTCTGCGGTCTTCTTTGCCCTTCTCCAATCTTCATGACTTTGCACTTGGTGGGATTGAACTCCAGGAGCCAATTGCTGGACCAGGTCTGCAGCCTGTCCAGATCCCCTTGTAGTTCTGCCTGGTCTTCGATCGAGTGAATTCTTCTCATCAACTTTACGTCATCTGCAAACAGGGACACCTCAGAGTCTATTCCTTCCGTCATGTCGTTCACAAATACCAGAAACAGCACTGGTCCTAGGACTGACCCCTGTGGGACCCCGCTGGTCACAGGTGCCCACTCTGACACCTCGCCACGTACCATGACTCGCTGCTGTCTTCCTGACAAGTATTCCCTGATCCATTGTAGTGCCTTCCCTGTTATCCCTGCTTGGTCCTCCAGTTTTTGCACCAATCTCTTGTGTGGAACTGTGTCAAACGCCTTCTTGCAGTCCAAGAAAATGCAATCCACCCACCCCTCTCTCTCTTGTCTTACTGCTGTCACCATGTCATAGAACTCCAGTAGGTTTGTGACACAGGATTTCTTGTCCCTGAAACCATGTTGGCTGCTGTTGATGAGATCGTTCTTTTCTAGGTGTTCCACCACTCTTCTCCTGATAATCTTCTCCATGATTTTGCATACTATACATGTCAGTGACACTGGTCTGTAGTTTAATGCTTCATGTCTGTCTCCTTTTTTTAAAGATTGGGACTACATTTGCTGTCTTCCATGCCTCAGGCAATCTCCCTGTTTCGATAGATGTATTGAATATTGTTGTTAGGGGTACAAATAGCGCCTCTGCTCCCTCTCTCAATACCCATGGGGAGATGTTATCTGGCCCCATTGCCTTTGAGGCAGGGCTCAACATGGCCGACACGGCAGGTTGTGTAGCGGGCTAGCTGCGGGATTTTCAAGGATAGCTCCTGGTCAAAGAGGCTGACCAGGTCCCTACTTAACAGAACTCAGTGTGAATGCTTTGAGAAGATACCAGAGCAGCGAACGGACATCCCAGTGCATCGTTTCAGCGTAAATAGTTGAAGTGTTGTGCAGTTTCAGAGGATTTGGTGTTGTCGAGTCAGGACCAGTCAGCGCCTCCCCCCCTCTCCGCTGGGGGGGAGGGGGAGGGCGTGTTGTAGTAAACAGTGACCCTCTCATAACGCCTCACCCCTGCCTGTCTCCCCCGCCTCACCCACCCAACTACCAGCACCACCCCATCTGTAGAGGGTACTTCTCCCCTAACCCACGATGTCAGCGATGGCACTGCAGGGAGTGCCGGGCTCACAGGAACTTCCACTACAGGGACAGCATCGTGGAGTTCGACCGCGAGGCAGCTGCCAGGTGTGCCACAGGCAGTGTGTACTCAGTTCCTCAAGCTTCAACATCCGTGCACACGAGGGCCTGGGATCTTCAATCAACTTGGCGTCCACCAGGACGCTGACATGTCCCTAGGGGAGCTCTCCATCGGGCTGTTAACGGAGTCACTGGCTTCTTGGACCTCTTGGGGAGGGTCGATGGTGCTCGTGCAAGCAGCAGATCCCAGGGCAACTTGCTGCTGTTTGCAATGGCTGTCTACCGAGGAGAGACAGGCACCTAGCAACATCTGTTGTTGGGGCAGTGGATGAATTCCCTGCTATGTTTGTTAACTGCTCATTACTCTGTAATTTGTCTATGATTGTAATCATGTGATAACGTGTTTATCATTCATTACCTTTGAAACTTGTCATGATTTTGACCAGCTCTACCTGGAGCTCATTACCTTTGTAAATTCTCATGATTAATGTGTTTATGATTCATTACCTTTGCAATTATTCATGAGTGTGACCAGCTCTACCTGGAGCTCATTACCTTTGTAACTTGGTCATGATTATGACCAGATCTAGTTCATTACCATTGTAACTTCCTCAGCTATCAAAACTTTGGAGTCCAGTCCCTGGACCAATTATGTACCTCTGTAATATTTTGACTACCGCCCACAGGATGGGTATGGGGTGCATAATAAACATATTAAACTAACTAAACTAACTGCCTTTGAGGTATCTAGCTCACTCAGAAGCCTCTTCACTTCTTCCTCGGTTGTGTGCACTGTGTCCAGCACATTGTGGTGTGCCCCACCTCTCCGTCTTTCTGGAGCCCCTTCTGTCTCCTCTGTGAACACTTCTTTGAATCTCTTGTTGAGTTCCTCACATACTTCACGGTCATTTCTTGTTGTCTCTCCTCCTTCCTTCCTTAGCCTGATTACCTGGTCCTTGACTGTTGTTTTCCTCCTGATGTGGCTATACAACAGTTTCGGGTCAGATTTGGCTTTGTGTGTGTGTGTGTGTGTGTGTGTGTGTGTGTGTGTGTGTGTGTGTGTGTGTGTGTGTGTGTGTGTGTGTGTGTGTGTGTGTGTGTGTGTGTGGTGTATGTGTGTGTGTGTGTGTATGTGTGTGTGTTTGTGTGTGTGTGTGTTTGTGTGTGTGTGTGTGTGTGTGTGTGTGTGTGTGTGTGTGTGTGTGTGTGTGTGTGTGTGTGTGTGTGTGTGTATATGTGTGTGCACTCACCTAGTTGAGATTGCAGGGGTCGAGTCCAAGCTCCTGTGGTGTGTGTGTGTGTGTGTGTGTGTGTGTGTGTGTACTCACCTATTTGTACTCACCTATTTTTGGTTGCAGGGGTCGAGTTTTAGCTCCTGGCCTTGCCTCTTCACCGGTTGCTACTGGGCCCTCTCTCTCCCCGCTCCATGAGCTTTATCAAACCTCG